>BTSY01000005.1:12742461-13249559 GCA_036245785.1 Pristionchus fissidentatus
TGGAGAATTTTTTTTTGCAAAAATCTTTGAGCTCTTTTTTGCAGAAATCTTGGAGAATTTTTGCAATTATCTTGGAGCTTTTTTTGCAGAAATCTTGGTGCATTTTTGCAATTATCTTGGAGCTTTTTTTGCAAAAATCTTGGAGCTAGTTTTTGCAGAAATCTTGGAGCATTTTTTTTGCAAAAATCTTTGAGCTCTTTTTGTAGAAATCTTGGAGAATTTTTTGCCATTATCTTGGAGCTTTTTTTGCAGAAATCTTGGTGCATTTTTGCAATTATCTTGGAGCTTTTTTTGCAAAAATCTTTGAGCTTTTTTTGCAGAAATCTTGGTGCATTTTTTTTTGCAAAAATCTTTGAGCTCTTTTTGTAGAAATCTTGGAGAATTTTTGCAATTATCTTGGAGCTTTTTTTGCAAAAATCTTTGAGCTTTTTTTGCAGAAATCTTGGTGCATTTTTTTGCAAAAATCTTGGAGCTCTTTTTGCAGAAATCTTGGAGAATTTTTTTTGCAAAAATCTTTGAGCTCTTTTTGCAGAAATCTTGGAGAATTTTTTGCCATTATCTTGGAGCTCTTTTTGAATAAATCTTGGAGCATTTTTTGCAATTATCTTGGAGCTTTTTTTGCAAAAATCTTGGAGCTAGTTTTTGCAGAAATCTTGGAGCATTTTTTTGCAAAAATCTTTGAGCTCTTTTTGTAGAAATCTTGGAGAATTTTTTGCCATTATCTTGGAGCTCTGTTTGAATAAATCTTGGAGCATTTTTTTGCAATTATCTTGGAGCTTTTTTTGCAAAAATCTTGGAGCTAGTTTTTGCAGAAATCTTGGAGCATTTTTTTGCAAAAATCTTGGAGCTCTTTTTGCAGAAATCTTGGAGCATTTTTTTGCAAAAAATCATTGAGCTCTTTTTGCAGAAATCTTGGAGAATTTTTTTGCCATTACCTTGGAGCTTTTTTTTGCAAACATCTTGGAGCATTTTCTGCAAAAATCATTGAGCTCTTTTGAATAAATCTTGGAGCATTTTTTGCAATTATCTTGGAGCTTTTTTTGCAAAAATCTTGGAGCTATTTTTTTGCAGAAATCTTGGAGCATTTTTTTGCAAACATCTTGGAGCATTTTCTGCAAAAATCTTGGAGAATTTTTTGCAATTATCTTGGAGCTCTTTTTGAATAAATCTTGGAGCATTTTTTGCAATTATCTTGGAGCTTTTTTTGCAGAAATCTTGGTGCATTTTTTTGCAAAAATCTTGGAGCTCTTTTTGCAGAAATCTTGGGAGCATTTTTTTTGCAAAAATCTTTGAGCTCTTTTTTGCAGAAATCTTGGAGAATTTTTTGCCATTATCTTGGAGCTCTTTTTGAATAAATCTTGGAGCATTTTTTGCAATTATCTTGGAGCTTTTTTTGCAAAAATCTTGGAGCTATTTTGTTGTGTCCCTGTCTTGTACCCGAATACAATGGCTGCGTGGTATAGGTTTATCTACGACAATAACGAGAGAGAGGGATCAATAGTAATAGAGAGAAGTCACCAGTCTCTAGCTAACCGGGCGACTCGACTGACGATAGGAAGGGGCGGGGCGAGGGAGAGGGGAGAGAGGGAGAGGGAGAGGGGAGAGAGCGGGAGCCGCCAATCGATACATACGAGAGGGGAGCGAGAGGGGAGCTATAAATAGCCCGAGCGCGACCAAACTACACTCGACGCTCAGGCGACACACTGTCTGTGAGTAGGGGTCACTCTACGATACAACAATTTTTTTTGCAAACATCTTGGAGCATTTTCTGCAAAAATCTTGGAGAATTTTTTTGCAAAAATCTTGGAGCATTTTTTGCCATTACCTTGGAGCTTTTTTTTGCAAACATCTTGGAGCATTTTCTGCAAAAATCATTGAGTTCTTTTTGAATAAATCTTGGAGCATTTTTTGCAATTATCTTGGAGCTTTTTTTGCAAAAATCTTGGAGCTATTTTTTTGCAGAAATCTTTTGAGCATTTTTTTGCAAACATCTTGGAGCATTTTCTGCAAAAATCTTGGAGAATTTTTTGCCATTACCTTGGAGCTCTTTTTGCAGGAATCTTGGAGCATTTTTGCAATTATCTTGGAGCTTTTTTTTTGCAGAAATCTTGGTGCATTTTTTTGCAAAAATCTTGGAGCTCTTTTTGCAGAAATCTTGGAGAATTTTTTTTGCCATTATCTTGGAGCTCTTTTTGAATAAATCTTGGAGCATTTTTTGCAATTATCTTGGAGCTTTTTTTGCAAAAATCTTGGAGCTAGTTTTTGCAGAAATCTTGGAGCATTTTTTTTGCAAAAATCTTTGAGCTCTTTTTGTAGAAATCTTGGAGCTTTTTTTGAATAAATCTTGGAGCATTTTTTTGCAATTATCTTGGAGCTCTTTTGCAGAAATCTTGGAGAATTTTTTTTGCAAAAATCTTTGAGCTCTTTTTGCAGAAATCTTGGAGAATTTTTGCAATTATCTTGGAGCTTTTTTTGCAGAAATCTTGGTGCATTTTTGCAATTATCTTGGAGCTTTTTTTTGCAAAAATCTTGGAGCTAGTTTTTGCAGAAATCTTGGAGCATTTTTTTTGCAAAAATCTTTGAGCTCTTTTTGTAGAAATCTTGGAGAATTTTTTGCCATTATCTTGGAGCTTTTTTTGCAGAAATCTTGGTGCATTTTTGCAATTATCTTGGAGCTTTTTTTGCAAAAATCTTTGAGCTTTTTTTGCAGAAATCTTGGTGCATTTTTTTTGCAAAAATCTTTGAGCTCTTTTTGTAGAAATCTTGGAGAATTTTTGCAATTATCTTGGAGCTTTTTTTGCAAAAATCTTTGAGCTTTTTTTGCAGAAATCTTGGTGCATTTTTTTTGCAAAAATCTTGGAGCTCTTTTTGCAGAAATCTTGGAGAATTTTTTTTGCAAAAATCTTTGAGCTCTTTTTGCAGAAATCTTGGAGAATTTTTGCCATTATCTTGGAGCTCTTTTTGAATAAATCTTGGAGCATTTTTTGCAATTATCTTGGAGCTTTTTTTGCAAAAATCTTGGAGCTAGTTTTTGCAGAAATCTTGGAGCATTTTTTTTGCAAAAATCTTTGAGCTCTTTTTGTAGAAATCTTGGAGAATTTTTTGCCATTATCTTGGAGCTCTGTTTGAATAAATCTTGGAGCATTTTTTGCAATTATCTTGGAGCTTTTTTTGCAAAAATCTTGGAGCTAGTTTTTGCAGAAATCTTGGAGCATTTTTTTGCAAAAATCTTGGAGCTCTTTTTGCAGAAATCTTGGAGCATTTTTTTGCAAAAATCATTGAGCTCTTTTTGCAGAAATCTTGGAGAATTTTTTGCCATTACCTTGGAGCTTTTTTTTGCAAACATCTTGGAGCATTTTCTGCAAAAATCATTGAGCTCTTTTTGAATAAATCTTGGAGCATTTTTTGCAATTATCTTGGAGCTTTTTTTGCAAAAATCTTGGAGCTATTTTTTTGCAGAAATCTTGGAGCATTTTTTTGCAAACATCTTGGAGCATTTTCTGCAAAAATCTTGGAGAATTTTTTGCAATTATCTTGGAGCTCTTTTTGAATAAATCTTGGAGCATTTTTTGCAATTATCTTGGAGCTTTTTTTGCAGAAATCTTGGTGCATTTTTTTGCAAAAATCTTGGAGCTCTTTTTGCAGAAATCTTGGAGCATTTTTTTTGCAAAAATCTTTGAGCTCTTTTTGCAGAAATCTTGGAGAATTTTTTGCCATTATCTTGGAGCTCTTTTTGAATAAATCTTGGAGCATTTTTTGCAATTATCTTGGAGCTTTTTTTGCAAAAATCTTGGAGCTATTTTGTTGTGTCCCTGTCTTGTACCCGAATACAATGGCTGCGTGGTATAGGTTTATCTACGACAATAACGAGAGAGAGGGATCAATAGTAATAGAGAGAAGTCACCAGTCTCTAGCTAACCGGGCGACTCGACTGACGATAGGAAGGGGCGGGGCGAGGGAGAGGGGGAGGAGAGGGAGAGGGAGAGGGGAGAGAGCGGGAGCCGCCAATCGATACATACGAGAGGGGAGCGAGAGGGGAGCTATAAATAGCCGAGCGCGACCAAACTACACTCGACGCTCAGGCGACACACTGTCTGTGAGTAGGGGTCACTCTACGATACAAACAATTTTTTTGCAAACATCTTGGAGCATTTTCTGCAAAAAATCTTGGAGAATTTTTTTGCAAAAATCTTGGAGCTATTTTTTGCAGAAATCTTGGAGCATTTTGTGCAAACATCTTGGAGCATTTTCTGCAAAAATCTTGGAGGAATTTTTTGCAATTATCTTGGAGCTCTTTTTGCAGAAATCTTGGAGCATTTTTTTGCAATTATCTTGGAGTTCTTTTGAAGAAATCTTGGAGCATTTTTTTGCAAACGTCTTGGAGCATTTTTTTGCAAACATCTTTGAGCATTTTCTGCAAAAATCTTGGAGAATTTTTTGCAATTATCTTGGAGCTCTTTTTGCAGAAATCTTGGAGCATTTTTTTGCAATTATCTTGGAGCTCTGTTTGAAGAAATCTTGGAGCATTTTTTTGCAAACATCTTGGTGCATTTTTTTGCAAACATCTTGGAGCATTTTTTGCAAAAATCTTGGAGCTTTTTTTGCAAAAATCTTGGAGCTTTTTTTGCAGAAATCTTTGAGCTCTTTTTGCAGAGATCTTGGAGAATTTTTTGCCATTACCTTGGAGCTCTTTTTGCAGGAATCTTGGAGCATTTTTGCAATTATCTTGGAGCTTTTTTTTGCAAACATCTTGGAGCATTTTCTGCAAAAATCTTGGAGAATTTTTTGCCATTATCTTGGAGCTCTTTTTGAATAAATCTTGGAGCATTTTTTGCAATTATCTTGGAGCTTTTTTTGCAAAACTCTTGGAGCTATTTTTTGCAGAAATCTTGGAGCATTTTTCTGCAAACATCTTGGAGCATTTTCTGCAAAAATCTTGGAGAATTTTTTGCAATTATCTTGGAGCTCTTTTTGCAGAAATCTTGGAGCATTTTTTTTGCAATTATCTTGGAGTTCTTTTTGAAGAAATCTTGGAGCATTTTTTTGCAATTATCTTGGAGCTCTGTTTGAAGAAATCTTGGAGCATTTTTTTGCAAACATCTTGGAGCATTTTTTGCAATTATCTTGGAGCTCTGTTTGAAGAAATCTTGGAGCATTTTTTTGCAAACATCTTGGAACATTTTTTTGCAAACGTCTTGGAGCATTTTTTTGCAAACATCTTTGAGCATTTTCTGCAAAAATCTTGGAGAATTTTTTGCCATTATCTTGGAGCTCTTTTTGAATAAATCTTGGAGCATTTTTTGCAAAAATCTTGGAGCTCTTTTTGAATAAATCTTGGAGCATTTTTTGCAATTATCTTGGAGCTCTGTTTGAAGAAATCTTGGAGCATTTTTTTGCAAACATCTTGGAGCATTTTTTTGCAAACGTCTTGGAGCATTTTTTTGCAAACATCTTTGAGCATTTTCTGCAAAAATTTTGGAGAATTTTTTGCCATTATCTTGGAGCTGTTTTTGAATAAATCTTGGAGCATTTTTTGCAATTATCTTGGAGCTTTTTTTGCAGAAATCTTGGAGCATTTTTTTGCAATTATCTTGGAGCTCTGTTTGAAGAAATCTTGGAGCATTTTTTTGCAAACATCTTGGAGCATTTTTTTGCAAACATCTTGGAGCATTTTTTCCAAAAATCTTGGAGCTCTTTTTGCAGAAATCTTGGAGCATTTTTGCAATTATCTTGGAGCTTTTTTTTGCAAACATCTTGGAGCATTTTCTGCAAAAATCTTGGAGAATTTTTTGCCATTATCTTGGAGCTCTTTTTGAATAAATCTTGGAGCATTTTTTGCAATTATCTTGGAGCTTTTTTTGCAAAAATCTTGGAGCTATTTTTTGCAGAAATCTTGGAGCATTTTTCTGCAAACATCTTGGAGCATTTTCTGCAAAAATCTTGGAGAATTTTTTGCAATTATCTTGGAGCTCTTTTTGCAGAAATCTTGGAGCATTTTTCTGCAAACATCTTTGAGCATTTTCTGCAAAAATCTTGGAGAATTTTTTGCAATTATCTTGGAGCTCTTTTTGCAGAAATCTTGGAGCATTTTTTTGCAATTATCTTGGAGCTCTGTTTGAAGAAATCTTGGAGCATTTTTTTGCAAACATCTTGGTGCATTTTTTTGCAAACATCTTGGAGCATTTTTTGCAAAAATCTTGGAGCTTTTTTTTGCAAAAATCTTGGAGCTTTTTTTGCAGAAATCTTTGAGCTCTTTTTGCAGAGATCTTGGAGAATTTTTTGCCATTACCTTGGAGCTCTTTTTGCAGGAATCTTGGAGCATTTTTGCAATTATCTTGGAGCTTTTTTTTGCAAACATCTTGGAGCATTTTCTGCAAACATCTTGGAGCATTTTCTGCAAAAATCTTGGAGAATTTTTTGCAATTATCTTGGAGCTCTTTTTGCAGAAATCTTGGAGCATTTTTTTGCAATTATCTTGGAGTTCTTTTTGAAGAAATCTTGGAGCATTTTTTTGCAAACGTCTTGGAGCATTTTTTTGCAAACATCTTTGAGCATTTTCTGCAAAACTCTTGGAGAATTTTTTGCAAAAATCTTGGAGCTCTTTTTGCAGAAATCTTGGAGCATTTTTTTGCAATTATCTTGGAGCTCTGTTTGAAGAAATCTTGGAGCATTTTTTTGCAAACATCTTGGAGCATTTTTTTGCAAACATCTTGGAGCATTTTTTGCAAAAATCTTGGAGCTCTTTTTGCAGAAATCTTGGAGCATTTTTGCAATTATCTTGGAGCTTTTTTTTGCAAACATCTTGGAGCATTTTCTGCAAAAATCTTGGAGAATTTTTTGCCATTATCTTGGAGCTCTTTTTGAATAAATCTTGGAGCATTTTTTGCAATTATCTTGGAGCTTTTTTTGCAAAAATCTTGGAGCTATTTTTTGCAGAAATCTTGGAGCATTTTTCTGCAAACATCTTGGAGCATTTTCTGCAAAAATCTTGGAAAATTTTTTGCAATTATCTTGGAGCTCTTTTTGCAGAAATCTTGGAGCATTTTTTTGCAATTATCTTGGAGCTCTGTTTGAAGAAATCTTGGAGCATTTTTTTGCAAACATCTTGGAGCATTTTTTTGCAAACATCTTGGAGCATTTTTTTGCAAACATCTTGGAGCATTTTTTTGCAAACATCTTGGAGCATTTTTTGCAATTATCTTGGAGCTCTGTTTGAAGAAATCTTGGAGCATTTTTTTGCAAACATCTTGGAACATTTTTTTGCAAACGTCTTGGAGCATTTTTTTGCAAACATCTTTGAGCATTTTCTGCAAAAATCTTGGAGAATTTTTTGCCATTATCTTGGAGCTCTTTTTGAATAAATCTTGGAGCATTTTTTGCAAAAATCTTGGAGCTATTTTTTGCAGAAATCTTGGAGCATTTTTCTGCAAACATCTTGGAGCATTTTCTGCAAAAATCTTGGAGAATTTTTTGCAATTATCTTGGAGCTCTTTTTGCAGAAATCTTGGAGCATTTTTCTGCAAACATCTTTGAGCATTTTCTGCAAAAATCTTGGAGAATTTTTTGCAATTATCTTGGAGCTCTTTTTGCAGAAATCTTGGAGCATTTTTTTGCAATTATCTTGGAGCTCTGTTTGAAGAAATCTTGGAGCATTTTTTTGCAAACATCTTGGTGCATTTTTTTGCAAACATCTTGGAGCATTTTTTGCAAAAATCTTGGAGCTTTTTTTTGCAAAAATCTTGGAGCTTTTTTTGCAGAAATCTTTGAGCTCTTTTTGCAGAGATCTTGGAGAATTTTTTGCCATTACCTTGGAGCTCTTTTTGCAGGAATCTTGGAGCATTTTTGCAATTATCTTGGAGCTTTTTTTTGCAAACATCTTGGAGCATTTTCTGCAAACATCTTGGAGCATTTTCTGCAAAAATCTTGGAGAATTTTTTGCAATTATCTTGGAGCTCTTTTTGCAGAAATCTTGGAGCATTTTTTTGCAATTATCTTGGAGTTCTTTTTGAAGAAATCTTGGAGCATTTTTTTGCAAACGTCTTGGAGCATTTTTTTGCAAACATCTTTGAGCATTTTCTGCAAAACTCTTGGAGAATTTTTTGCAAAAATCTTGGAGCTCTTTTTGCAGAAATCTTGGAGCATTTTTTTGCAATTATCTTGGAGCTCTGTTTGAAGAAATCTTGGAGCATTTTTTTGCAAACATCTTGGAGCATTTTTTTGCAAACATCTTGGAGCATTTTTTGCAAAAATCTTGGAGCTCTTTTTGCAGAAATCTTGGAGCATTTTTGCAATTATCTTGGAGCTTTTTTTTGCAAACATCTTGGAGCATTTTCTGCAAAAATCTTGGAGAATTTTTTGCCATTATCTTGGAGCTCTTTTTGAATAAATCTTGGAGCATTTTTTGCAATTATCTTGGAGCTTTTTTTGCAAAAATCTTGGAGCTATTTTTTGCAGAAATCTTGGAGCATTTTTCTGCAAACATCTTGGAGCATTTTCTGCAAAAATCTTGGAAAATTTTTTGCAATTATCTTGGAGCTCTTTTTGCAGAAATCTTGGAGCATTTTTTTGCAATTATCTTGGAGCTCTGTTTGAAGAAATCTTGGAGCATTTTTTTGCAAACATCTTGGAGCATTTTTTTGCAAACATCTTGGAGCATTTTTTTGCAAACATCTTGGAGCATTTTTTTTGCAAACATCTTGGAGCATTTTTTGCAATTATCTTGGAGCTCTGTTTGAAGAAATCTTGGAGCATTTTTTTGCAAACATCTTGGAACATTTTTTTGCAAACGTCTTGGAGCATTTTTTTGCAAACATCTTTGAGCATTTTCTGCAAAAATCTTGGAGAATTTTTTGCCATTATCTTGGAGCTCTTTTTGAATAAATCTTGGAGCATTTTTTGCAAAAATCTTGGAGCTCTTTTTGAATAAATCTTGGAGCATTTTTTGCAATTATCTTGGAGCTCTGTTTGAAGAAATCTTGGAGCATTTTTTTGCAAACATCTTGGAGCATTTTTTTGCAAACGTCTTGGAGCATTTTTTTGCAAACATCTTTGAGCATTTTCTGCAAAAATCTTGGAGAATTTTTTGCAATTATCTTGGAGCTTTTTTTGCAAAACTCTTGGAGCTATTTTTTGCAGAAATCTTGGAGCATTTTTCTGCAAACATCTTGGAGCATTTTCTGCAAAAATCTTGGAGAATTTTTTGCAATTATCTTGGAGCTCTTTTTGCAGAAATCTTGGAGCATTTTTTTGCAATTATCTTGGAGTTCTTTTTGAAGAAATCTTGGAGCATTTTTTTGCAAACGTCTTGGAGCATTTTTTTGCAAACATCTTTGAGCATTTTCTGCAAAACTCTTGGAGAATTTTTTGCAAAAATCTTGGAGCTCTTTTTGCAGAAATCTTGGAGCATTTTTTTGCAATTATCTTGGAGCTCTGTTTGAAGAAATCTTGGAGCATTTTTTTGCAAACATCTTGGAGCATTTTTTTGCAAACATCTTGGAGCATTTTTTGCAAAAATCTTGGAGCTCTTTTTGCAGAAATCTTGGAGCATTTTTGCAATTATCTTGGAGCTTTTTTTTGCAAACATCTTGGAGCATTTTCTGCAAAAATCTTGGAGAATTTTTTGCCATTATCTTGGAGCTCTTTTTGAATAAATCTTGGAGCATTTTTTGCAATTATCTTGGAGCTTTTTTTGCAAAAATCTTGGAGCTATTTTTTGCAGAAATCTTGGAGCATTTTTCTGCAAACATCTTGGAGCATTTTCTGCAAAAATCTTGGAAAATTTTTTGCAATTATCTTGGAGCTCTTTTTGCAGAAATCTTGGAGCATTTTTTTGCAATTATCTTGGAGCTCTGTTTGAAGAAATCTTGGAGCATTTTTTTGCAAACATCTTGGAGCATTTTTTTTGCAAACATCTTGGAGCATTTTTTTGCAAACATCTTGGAGCATTTTTTGCAATTATCTTGGAGCTCTGTTTGAAGAAATCTTGGAGCATTTTTTTGCAAACATCTTGGAACATTTTTTTGCAAACGTCTTGGAGCATTTTTTTGCAAACATCTTTGAGCATTTTCTGCAAAAATCTTGGAGAATTTTTTGCCATTATCTTGGAGCTCTTTTTGAATAAATCTTGGAGCATTTTTTGCAAAAATCTTGGAGCTCTTTTTGAATAAATCTTGGAGCATTTTTTGCAATTATCTTGGAGCTCTGTTTGAAGAAATCTTGGAGCATTTTTTTGCAAACGTCTTGGAGCATTTTTTTGCAAACATCTTTGAGCATTTTCTGCAAAAATCTTGGAGAATTTTTTGCCATTATCTTGGAGCTGTTTTTGAATAAATCTTGGAGCATTTTTTGCAAAAATCTTGGAGCTCTTTTTGCAGAAATCTTGGAGCATTTTTTTGCAATTATCTTGGAGCTCTGTTTGAAGAAATCTTGGAGCATTTTTTTGCAAACATCTTGGAGCATTTTTTTGCAAACATCTTGGAGCATTTTTTGCAAAAATCTTGGAGCTCTTTTTGCAGAAATCTTGGAGCATTTTTTTGCAATTATCTTGGAGCTCTGTTTGAAGAAATCTTGGAGCATTTTTTTGCAAACATCTTGGAGCATTTTTTTGCAAACGTCTTGGAGCATTTTTTTGCAAACATCTTTGAGCATTTTCTGCAAAAATCTTGGAGAATTTTTTGCCATTATCTTGGAGCTCTTTTTGCAGAAATCTTGGAGCATTTTTTTGCAATTATCTTGGAGCTTTTTTTTGCAAAAATCTTGGAGCTTTTTTTGCAGAAATCTTTGAGCTCTTTTTGCAGAGATCTTGGAGAATTTTTTGCCATTACCTTGGAGCTCTTTTTGCAGGAATCTTGGAGCATTTTTGCAATTATCTTGGAGCTTTTTTTTGCAAACATCTTGGAGCATTTTCTGCAAAAATCTTGGAGAATTTTTTGCCATTATCTTGGAGCTCTTTTTGAATAAATCTTGGAGCATTTTTTGCAATTATCTTGGAGCTTTTTTTGCAAAAATCTTGGAGCTATTTTTTGCAGAAATCTTGGAGCATTTTTCTGCAAACATCTTGGAGCATTTTCTGCAAAAATCTTGGAAAATTTTTTGCAATTATCTTGGAGCTCTTTTTGCAGAAATCTTGGAGCATTTTTTTGCAATTATCTTGGAGCTCTGTTTGAAGAAATCTTGGAGCATTTTTTTGCAATCATCTTGGAGCATTTTTTTGCAAACATCTTGGAGCATTTTTTGCAATTATCTTGGAGCTCTGTTTGAAGAAATCTTGGAGCATTTTTTTGCAAACATCTTTGAGCATTTTCTGCAAAACTCTTGGAGAATTTTTTGCAAAAATCTTGGAGCTCTTTTTGCAGAAATCTTGGAGCATTTTTTTGCAATTATCTTGGAGCTCTGTTTGAAGAAATCTTGGAGCATTTTTTTGCAAACATCTTGGAGCATTTTTTTGCAAACATCTTGGAGCATTTTTTGCAAAAATCTTGGAGCTCTTTTTGCAGAAATCTTGGAGCATTTTTGCAATTATCTTGGAGCTTTTTTTTTGCAAACATCTTGGAGCATTTTCTGCAAAAATCTTGGAGAATTTTTTGCCATTATCTTGGAGCTCTTTTTGAATAAATCTTGGAGCATTTTTTGCAATTATCTTGGAGCTTTTTTTGCAAAAATCTTGGAGCTATTTTTTGCAGAAATCTTGGAGCATTTTTCTGCAAACATCTTGGAGCATTTTCTGCAAAAATCTTGGAAAATTTTTTGCAATTATCTTGGAGCTCTTTTTGCAGAAATCTTGGAGCATTTTTTTGCAATTATCTTGGAGCTCTGTTTGAAGAAATCTTGGAGCATTTTTTTGCAAACATCTTGGAGCATTTTTTTTGCAAACATCTTGGAGCATTTTTTTGCAAACATCTTGGAGCATTTTTTGCAATTATCTTGGAGCTCTGTTTGAAGAAATCTTGGAGCATTTTTTTGCAAACATCTTGGAACATTTTTTTGCAAACGTCTTGGAGCATTTTTTTGCAAACATCTTTGAGCATTTTCTGCAAAAATCTTGGAGAATTTTTTGCCATTATCTTGGAGCTCTTTTTGAATAAATCTTGGAGCATTTTTTGCAAAAATCTTGGAGCTCTTTTTGAATAAATCTTGGAGCATTTTTTGCAATTATCTTGGAGCTCTGTTTGAAGAAATCTTGGAGCATTTTTTTGCAAACATCTTGGAGCATTTTTTTGCAAACGTCTTGGAGCATTTTTTTGCAAACATCTTTGAGCATTTTCTGCAAAAATCTTGGAGAATTTTTTGCCATTATCTTGGAGCTGTTTTTGAATAAATCTTGGAGCATTTTTTGCAAAAATCTTGGAGCTCTTTTTGCAGAAATCTTGGAGCATTTTTTTGCAATTATCTTGGAGCTCTGTTTGAAGAAATCTTGGAGCATTTTTTTGCAAACATCTTGGAGCATTTTTTTGCAAACGTCTTGGAGCATTTTTTTGCAAACATCTTTGAGCATTTTCTGCAAAAATCTTGGAGAATTTTTTGCCATTATCTTGGAGCTCTTTTTGCAGAAATCTTGGAGCATTTTTTTGCAATTATCTTGGAGCTCTGTTTGAAGAAATCTTGGAGCATTTTTTTGCAAACATCTTGGAGCATTTTTTTGCAAACATCTTGGAGCATTTTTTGCAAAAATCTTGGAGCTTTTTTTTGCAAAAATCTTGGAGCTTTTTTTGCAGAAATCTTTGAGCTCTTTTTGCAGAGATCTTGGAGAATTTTTTGCCATTACCTTGGAGCTCTTTTTGCAGGAATCTTGGAGCATTTTTGCAATTATCTTGGAGCTTTTTTTTGCAAACATCTTGGAGCATTTTCTGCAAAAATCTTGGAGAATTTTTTGCCATTATCTTGGAGCTCTTTTTGAATAAATCTTGGAGCATTTTTTGCAATTATCTTGGAGCTTTTTTTGCAAAAATCTTGGAGCTATTTTTTGCAGAAATCTTGGAGCATTTTTCTGCAAACATCTTGGAGCATTTTCTGCAAAAATCTTGGAAAATTTTTTGCAATTATCTTGGAGCTCTTTTTGCAGAAATCTTGGAGCATTTTTTTGCAATTATCTTGGAGCTCTGTTTGAAGAAATCTTGGAGCATTTTTTTGCAATCATCTTGGAGCATTTTTTTGCAAACATCTTGGAGCATTTTTTGCAGTTATCTTGGAGCTCTGTTTGAAGAAATCTTGGAGCATTTTTTTGCAAACATCTTGGAGCATTTTTTTGCAAACGTCTTGGAGCATTTTTTTGCAAACATCTTTGAGCATTTTCTGCAAAAATCTTGGAGAATTTTTTGCCATTATCTTGGAGCTCTTTTTGAATAAATCTTGGAGCATTTTTTGCAAAAATCTTGGAGCTCTTTTTGCAGAAATCTTGGAGCATTTTTTTGCAATTATCTTGGAGCTCTGTTTGAAGAAATCTTGGAGCATTTTTTTGCAAACATCTTGGAGCATTTTTTGCAAAAATCTTGGAGCTCTTTTTGCAGAAATCTTGGAGCATTTTTTTGCAATTATCTTGGAGCTCTGTTTGAAGAAATCTTGGAGCATTTTTTTGCAAACATCTTGGAGCATTTTTTTGCAAACGTCTTGGAGCATTTTTTTGCAAACATCTTTGAGCATTTTCTGCAAAAATCTTGGAGAATTTTTTGCCATTATCTTGGAGCTCTTTTTGCAGAAATCTTGGAGCATTTTTTTGCAATTATCTTGGAGCTCTGTTTGAAGAAATCTTGGAGCATTTTTTTGCAAACATCTTGGAGCATTTTTTTGCAAACATCTTGGAGCATTTTTTGCAAAAATCTTGGAGCTCTTTTTGCAGAAATCTTGGAGCATTTTTTTGCAAACATCTTTGAGCATTTTCTGCAAAAATCTTGGAGCTCTTTTTGCAGAAATCTTGGAGCATTTTTTTGCAATTATCTTGGAGCTCTTTTTGCAGAAATCTTGGAGCATTTTTTTGCAAACATCTTTGAGCATTTTTTGCAAAAATCTTGGAGCTCTTTTTGCAGAAATCTTGGAGCATTTTTTTGCAAACATCTTTGAGCATTTTTTGCAAAAATCTTGGAGCTCTTTTTGCAGAAATCTTGGAGCATTTTTTTGCAATTATCTTGGAGCTCTGTTTGAAGAAATCTTGGAGCATTTTTTTGCAAACATCTTGGAGCATTTTTTTGCAAACGTCTTGGAGCATTTTTTTGCAAACATCTTTGAGCATTTTCTGCAAAAATCTTGGAGAATTTTTTGCCATTATCTTGGAGCTCTTTTTGCAGAAATCTTGGAGCATTTTTTTGCAATTATCTTGGAGCTCTGTTTGAAGAAATCTTGGAGCATTTTTTTGCAAACATCTTGGAGCATTTTTTTGCAAACATCTTGGAGCATTTTTTGCAAAAATCTTGGAGCTCTTTTTGCAGAAATCTTGGAGCATTTTTTTGCAAACATCTTTGAGCATTTTCTGCAAAAATCTTGGAGAATTTTTTGCAAAAATCTTGGAGCTTTTTTTGCAGAAATCTTTGAGCTCTTTTTGCAGAGATCTTGGAGAATTTTTTGCCATTACCTTGGAGCTCTTTTTGCAGGAATCTTGGAGCATTTTTGCAATTATCTTGGAGCTTTTTTTTGCAAACATCTTGGAGCTCTTTTTGCAGAAATCTTGGAGCATTTTTTTGCAATTATCTTGGAGCTCTGTTTGAAGAAATCTTGGAGCATTTTTTTGCAAACATCTTGGAGCATTTTTTTGCAAACATCTTGGAGCATTTTTTGCAAAAATCTTGGAGCTCTTTTTGCAGAAATCTTGGAGCATTTTTTTGCAATTATCTTGGAGCTCTGTTTGAAGAAATCTTGGAGCATTTTTTGCAAACATCTTGGAGCATTTTTCTGCAAACGTCTTGGAGCATTTTTTTGCAAACATCTTTGAGCATTTTCTGCAAAAATCTTGGAGAATTTTTTGCAATTATCTTGGAGCTTTTTTTGCAAAAATCTTGGAGCTATTTTTTGCAGAAATCTTGGAGCATTTTTTTGCAAAAATCTTGGAGCTCTTTTTGCAGAAATCTTGGAGCATTTTTTTTGCAAAAATCTTTGAGCTCTTTTTGTAGAAATCTTGGAGAATTTTTTGCCATTATCTTGGAGCTCTTTTTGCAGAAATCTTGGAGCATTTTTTGCAATTATCTTGGAGCTCTGTTTGAAGAAATCTTGGAGCATTTTTTTGCAAACATCTTGGAGCATTTTTTTGCAAACGTCTTGGAGCATTTTTTTGCAAACATCTTTGAGCATTTTCTGCAAAAATCTTGGAGAATTTTTTGCCATTATCTTGGAGCTGTTTTTGAATAAATCTTGGAGCATTTTTTGCAAAAATCTTGGAGCTCTTTTTGCAGAAATCTTGGAGCATTTTTTTGCAATTATCTTGGAGCTCTGTTTGAAGAAATCTTGGAGCATTTTTTTGCAAACATCTTGGAGCATTTTTTTGCAAACGTCTTGGAGCATTTTTTTGCAAACATCTTTGAGCATTTTCTGCAAAAATCTTGGAGAATTTTTTGCCATTATCTTGGAGCTCTTTTTGCAGAAATCTTGGAGCATTTTTTTGCAATTATCTTGGAGCTCTGTTTGAAGAAATCTTGGAGCATTTTTTTGCAAACATCTTGGAGCATTTTTTTGCAAACATCTTGGAGCATTTTTTGCAAAAATCTTGGAGCTTTTTTTTGCAAAAATCTTGGAGCTTTTTTTGCAGAAATCTTTGAGCTCTTTTTGCAGAGATCTTGGAGAATTTTTTGCCATTACCTTGGAGCTCTTTTTGCAGGAATCTTGGAGCATTTTTGCAATTATCTTGGAGCTTTTTTTTGCAAACATCTTGGAGCATTTTCTGCAAAAATCTTGGAGAATTTTTTGCCATTATCTTGGAGCTCTTTTTGAATAAATCTTGGAGCATTTTTTGCAATTATCTTGGAGCTTTTTTTGCAAAAATCTTGGAGCTATTTTTTGCAGAAATCTTGGAGCATTTTTCTGCAAACATCTTGGAGCATTTTCTGCAAAAATCTTGGAAAATTTTTTGCAATTATCTTGGAGCTCTTTTTGCAGAAATCTTGGAGCATTTTTTTGCAATTATCTTGGAGCTCTGTTTGAAGAAATCTTGGAGCATTTTTTTGCAATCATCTTGGAGCATTTTTTTGCAAACATCTTGGAGCATTTTTTGCAGTTATCTTGGAGCTCTGTTTGAAGAAATCTTGGAGCATTTTTTTGCAAACATCTTGGAGCATTTTTTTGCAAACGTCTTGGAGCATTTTTTTGCAAACATCTTTGAGCATTTTCTGCAAAAATCTTGGAGAATTTTTTGCCATTATCTTGGAGCTCTTTTTGAATAAATCTTGGAGCATTTTTTGCAAAAATCTTGGAGCTCTTTTTGCAGAAATCTTGGAGCATTTTTTTGCAATTATCTTGGAGCTCTGTTTGAAGAAATCTTGGAGCATTTTTTTGCAAACATCTTGGAGCATTTTTTTGCAAACATCTTGGAGCATTTTTTGCAAAAATCTTGGAGCTCTTTTTGCAGAAATCTTGGAGCATTTTTTTGCAATTATCTTGGAGCTCTGTTTGAAGAAATCTTGGAGCATTTTTTTGCAAACATCTTGGAGCATTTTTTTGCAAACGTCTTGGAGCATTTTTTTGCAAACATCTTTGAGCATTTTCTGCAAAAATCTTGGAGAATTTTTTGCCATTATCTTGGAGCTCTTTTTGCAGAAATCTTGGAGCATTTTTTTGCAATTATCTTGGAGCTCTGTTTGAAGAAATCTTGGAGCATTTTTTTGCAAACATCTTGGAGCATTTTTTTGCAAACATCTTGGAGCATTTTTTGCAAAAATCTTGGAGCTCTTTTTGCAGAAATCTTGGAGCATTTTTTTGCAAACATCTTTGAGCATTTTCTGCAAAAATCTTGGAGCTCTTTTTGCAGAAATCTTGGAGCATTTTTTTGCAATTATCTTGGAGCTCTTTTTGCAGAAATCTTGGAGCATTTTTTTGCAAACATCTTTGAGCATTTTTTGCAAAAATCTTGGAGCTCTTTTTGCAGAAATCTTGGAGCATTTTTTTGCAATTATCTTGGAGCTCTGTTTGAAGAAATCTTGGAGCATTTTTTTTGCAAACATCTTGGAGCATTTTTTTGCAAACGTCTTGGAGCATTTTTTTGCAAACATCTTTGAGCATTTTCTGCAAAAATCTTGGAGAATTTTTTGCCATTATCTTGGAGCTCTTTTTGCAGAAATCTTGGAGCATTTTTTTGCAATTATCTTGGAGCTCTGTTTGAAGAAATCTTGGAGCATTTTTTTGCAAACATCTTGGAGCATTTTTTTGCAAACATCTTGGAGCATTTTTTGCAAAAATCTTGGAGCTCTTTTTGCAGAAATCTTGGAGCATTTTTTTGCAAACATCTTTGAGCATTTTCTGCAAAAATCTTGGAGAATTTTTTGCAAAAATCTTGGAGCTTTTTTTGCAGAAATCTTTGAGCTCTTTTTGCAGAGATCTTGGAGAATTTTTTGCCATTACCTTGGAGCTCTTTTTGCAGGAATCTTGGAGCATTTTTGCAATTATCTTGGAGCTTTTTTTTGCAAACATCTTGGAGCTCTTTTTGCAGAAATCTTGGAGCATTTTTTTGCAATTATCTTGGAGCTCTGTTTGAAGAAATCTTGGAGCATTTTTTTGCAAACATCTTGGAGCATTTTTTTGCAAACATCTTGGAGCATTTTTTGCAAAAATCTTGGAGCTCTTTTTGCAGAAATCTTGGAGCATTTTTTTGCAATTATCTTGGAGCTCTGTTTGAAGAAATCTTGGAGCATTTTTTTGCAAACATCTTGGAGCATTTTTTTGCAAACGTCTTGGAGCATTTTTTTGCAAACATCTTTGAGCATTTTCTGCAAAAATCTTGGAGAATTTTTTGCCATTATCTTGGAGCTCTTTTTGCAGAAATCTTGGAGCATTTTTTTGCAATTATCTTGGAGCTCTGTTTGAAGAAATCTTGGAGCATTTTTTTGCAAACATCTTGGAGCATTTTTTTGCAAACATCTTGGAGCATTTTTTGCAAAAATCTTGGAGCTCTTTTTGCAGAAATCTTGGAGCATTTTTTTGCAAACATCTTTGAGCATTTTCTGCAAAAATCTTGGAGAATTTTTTGCAAAAATCTTGGAGCTTTTTTTGCAGAAATCTTTGAGCTCTTTTTGCAGAGATCTTGGAGAATTTTTTGCCATTACCTTGGAGCTCTTTTTGCAGGAATCTTGGAGCATTTTTGCAATTATCTTGGAGCTTTTTTTTGCAAACATCTTGGAGCATTTTCTGCAAAAATCTTGGAGAATTTTTTGCCATTATCTTGGAGCTCTTTTTGAATAAATCTTGGAGCATTTTTTGTAATTATCTTGGAGCTTTTTTTGCAAAAATCTTGGAGCTATTTTTTGCAGAAATCTTGGAGCATTTTTCTGCAAACATATTGGAGCATTTTCTGCAAAAATCTTGGAGAATTTTTTGCAATTATCTTGGAGCTCTTTTTGCAGAAATCTTGGAGCATTTTTTTGCAATTATCTTGGAGTTCTTGTTGAAGAAATCTTGGAGCATTTTTTTGCAAACGTCTTGGAGCATTTTTTTGCAAACATCTTTGAGCATTTTCTGCAAAAATCTTGGAGAATTTTTTGCCATTATCTTGGAGCTCTTTTTGCAGAAATCTTGGAGCATTTTTTTGCAATTATCTTGGAGCTCTGTTTGAAGAAATCTTGGAGCATTTTTTTGCAAACATCTTGGAGCATTTTTTTGCAAACATCTTGGAGCATTTTTTGCAAAAATCTTGGAGCTCTTTTTGCAGAAATCTTGGAGCATTTTTTTGCAAACATCTTTGAGCATTTTCTGCAAAAATCTTGGAGAATTTTTTGCAAAAATCTTGGAGCTTTTTTTGCAGAAATCTTTGAGCTCTTTTTGCAGAGATCTTGGAGAATTTTTTGCCATTACCTTGGAGCTCTTTTTGCAGGAATCTTGGAGCATTTTTGCAATTATCTTGGAGCTTTTTTTTGCAAACATCTTGGAGCTCTTTTTGCAGAAATCTTGGAGCATTTTTTTGCAATTATCTTGGAGCTCTGTTTGAAGAAATCTTGGAGCATTTTTTTGCAAACATCTTGGAGCATTTTTTTGCAAACATCTTGGAGCATTTTTTGCAAAAATCTTGGAGCTCTTTTTGCAGAAATCTTGGAGCATTTTTTTGCAATTATCTTGGAGCTCTGTTTGAAGAAATCTTGGAGCATTTTTTTGCAAACATCTTGGAGCATTTTTTTGCAAACGTCTTGGAGCATTTTTTTGCAAACATCTTTGAGCATTTTCTGCAAAAATCTTGGAGAATTTTTTGCCATTATCTTGGAGCTCTTTTTGCAGAAATCTTGGAGCATTTTTTTGCAATTATCTTGGAGCTCTGTTTGAAGAAATCTTGGAGCATTTTTTTGCAAACATCTTGGAGCATTTTTTTGCAAACATCTTGGAGCATTTTTTGAAAAAATCTTGGAGCTCTTTTTGCAGAAATCTTGGAGCATTTTTTTGCAAACATCTTTGAGCATTTTCTGCAAAAATCTTGGAGAATTTTTTGCAAAAATCTTGGAGCTTTTTTTGCAGAAATCTTTGAGCTCTTTTTGCAGAGATCTTGGAGAATTTTTTGCCATTACCTTGGAGCTCTTTTTGCAGGAATCTTGGAGCATTTTTGCAATTATCTTGGAGCTTTTTTTTGCAAACATCTTGGAGCTCTTTTTGCAGAAATCTTGGAGCATTTTTTTGCAATTATCTAGGAGCTCTGTTTGAAGAAATCTTGGAGCATTTTTTTGCAAACATCTTGGAGCATTTTTTTGCAAACATCTTGGAGCATTTTTTGCAAAAATCTTGGAGCTCTTTTTGCAGAAATCTTGGAGCATTTTTTTGCAAACATCTTTGAGCATTTTCTGCAAAAATCTTGGAGAATTTTTTGCAAAAATCTTGGAGCTTTTTTTGCAGAAATCTTTGAGCTCTTTTTGCAGAGATCTTGGAGAATTTTTTGCCATTACCTTGGAGCTCTTTTTGCAGGAATCTTGGAGCATTTTTGCAATTATCTTGGAGCTTTTTTTTGCAAACATCTTGGAGCTCTTTTTGCAGAAATCTTGGAGCATTTTTTTGCAATTATCTTGGAGCTCTGTTTGAAGAAATCTTGGAGCATTTTTTTGCAAACATCTTGGAGCATTTTTTTGCAAACATCTTGGAGCATTTTTTGCAAAAATCTTGGAGCTCTTTTTGCAGAAATCTTGGAGCATTTTTTTGCAATTATCTTGGAGCTCTGTTTGAAGAAATCTTGGAGCATTTTTTTGCAAACATCTTGGAGCATTTTTTTGCAAACGTCTTGGAGCATTTTTTTGCAAACATCTTTGAGCATTTTCTGCAAAAATCTTGGAGAATTTTTTGCCATTATCTTGGAGCTCTTTTTGCAGAAATCTTGGAGCATTTTTTTGCAATTATCTTGGAGCTCTGTTTGAAGAAATCTTGGAGCATTTTTTTGCAAACATCTTGGAGCATTTTTTTGCAAACATCTTGGAGCATTTTTTGAAAAAATCTTGGAGCTCTTTTTGCAGAAATCTTGGAGCATTTTTTTGCAAACATCTTTGAGCATTTTCTGCAAAAATCTTGGAGAATTTTTTGCAAAAATCTTGGAGCTTTTTTTGCAGAAATCTTTGAGCTCTTTTTGCAGAGATCTTGGAGAATTTTTTGCCATTACCTTGGAGCTCTTTTTGCAGGAATCTTGGAGCATTTTTGCAATTATCTTGGAGCTTTTTTTTGCAAACATCTTGGAGCTCTTTTTGCAGAAATCTTGGAGCATTTTTTTGCAATTATCTAGGAGCTCTGTTTGAAGAAATCTTGGAGCATTTTTTTGCAAACATCTTGGAGCATTTTTTTGCAAACATCTTGGAGCATTTTTTGCAAAAATCTTGGAGCTCTTTTTGCAGAAATCTTGGAGCATTTTTTTGCAATTATCTTGGAGCTCTGTTTGAAGAAATCTTGGAGCATTTTTTTGCAAACATCTTGGAGCATTTTTTTGCAAACGTCTTGGAGCATTTTTTTGCAAACATCTTTGAGCATTTTCTGCAAAAATCTTGGAGAATTTTTTGCCATTATCTTGGAGCTCTTTTTGCAGAAATCTTGGAGCATTTTTTTGCAATTATCTTGGAGCTCTGTTTGAAGAAATCTTGGAGCATTTTTTTGCAAACATCTTGGAGCATTTTTTTGCAAACATCTTGGAGCATTTTTTGAAAAAATCTTGGAGCTCTTTTTGCAGAAATCTTGGAGCATTTTTTTGCAAACATCTTTGAGCATTTTCTGCAAAAATCTTGGAGAATTTTTTGCAAAAATCTTGGAGCTTTTTTTGCAGAAATCTTTGAGCTCTTTTTGCAGAGATCTTGGAGAATTTTTTGCCATTACCTTGGAGCTCTTTTTGCAGGAATCTTGGAGCATTTTTGCAATTATCTTGGAGCTTTTTTTTGCAAACATCTTGGAGCTCTTTTTGCAGAAATCTTGGAGCATTTTTTTGCAATTATCTAGGAGCTCTGTTTGAAGAAATCTTGGAGCATTTTTTTGCAAACATCTTGGAGCATTTTTTTGCAAACATCTTGGAGCATTTTTTTGCAAAAATCTTGGAGCTCTTTTTGCAGAAATCTTGGAGCATTTTTTTGCAATTATCTTGGAGCTCTGTTTGAAGAAATCTTGGAGCATTTTTTGCAAACATCTTGGAGCATTTTTCTGCAAACGTCTTGGAGCATTTTTTTGCAAACATCTTTGAGCATTTTCTGCAAAAATCTTGGAGAATTTTTTGCCATTATCTTGGAGCTCTTTTTGCAGAAATCTTGGAGCATTTTTTTGCAATTATCTTGGAGCTCTGTTTGAAGAAATCTTGGAGCATTTTTTTGCAAACATCTTGGAGCATTTTTTTGCAAACATCTTGGAGCATTTTTTGCAAAAATCTTGGAGCTCTTTTTGCAGAAATCTTGGAGCATTTTTTTGCAAACATCTTTGAGCATTTTCTGCAAAAATCTTGGAGAATTTTTTGCAAAAATCTTGGAGCTTTTTTTGCAGAAATCTTTGAGCTCTTTTTGCAGAGATCTTGGAGAATTTTTTGCCATTACCTTGGAGCTCTTTTTGCAGGAATCTTGGAGCATTTTTGCAATTATCTTGGAGCTTTTTTTTGCAAACATCTTGGAGCTCTTTTTGCAGAAATCTTGGAGCATTTTTTTGCAATTATCTTGGAGCTCTGTTTGAAGAAATCTTGGAGCATTTTTTTGCAAACATCTTGGAGCATTTTTTTGCAAACATCTTGGAGCATTTTTTGCAAAAATCTTGGAGCTCTTTTTGCAGAAATCTTGGAGCATTTTTTTGCAATTATCTTGGAGCTCTGTTTGAAGAAATCTTGGAGCATTTTTTTGCAAACATCTTGGACCATTTTTTTGCAAACGTCTTGGAGCATTTTTTTGCAAACATCTTTGAGCATTTTCTGCAAAAATCTTGGAGAATTTTTTGCCATTATCTTGGAGCTCTTTTTGCAGAAATCTTGGAGCATTTTTTTGCAATTATCTTGGAGCTCTGTTTGAAGAAATCTTGGAGCATTTTTTTGCAAACATCTTGGAGCATTTTTTTGCAAACATCTTGGAGCATTTTTTGCAAAAATCTTGGAGCTCTTTTTGCAGAAATCTTGGAGCATTTTTTTGCAAACATCTTTGAGCATTTTCTGCAAAAATCTTGGAGAATTTTTTGCAAAAATCTTGGAGCTTTTTTTGCAGAAATCTTTGAGCTCTTTTTGCAGAGATCTTGGAGAATTTTTTGCCATTACCTTGGAGCTCTTTTTGCAGGAATCTTGGAGCATTTTTGCAATTATCTTGGAGCTTTTTTTTGCAAACATCTTGGAGCATTTTCTGCAAAAATCTTGGAGAATTTTTTGCCATTATCTTGGAGCTCTTTTTGAATAAATCTTGGAGCATTTTTTGCAATTATCTTGGAGCTTTTTTTTGCAAACATCTTGGAGCATTTTCTGCAAAAATCTTGGAGAATTTTTTGCCATTATCTTGGAGCTCTTTTTGAATAAATCTTGGAGCATTTTTTTGCAATTATCTTGGAGTTCTTGTTGAAGAAATCTTGGAGCATTTTTTTGCAAACGTCTTGGAGCATTTTTTTGCAAACATCTTTGAGCATTTTCTGCAAAAATCTTGGAGAATTTTTTGCCATTATCTTGGAGCTCTTTTTGCAGAAATCTTGGAGCATTTTTTTGCAATTATCTTGGAGCTCTGTTTGAAGAAATCTTGGAGCATTTTTTTGCAAACATCTTGGAGCATTTTTTTGCAAACATCTTGGAGCATTTTTTGCAAAAATCTTGGAGCTCTTTTTGCAGAAATCTTGGAGCATTTTTTTGCAAACATCTTTGAGCATTTTCTGCAAAAATCTTGGAGAATTTTTTGCAAAAATCTTGGAGCTTTTTTTGCAGAAATCTTTGAGCTCTTTTTGCAGAGATCTTGGAGAATTTTTTGCCATTACCTTGGAGCTCTTTTTGCAGGAATCTTGGAGCATTTTTGCAATTATCTTGGAGCTTTTTTTTGCAAACATCTTGGAGCTCTTTTTGCAGAAATCTTGGAGCATTTTTTTGCAATTATCTTGGAGCTCTGTTTGAAGAAATCTTGGAGCATTTTTTTGCAAACATCTTGGAGCATTTTTTTGCAAACATCTTGGAGCATTTTTTGCAAAAATCTTGGAGCTCTTTTTGCAGAAATCTTGGAGCATTTTTTTGCAATTATCTTGGAGCTCTGTTTGAAGAAATCTTGGAGCATTTTTTTGCAAACATCTTGGAGCATTTTTTTGCAAACGTCTTGGAGCATTTTTTTGCAAACATCTTTGAGCATTTTCTGCAAAAATCTTGGAGAATTTTTTGCCATTATCTTGGAGCTCTTTTTGCAGAAATCTTGGAGCATTTTTTTGCAATTATCTTGGAGCTCTGTTTGAAGAAATCTTGGAGCATTTTTTTGCAAACATCTTGGAGCATTTTTTTGCAAACATCTTGGAGCATTTTTTGCAAAAATCTTGGAGCTCTTTTTGCAGAAATCTTGGAGCATTTTTTTGCAAACATCTTTGAGCATTTTCTGCAAAAATCTTGGAGAATTTTTTGCAAAAATCTTGGAGCTTTTTTTGCAGAAATCTTTGAGCTCTTTTTGCAGAGATCTTGGAGAATTTTTTGCCATTACCTTGGAGCTCTTTTTGCAGGAATCTTGGAGCATTTTTGCAATTATCTTGGAGCTTTTTTTTGCAAACATCTTGGAGCATTTTCTGCAAAAATCTTGGAGAATTTTTTGCCATTATCTTGGAGCTCTTTTTGAATAAATCTTGGAGCATTTTTTGTAATTATCTTGGAGCTATTTTTGCAAAAATCTTGGAGCTATTTTTTGCAGAAATCTTGGAGCATTTTTCTGCAAACATATTGGAGCATTTTCTGCAAAAATCTTGGAGAATTTTTTGCAATTATCTTGGAGCTCTTTTTGCAGAAATCTTGGAGCATTTTTTTGCAATTATCTTGGAGTTCTTGTTGAAGAAATCTTGGAGCATTTTTTTGCAAACGTCTTGGAGCATTTTTTTGCAAACATCTTTGAGCATTTTCTGCAAAAATCTTGGAGAATTTTTTGCCATTATCTTGGAGCTCTTTTTGCAGAAATCTTGGAGCATTTTTTTGCAATTATCTTGGAGCTCTGTTTGAAGAAATCTTGGAGCATTTTTTTGCAAATATCTTGGAGCATTTTTTTGCAAACATCTTGGAGCATTTTTTGAAAAAATCTTGGAGCTCTTTTTGCAGAAATCTTGGAGCATTTTTTTGCAAACATCTTTGAGCATTTTCTGCAAAAATCTTGGAGAATTTTTTGCAAAAATCTTGGAGCTTTTTTTGCAGAAATCTTTGAGCTCTTTTTGCAGAGATCTTGGAGAATTTTTTGCCATTACCTTGGAGCTCTTTTTGCAGGAATCTTGGAGCATTTTTGCAATTATCTTGGAGCTTTTTTTTGCAAACATCTTGGAGCTCTTTTTGCAGAAATCTTGGAGCATTTTTTTGCAATTATCTAGGAGCTCTGTTTGAAGAAATCTTGGAGCATTTTTTTGCAAACATCTTGGAGCATTTTTTTGCAAACATCTTGGAGCATTTTTTGCAAAAATCTTGGAGCTCTTTTTGCAGAAATCTTGGAGCATTTTTTTGCAATTATCTTGGAGCTCTGTTTGAAGAAATCTTGGAGCATTTTTTTGCAAACATCTTGGAGCATTTTTTTGCAAACGTCTTGGAGCATTTTTTTGCAAACATCTTTGAGCATTTTCTGCAAAAATCTTGGAGAATTTTTTGCCATTATCTTGGAGCTCTTTTTGCAGAAATCTTGGAGCATTTTTTTGCAATTATCTTGGAGCTCTGTTTGAAGAAATCTTGGAGCATTTTTTTGCAAACATCTTGGAGCATTTTTTTGCAAACATCTTGGAGCATTTTTTGCAAAAATCTTGGAGCTCTTTTTGCAGAAATCTTGGAGCATTTTTTTGCAAACATCTTTGAGCATTTTCTGCAAAAATCTTGGAGAATTTTTTGCAAAAATCTTGGAGCTTTTTTTGCAGAAATCTTTGAGCTCTTTTTGCAGAGATCTTGGAGAATTTTTTGCCATTACCTTGGAGCTCTTTTTGCAGGAATCTTGGAGCATTTTTGCAATTATCTTGGAGCTTTTTTTTGCAAACATCTTGGAGCATTTTCTGCAAAAATCTTGGAGAATTTTTTGCCATTATCTTGGAGCTCTTTTTGAATAAATCTTGGAGCATTTTTTGCAATTATCTTGGAGTTCTTGTTGAAGAAATCTTGGAGCATTTTTTTGCAAACGTCTTGGAGCATTTTTTTGCAAACATCTTTGAGCATTTTCTGCAAAAATCTTGGAGAATTTTTTGCCATTATCTTGGAGCTCTTTTTGCAGAAATCTTGGAGCATTTTTTTGCAATTATCTTGGAGCTCTGTTTGAAGAAATCTTGGAGCATTTTTTTGCAAACATCTTGGAGCATTTTTTTGCAAACATCTTGGGGCATTTTTTGCAAAAATCTTGGAGCTCTTTTTGCAGAAATCTTGGAGCATTTTTTTGCAAACATCTTTGAGCATTTTTTGCCATTATCTTGGAGCTCTTTTTGCAGAAATCTTGGAGCATTTTTTTGCAATTATCTTGGAGCTCTGTTTGAAGAAATCTTGGAGCATTTTTTTGCAAACATCTTGGAGCATTTTTTTGCAAACGTCTTGGAGCATTTTTTGCAAACATCTTTGAGCATTTTCTGCAAAAATCTTGGAGAATTTTTTGCCATTATCTTGGAGCTCTTTTTGCAGAAATCTTGGAGCATTTTTTTGCAATTATCTTGGAGCTCTGTTTGAAGAAATCTTGGAGCATTTTTTTGCAAACATCTTGGAGCATTTTTTTGCAAACATCTTGGAGCATTTTTTGCAAAAATCTTGGAGCTCTTTTTGCAGAAATCTTGGAGCATTTTTTTGCAAACATCTTTGAGCATTTTCTGCAAAAATCTTGGAGAATTTTTTGCAAAAATCTTGGAGCTTTTTTTGCAGAAATCTTTGAGCTCTTTTTGCAGAGATCTTGGAGAATTTTTTGCCATTACCTTGGAGCTCTTTTTGCAGGAATCTTGGAGCATTTTTGCAATTATCTTGGAGCTTTTTTTTGCAAACATCTTGGAGCATTTTCTGCAAAAATCTTGGAGAATTTTTTGCAGAAATCTTTGAGCTCTTTTTGCAGAGATCTTGGAGAATTTTTTGCCATTACCTTGGAGCTCTTTTTGCAGGAATCTTGGAGCATTTTTGCAATTATCTTGGAGCTTTTTTTTGCAAACATCTTGGAGCATTTTCTGCAAAAATCTTGGAGAATTTTTTGCCATTATCTTGGAGCTCTTTTTGAATAAATCTTGGAGCATTTTTTGCAATTATCTTGGAGCTTTTTTTGCAAAAATCTTGAAGCTATTTTTTGCAGAAATCTTGGAGCATTTTTCTGCAAACATATTGGAGCATTTTCTGCAAAAATCTTGGAGAATTTTTTGCAATTATCTTGGAGCTCTTTTTGCAGAAATCTTGGAGCATTTTTTTGCAATTATCTTGGAGTTCTTGTTGAAGAAATCTTGGAGCATTTTTTTGCAAACGTCTTGGAGCATTTTTTTGCAAACATCTTTGAGCATTTTCTGCAAAAATCTTGGAGAATTTTTTGCCATTATCTTGGAGCTCTTTTTGCAGAAATCTTGGAGCATTTTTTTGCAATTATCTTGGAGCTCTGTTTGAAGAAATCTTGGAGCATTTTTTTGCAAACATCTTGGAGCATTTTTTTGCAAACATCTTGGAGCATTTTTTGCAAAAATCTTGGAGCTCTTTTTGCAGAAATCTTGGAGCATTTTTTTGCAAACATCTTTGAGCATTTTCTGCAAAAATCTTGGAGAATTTTTTGCAAAAATCTTGGAGCTTTTTTTGCAGAAATCTTTGAGCTCTTTTTGCAGAGATCTTGGAGAATTTTTTGCCATTACCTTGGAGCTCTTTTTGCAGGAATCTTGGAGCATTTTTGCAATTATCTTGGAGCTTTTTTTTGCAAACATCTTGGAGCTCTTTTTGCAGAAATCTTGGAGCATTTTTTTGCAATTATCTTGGAGCTCTGTTTGAAGAAATCTTGGAGCATTTTTTTGCAAACATCTTGGAGCATTTTTTTGCAAACATCTTGGAGCATTTTTTGCAAAAATCTTGGAGCTCTTTTTGCAGAAATCTTGGAGCATTTTTTTGCAAACATCTTTGAGCATTTTCTGCAAAAATCTTGGAGAATTTTTTGCAAAAATCTTGGAGCTTTTTTTGCAGAAATCTTTGAGCTCTTTTTGCAGAGATCTTGGAGAATTTTTTGCCATTACCTTGGAGCTCTTTTTGCAGGAATCTTGGAGCATTTTTGCAATTATCTTGGAGCTTTTTTTTGCAAACATCTTGGAGCTCTTTTTGCAGAAATCTTGGAGCATTTTTTTGCAATTATCTTGGAGCTCTGTTTGAAGAAATCTTGGAGCATTTTTTTGCAAACATCTTGGAGCATTTTTTTGCAAACATCTTGGAGCATTTTTTGCAAAAATCTTGGAGCTCTTTTTGCAGAAATCTTGGAGCATTTTTTTGCAATTATCTTGGAGCTCTGTTTGAAGAAATCTTGGAGCATTTTTTTGCAAACATCTTGGAGCATTTTTTTGCAAACATCTTGGAGCATTTTTTGCAAAAATCTTGGAGCTCTTTTTGCAGAAATCTTGGAGCATTTTTTTGCAATTATCTTGGAGCTCTGTTTGAAGAAATCTTGGAGCATTTTTTTGCAAACATCTTGGAGCATTTTTTTGCAAACGTCTTGGAGCATTTTTTTGCAAACATCTTGGAGCATTTTTTGCAAAAATCTTGGAGCTCTTTTTGCAGAAATCTTGGAGCATTTTTTTGCAAACATCTTTGAGCATTTTTTGCAAAAATCTTGGAGCTTTTTTTGCAGAAATCTTTGAGCTCTTTTTGCAGAGATCTTGGAGAATTTTTTGCCATTACCTTGGAGCTCTTTTTGCAATTATCTTGGAGCTTTTTTTTGCAAACATCTTGGAGCATTTTCTGCAAAAATCTTGGAGAATTTTTTGCCATTATCTTGGAGCTCTTTTTGCAGAAATCTTGGAGCATTTTTTTGCAATTATCTTGGAGCTCTGTTTGAAGAAATCTTGGAGCATTTTTTTGCAAACATCTTGGAGCATTTTTTTGCAAACATCTTGGAGCATTTTTTGCAAAAATCTTGGAGCTCTTTTTGCAGAAATCTTGGAGCATTTTTTTGCAAACATCTTTGAGCATTTTCTGCAAAAATCTTGGAGAATTTTTTGCAAAAATCTTGGAGCTTTTTTTGCAGAAATCTTTGAGCTCTTTTTGCAGAGATCTTGGAGAATTTTTTGCCATTACCTTGGAGCTCTTTTTGCAGGAATCTTGGAGCATTTTTGCAATTATCTTGGAGCTTTTTTTTGCAAACATCTTGGAGCTCTTTTTGCAGAAATCTTGGAGCATTTTTTTGCAATTATCTTGGAGCTCTGTTTGAAGAAATCTTGGAGCATTTTTTTGCAAACATCTTGGAGCATTTTTTTGCAAACATCTTGGAGCATTTTTTGCAAAAATCTTGGAGCTCTTTTTGCAGAAATCTTGGAGCATTTTTTTGCAAACATCTTTGAGCATTTTCTGCAAAAATCTTGGAGAATTTTTTGCAAAAATCTTGGAGCTTTTTTTGCAGAAATCTTTGAGCTCTTTTTGCAGAGATCTTGGAGAATTTTTTGCCATTACCTTGGAGCTCTTTTTGCAGGAATCTTGGAGCATTTTTGCAATTATCTTGGAGCTTTTTTTTGCAAACATCTTGGAGCTCTTTTTGCAGAAATCTTGGAGCATTTTTTTGCAATTATCTTGGAGCTCTGTTTGAAGAAATCTTGGAGCATTTTTTTGCAAACATCTTGGAGCATTTTTTTGCAAACATCTTGGAGCATTTTTTGCAAAAATCTTGGAGCTCTTTTTGCAGAAATCTTGGAGCATTTTTTTGCAATTATCTTGGAGCTCTGTTTGAAGAAATCTTGGAGCATTTTTTTGCAAACATCTTGGAGCATTTTTTTGCAAACATCTTGGAGCATTTTTTGCAAAAATCTTGGAGCTCTTTTTGCAGAAATCTTGGAGCATTTTTTTGCAATTATCTTGGAGCTCTGTTTGAAGAAATCTTGGAGCATTTTTTTGCAAACATCTTGGAGCATTTTTTTGCAAACGTCTTGGAGCATTTTTTTGCAAACATCTTGGAGCATTTTTTGCAAAAATCTTGGAGCTCTTTTTGCAGAAATCTTGGAGCATTTTTTTGCAAACATCTTTGAGCATTTTTTGCAAAAATCTTGGAGCTTTTTTTGCAGAAATCTTTGAGCTCTTTTTGCAGAGATCTTGGAGAATTTTTTGCCATTACCTTGGAGCTCTTTTTGCAATTATCTTGGAGCTTTTTTTTGCAAACATCTTGGAGCATTTTCTGCAAAAATCTTGGAGAATTTTTTGCCATTATCTTGGAGCTCTTTTTGCAGAAATCTTGGAGCATTTTTTTGCAATTATCTTGGAGCTCTGTTTGAAGAAATCTTGGAGCATTTTTTTGCAAACATCTTGGAGCATTTTTTTGCAAACATCTTGGAGCATTTTTTGCAAAAATCTTGGAGCTCTTTTTGCAGAAATCTTGGAGCATTTTTTTGCAAACATCTTTGAGCATTTTCTGCAAAAATCTTGGAGAATTTTTTGCAAAAATCTTGGAGCTTTTTTTGCAGAAATCTTTGAGCTCTTTTTGCAGAGATCTTGGAGAATTTTTTGCCATTACCTTGGAGCTCTTTTTGCAATTATCTTGGAGCTTTTTTTTGCAAACATCTTGGAGCATTTTCTGCAAAAATCTTGGAGAATTTTTTGCCATTATCTTGGAGCTCTTTTTGAATAAATCTTGGAGCATTTTTTGCAATTATCTTGGAGCTTTTTTTGCAAAAATCTTGGAGCTATTTTTTGCAGAAATCTTGGAGCATTTTTCTGCAAACATATTGGAGCATTTTCTGCAAAAATCTTGGAGAATTTTTTGCAATTATCTTGGAGCTCTTTTTGCAGAAATCTTGGAGCATTTTTCTGCAAACATATTGGAGCATTTTCTGCAAAAATCTTGGAGAATTTTTTGCAATTATCTTGGAGCTCTTTTTGCAGAAATCTTGGAGCATTTTTTTGCAATTATCTTGGAGTTCTTGTTGAAGAAATCTTGGAGCATTTTTTTGCAAACGTCTTGGAGCATTTTTTTGCAAACATCTTTGAGCATTTTCTGCAAAAATCTTGGAGAATTTTTTGCCATTATCTTGGAGCTCTTTTTGCAGAAATCTTGGAGCATTTTTTTGCAATTATCTTGGAGCTCTGTTTGAAGAAATCTTGGAGCATTTTTTTGCAAACATCTTGGAGCATTTTTTTGCAAACATCTTGGAGCATTTTTTGCAAAAATCTTGGAGCTCTTTTTGCAGAAATCTTGGAGCATTTTTTTGCAAACATCTTTGAGCATTTTCTGCAAAAATCTTGGAGAATTTTTTGCCATTATCTTGGAGCTCTTTTTGCAGAAATCTTGGAGCATTTTTTTGCAATTATCTTGGAGCTGTGTTTGAAGAAATCTTGGAGCATTTTTTTGCAAACATCTTGGAGCATTTTTTTGCAAACATCTTGGAGCATTTTCTGCAAAAATCTTGGAGAATTTTTTGCAATTATCTTGGAGCTCTTTTTGCAGAAATCTTGGAGCATTTTTTTGCAATTATCTTGGAGCTCTGTTTGAAGAAATCTTGGAGCATTTTTTTGCAAACATCTTGGAGCATTTTTTTGCAAACGTCTTGGAGCATTTTTTTGCAAACATCTTTGAGCATTTTCTGCAAAAATCTTGGAGAATTTTTTGCCATTATCTTGGAGCTCTTTTTGCAGAAATCTTGGAGCATTTTTTTGCAATTATCTTGGAGCTCTGTTTGAAGAAATCTTGGAGCATTTTTTTGCAAACATCTTGGAGCATTTTTTTGCAAACGTCTTGGAGCATTTTTTTGCAAACATCTTTGAGCATTTTCTGCAAAAATCTTGGAGAATTTTTTGCCATTATCTTGGAGCTCTTTTTGCAGAAATCTTGGAGCATTTTTTTGCAATTATCTTGGAGCTCTGTTTGAAGAAATCTTGGAGCATTTTTTTGCAAACATCTTGGAGCATTTTTTTGCAAACGTCTTGGAGCATTTTTTTGCAAACATCTTTGAGCATTTTCTGCAAAAATCTTGGAGAATTTTTTGCCATTATCTTGGAGCTCTTTTTGCAGAAATCTTGGAGCATTTTTTTGCAATTATCTTGGAGCTCTTTTTGCAGAAATCTTGGAGCATTTTTTTGCAAACATCTTTGAGCATTTTCTGCAAAAATCTTGGAGAATTTTTTGCAAAAATCTTGGAGCATTTTCTGCAAAAATCTTGGAGAATTTTTTGCCATTATCTTGGAGCTCTTTTTGCAGAAATCTTGGAGCATTTTTTTGCAATTATCTTGGAGCTCTTTTTGCAGAAATCTTGGAGCATTTTTTTGCAAACATCTTTGAGCATTTTCTGCAAAAATCTTGGAGAATTTTTTGCAAAAATCTTGGAGCTTTTTTTGCAGAAATCTTTGAGCTCTTTTTGCAGAGATCTTGGAGAATTTTTTGCCATTACCTTGGAGCTCTTTTTGCAATTATCTTGGAGCTTTTTTTGCAATTATCTTGGAGCTTTTTTTGCAAAAATCTTGGAGCTATTTTTTGCAGAAATCTTGGAGCATTTTTCTGCAAACATATTGGAGCATTTTCTGCAAAAATCTTGGAGCTTTTTTTGCAATTATCTTGGAGCTTTTTTTGCAAAAATCTTGGAGCTATTTTTTGCAGAAATCTTGGAGCATTTTTCTGCAAACATCTTGGAGCATTTTCTGCAAAAATCTTGGAGAATTTTTTGCCATTATCTTGGAGCTCTTTTTGAATAAATCTTGGAGCATTTTTTGCAATTATCTTGGAGCTTTTTTTGCAAAAATCTTGGAGCTATTTTTTGCAGAAATCTTGGAGCATTTTTCTGCAAACATATTGGAGCATTTTCTGCAAAAATCTTGGAGAATTTTTTGCAATTATCTTGGAGCTCTTTTTGCAGAAATCTTGGAGCATTTTTCTGCAAACATATTGGAGCATTTTCTGCAAAAATCTTGGAGAATTTTTTGCAATTATCTTGGAGCTCTTTTTGCAGAAATCTTGGAGCATTTTTTTGCAATTATCTTGGAGTTCTTGTTGAAGAAATCTTGGAGCATTTTTTTGCAAACGTCTTGGAGCATTTTTTTGCAAACATCTTTGAGCATTTTCTGCAAAAATCTTGGAGAATTTTTTGCCATTATCTTGGAGCTCTTTTTGCAGAAATCTTGGAGCATTTTTTTGCAATTATCTTGGAGCTCTGTTTGAAGAAATCTTGGAGCTCTTTTTGCAGAAATCTTGGAGCATTTTTTTGCAAACATCTTTGAGCATTTTCTGCAAAAATCTTGGAGAATTTTTTGCCATTATCTTGGAGCTCTTTTTGCAGAAATCTTGGAGCATTTTTTTGCAATTATCTTGGAGCTGTGTTTGAAGAAATCTTGGAGCATTTTTTTGCAAACATCTTGGAGCATTTTTTTGCAAACATCTTGGAGCATTTTCTGCAAAAATCTTGGAGAATTTTTTGCAATTATCTTGGAGCTCTTTTTGCAGAAATCTTGGAGCATTTTTTTGCAATTATCTTGGAGCTCTGTTTGAAGAAATCTTGGAGCATTTTTTTGCAAACATCTTGGAGCATTTTTTTGCAAACGTCTTGGAGCATTTTTTTGCAAACATCTTTGAGCATTTTCTGCAAAAATCTTGGAGAATTTTTTGCCATTATCTTGGAGCTCTTTTTGCAGAAATCTTGGAGCATTTTTTTGCAATTATCTTGGAGCTCTGTTTGAAGAAATCTTGGAGCATTTTTTTGCAAACATCTTGGAGCATTTTTTTGCAAACATCTTGGAGCATTTTTTGCAAAAATCTTGGAGCTCTTTTTGCAGAAATCTTGGAGCATTTTTTTGCAAACATCTTTGAGCATTTTCTGCAAAAATCTTGGAGAATTTTTTGCAAAAATCTTGGAGCTTTTTTTGCAGAAATCTTTGAGCTCTTTTTGCAGAGATCTTGGAGAATTTTTTGCCATTACCTTGGAGCTCTTTTTGCAGGAATCTTGGAGCATTTTTGCAATTATCTTGGAGCTTTTTTTTGCAAACATCTTGGAGCATTTTCTGCAAAAATCTTGGAGAATTTTTCTGCAAACATATTGGAGCATTTTCTGCAAAAATCTTGGAGAATTTTTTGCAATTATCTTAGAGCTCTTTTTGCAGAAATCTTGGAGCATTTTCTGCAAAAATCTTGGAGAATTTTTCTGCAAACATATTGGAGAATTTTTTGCAAAAATCTTGGAGCTTTTTTTGCAGAAATCTTTGAGCTCTTTTTGCAGAGATCTTGGAGAATTTTTTGCCATTATCTTGGAGCTCTTTTTGAATAAATCTTGGAGCATTTTTTGCAATTATCTTGGAGCTTTTTTTGCAAAAATCTTGGAGCTATTTTTTGCAGAAATCTTGGAGCATTTTTCTGCAAACATATTGGAGCATTTTCTGCAAAAATCTTGGAGAATTTTTTGCAATTATCTTAGAGCTCTTTTTGCAGAAATCTTGGAGCATTTTTTTGCAATTATCTTGGAGCTCTGTTTGAAGAAATCTTGGAGCATTTTTTTGCAAACATCTTGGAGCATTTTTTTGCAAACATCTTGGAGCATTTTTTGCAAAAATCTTGGAGCTCTTTTTGCAGAAATCTTGGAGCATTTTTTTGCAAACATCTTTGAGCATTTTCTGCAAAAATCTTGGAGAATTTTTTGCCATTATCTTGGAGCTCTTTTTGCAGAAAGCTTGGAGCATTTTTTTGCAATTATCTTGGAGCTCTGTTTGAAGAAATCTTGGAGCATTTTTTTGCAAACATCTTGGAGCATTTTTTTGCAAACATCTTGGAGCATTTTTTGCAAAACTCTTGGAGCTCTTTTTGCAGAAATCTTGGAGCATTTTTTTGCAATTATCTTGGAGCTCTGTTTGAAGAAATCTTGGAGCATTTTTTTGCAAACGTCTTGGAGCATTTTTTTGCAAACATCTTTGAGCATTTTCTGCAAAAATCTTGGAGAATTTTTTGCAATTATCTTGGAGCTCTTTTTGCAGAAATCTTGGAGCATTTTTTTGCAATTATCTTGGAGCTCTGTTTGAAGAAATCTTGGAGCATTTTTTTGCAAACATCTTGGAGCATTTTTTTGCAAACGTCTTGGAGCATTTTTTTGCAAACATCTTTGAGCATTTTCTGCAAAAATCTTGGAGAATTTTTTGCCATTATCTTGGAGCTCTTTTTGCAGAAATCTTGGAGCATTTTTTTGCAATTATCTTGGAGCTCTGTTTGAAGAAATCTTGGAGCATTTTTTTGCAAACATCTTGGAGCATTTTTTTTGCAAACATCTTGGAGCATTTTCTGCAAAAATCTTGGAGAATTTTTTGCAATTATCTTGGAGCTCTTTTTGCAGAAATCTTGGAGCATTTTTTTGCAATTATCTTGGAGCTCTGTTTGAAGAAATCTTGGAGCATTTTTTTGCAAACATCTTGGAGCATTTTTTTGCAAACGTCTTGGAGCATTTTTTTGCAAACATCTTTGAGCATTTTCTGCAAAAATCTTGGAGAATTTTTTGCCATTATCTTGGAGCTCTTTTTGCAGAAATCTTGGAGCATTTTTTTTGCAAACATCTTGGAGCTCTGTTTGAAGAAATCTTGGAGCATTTTTTTGCAAACATCTTGGAGCATTTTTTTTGCAAACATCTTGGAGCATTTTCTGCAAAAATCTTGGAGAATTTTTTGCAATTATCTTGGAGCTCTTTTTGCAGAAATCTTGGAGCATTTTTTTGCAATTATCTTGGAGCTCTGTTTGAAGAAATCTTGGAGCATTTTTTTGCAAACATCTTGGAGCATTTTTTTGCAAACATCTTGGAGCATTTTTTGCAAAACTCTTGGAGCTCTTTTTGCAGAAATCTTGGAGCATTTTTTTGCAATTATCTTGGAGCTCTGTTTGAAGAAATCTTGGAGCATTTTTTTGCAAACGTCTTGGAGCATTTTTTTGCAAACATCTTTGAGCATTTTCTGCAAAAATCTTGGAGAATTTTTTGCAATTATCTTGGAGCTCTTTTTGCAGAAATCTTGGAGCATTTTTTTGCAATTATCTTGGAGCTCTGTTTGAAGAAATCTTGGAGCATTTTTTTGCAAACATCTTGGAGCATTTTTTGCAAAAATCTTGGAGCATTTTTTGCAAAAATCTTGGAGCTTTTTTTTGCAAAAATCTTGGAGCTTTTTTTGCAGAAATCTTTGAGCTCTTTTTGCAGAGATCTTGGAGAATTTTTTGCCATTACCGTGGAGCTCTTTTTGCAGGAATCTTGGAGCATTTTTGCAATTATCTTGGAGCTTTTTTTGCAAACATCTTGGAGCATTTTTTGCAAAAATCTTGGAGCTTTTTTTTGCAAAAATCTTGGAGCTTTTTTTGCAGAAATCTTTGAGCTCTTTTTGCAGAGATCTTGGAGAATTTTTTGCCATTACCGTGGAGCTCTTTTTGCAGGAATCTTGGAGCATTTTTGCAATTATCTTGGAGCTTTTTTTGCAAACATCTTGGAGCATTTTCTGCAAAAATCTTGGAGAATTTTTTGCCATTATCTTGGAGCTCTTTTTGAATAAATCTTGGAGCATTTTTTGCAATTATCTTGGAGCTCTGTTTGAAGAAATCTTGGAGCATTTTTTTGCAAACATCTTGGAGCATTTTTTTGCAAACATCTTGGAGCATTTTTTGCAAAACTCTTGGAGCTCTTTTTGCAGAAATCTTGGAGCATTTTTTTGCAATTATCTTGGAGCTCTGTTTGAAGAAATCTTGGAGCATTTTTTTGCAAACGTCTTGGAGCATTTTTTTGCAAACATCTTTGAGCATTTTCTGCAAAAATCTTGGAGAATTTTTTGCAATTATCTTGGAGCTCTTTTTGCAGAAATCTTGGAGCATTTTTTTGCAATTATCTTGGAGCTCTGTTTGAAGAAATCTTGGAGCATTTTTTTGCAAACATCTTGGAGCATTTTTTTTGCAAACATCTTGGAGCATTTTTTGCAAAAATCTTGGAGCTTTTTTTTGCAAAAATCTTGGAGCTTTTTTTGCAGAAATCTTTGAGCTCTTTTTGCAGAGATCTTGGAGAATTTTTTGCCATTACCGTGGAGCTCTTTTTGCAGGAATCTTGGAGCATTTTTGCAATTATCTTGGAGCTTTTTTTGCAAACATCTTGGAGCATTTTCTGCAAAAATCTTGGAGAATTTTTTGCCATTATCTTGGAGCTCTTTTTGAATAAATCTTGGAGCATTTTTTGCAATTATCTTGGAGCTCTGTTTGAAGAAATCTTGGAGCATTTTTTTGCAAACATCTTGGAGCATTTTTTTGCAAACATCTTGGAGCATTTTTTGCAAAACTCTTGGAGCTCTTTTTGCAGAAATCTTGGAGCATTTTTTTGCAATTATCTTGGAGCTCTGTTTGAAGAAATCTTGGAGCATTTTTTTGCAAACGTCTTGGAGCATTTTTTTGCAAACATCTTTGAGCATTTTCTGCAAAAATCTTGGAGAATTTTTTGCAATTATCTTGGAGCTCTTTTTGCAGAAATCTTGGAGCATTTTTTTGCAATTATCTTGGAGCTCTGTTTGAAGAAATCTTGGAGCATTTTTTTGCAAACATCTTGGAGCATTTTTTTGCAAACATCTTGGAGCATTTTTTGCAAAACTCTTGGAGCTCTTTTTGCAGAAATCTTGGAGCATTTTTTTGCAATTATCTTGGAGCTCTGTTTGAAGAAATCTTGGAGCATTTTTTTGCAAACGTCTTGGAGCATTTTTTTGCAAACATCTTTGAGCATTTTCTGCAAAAATCTTGGAGAATTTTTTGCAATTATCTTGGAGCTCTTTTTGCAGAAATCTTGGAGCATTTTTTTGCAATTATCTTGGAGCTCTGTTTGAAGAAATCTTGGAGCATTTTTTTGCAAACATCTTGGAGCATTTTTTTTGCAAACATCTTGGAGCATTTTTTGCAAAAATCTTGGAGCTTTTTTTTGCAAAAATCTTGGAGCTTTTTTTGCAGAAATCTTTGAGCTCTTTTTGCAGAGATCTTGGAGAATTTTTTGCCATTACCGTGGAGCTCTTTTTGCAGGAATCTTGGAGCATTTTTGCAATTATCTTGGAGCTTTTTTTTGCAAACATCTTGGAGCATTTTCTGCAAAAATCTTGGAGAATTTTTTGCCATTATCTTGGAGCTCTTTTTGAATAAATCTTGGAGCATTTTTTGCAATTATCTTGGAGCTCTGTTTGAAGAAATCTTGGAGCATTTTTTTGCAAACATCTTGGAGCATTTTTTTGCAAACATCTTGGAGCATTTTTTGCAAAACTCTTGGAGCTCTTTTTGCAGAAATCTTGGAGCATTTTTTTGCAATTATCTTGGAGCTCTGTTTGAAGAAATCTTGGAGCATTTTTTTGCAAACGTCTTGGAGCATTTTTTTGCAAACATCTTTGAGCATTTTCTGCAAAAATCTTGGAGAATTTTTTGCAATTATCTTGGAGCTCTTTTTGCAGAAATCTTGGAGCATTTTTTTGCAATTATCTTGGAGCTCTGTTTGAAGAAATCTTGGAGCATTTTTTTGCAAACATCTTGGAGCATTTTTTTGCAAACATCTTGGAGCATTTTTTGCAAAAATCTTGGAGCTCTTTTTGCAGAAATCTTGGAGCATTTTTTTGCAAACATCTTTGAGCATTTTCTGCAAAAATCTTGGAGAATTTTTTGCCATTATCTTGGAGCTCTTTTTGCAGAAATCTTGGAGCATTTTTTTGCAATTATCTTGGAGCTCTGTTTGAAGAAATCTTGGAGCATTTTTTGCAAACATCTTGGAGCATTTTTTTGCAAACATCTTGGAGCATTTTCTGCAAAAATCTTGGAGAATTTTTTGCAATTATCTTGGAGCTCTTTTTGCAGAAATCTTGGAGCATTTTTTTGCAATTATCTTGGAGCTCTGTTTGAAGAAATCTTGGAGCATTTTTTTGCAAACATCTTGGAGCATTTTTTTGCAAACGTCTTGGAGCATTTTTTTGCAAACATCTTTGAGCATTTTCTGCAAAAATCTTGGAGAATTTTTTGCCATTATCTTGGAGCTCTTTTTGCAGAAATCTTGGAGCATTTTTTTGCAATTATCTTGGAGCTCTGTTTGAAGAAATCTTGGAGCATTTTTTTGCAAACATCTTGGAGCATTTTTTGCAATTATCTTGGAGCTCTGTTTGAAGAAATCTTGGAGCATTTTTTTGCAAACGTCTTGGAGCATTTTTTTGCAAACATCTTTGAGCATTTTCTGCAAAAATCTTGGAGAATTTTTTGCAATTATCTTGGAGCTCTTTTTGCAGAAATCTTGGAGCATTTTTTTGCAATTATCTTGGAGCTCTGTTTGAAGAAATCTTGGAGCATTTTTTTGCAAACATCTTGGAGCATTTTTTTGCAAACGTCTTGGAGCATTTTTTTGCAAACATCTTTGAGCATTTTCTGCAAAAATCTTGGAGAATTTTTTGCCATTATCTTGGAGCTCTTTTTGCAGAAATCTTGGAGCATTTTTTTGCAATTATCTTGGAGCTCTGTTTGAAGAAATCTTGGAGCATTTTTTTGCAAACATCTTGGAGCATTTTTTTTGCAAACATCTTGGAGCATTTTCTGCAAAAATCTTGGAGAATTTTTTGCAATTATCTTGGAGCTCTTTTTGCAGAAATCTTGGAGCATTTTTTTGCAATTATCTTGGAGCTCTGTTTGAAGAAATCTTGGAGCATTTTTTTGCAAACATCTTGGAGCATTTTTTTGCAAACATCTTGGAGCATTTTTTGCAAAACTCTTGGAGCTCTTTTTGCAGAAATCTTGGAGCATTTTTTTGCAATTATCTTGGAGCTCTGTTTGAAGAAATCTTGGAGCATTTTTTTGCAAACGTCTTGGAGCATTTTTTTGCAAACATCTTTGAGCATTTTCTGCAAAAATCTTGGAGAATTTTTTGCAATTATCTTGGAGCTCTTTTTGCAGAAATCTTGGAGCATTTTTTTGCAATTATCTTGGAGTTCTTTTTGAAGAAATCTTGGAGCATTTTTTTGCAAACGTCTTGGAGCATTTTTTTGCAAACATCTTTGAGCATTTTCTGCAAAAATCTTGGAGAATTTTTTGCAATTAGCTTGGAGCTCTTTTTGCAGAAATCTTGGAGCATTTTTTTGCAATTATCTTGGAGCTCTGTTTGAAGAAATCTTGGAGCATTTTTTTGCAAACATCTTGGAGCATTTTTTTTGCAAACATCTTGGAGCATTTTTTGCAAAAATCTTGGAGCTTTTTTTTGCAAAAATCTTGGAGCTTTTTTTGCAGAAATCTTTGAGCTCTTTTTGCAGAGATCTTGGAGAATTTTTTGCCATTACCGTGGAGCTCTTTTTGCAGGAATCTTGGAGCATTTTTGCAATTATCTTGGAGCTTTTTTTTGCAAACATCTTGGAGCATTTTCTGCAAAAATCTTGGAGAATTTTTTGCCATTATCTTGGAGCTCTTTTTGAATAAATCTTGGAGCATTTTTTGCAATTATCTTGGAGCTCTGTTTGAAGAAATCTTGGAGCATTTTTTTGCAAACATCTTGGAGCATTTTTTTGCAAACATATTGGAGCATTTTTTGCAAAACTCTTGGAGCTCTTTTTGCAGAAATCTTGGAGCATTTTTTGCAATTATCTTGGAGCTCTGTTTGAAGAAATCTTGGAGCATTTTTTTGCAAACATCTTGGAGCATTTTTTTTGCAAACATCTTGGAGCATTTTCTGCAAAAATCTTGGAGAATTTTTTGCAATTATCTTGGAGCTCTTTTTGCAGAAATCTTGGAGCATTTTTTTGCAATTATCTTGGAGCTCTGTTTGAAGAAATCTTGGAGCATTTTTTTGCAAACATCTTGGAGCATTTTTTTGCAAACATCTTGGAGCATTTTTTGCAAAACTCTTGGAGCTCTTTTTGCAGAAATCTTGGAGCATTTTTTTGCAATTATCTTGGAGCTCTGTTTGAAGAAATCTTGGAGCATTTTTTTGCAAACGTCTTGGAGCATTTTTTTGCAAACATCTTTGAGCATTTTCTGCAAAAATCTTGGAGAATTTTTTGCAATTATCTTGGAGCTCTTTTTGCAGAAATCTTGGAGCATTTTTTTGCAATTATCTTGGAGTTCTTTTTGAAGAAATCTTGGAGCATTTTTTTGCAAACGTCTTGGAGCATTTTTTTGCAAACATCTTTGAGCATTTTCTGCAAAAATCTTGGAGAATTTTTTGCAATTAGCTTGGAGCTCTTTTTGCAGAAATCTTGGAGCATTTTTTTGCAATTATCTTGGAGCTCTGTTTGAAGAAATCTTGGAGCATTTTTTTGCAAACATCTTGGAGCATTTTTTTTGCAAACATCTTGGAGCATTTTTTGCAAAAATCTTGGAGCTTTTTTTTGCAAAAATCTTGGAGCTTTTTTTGCAGAAATCTTTGAGCTCTTTTTGCAGAGATCTTGGAGAATTTTTTGCCATTACCGTGGAGCTCTTTTTGCAGGAATCTTGGAGCATTTTTGCAATTATCTTGGAGCTTTTTTTTGCAAACATCTTGGAGCATTTTCTGCAAAAATCTTGGAGAATTTTTTGCCATTATCTTGGAGCTCTTTTTGAATAAATCTTGGAGCATTTTTTGCAATTATCTTGGAGCTCTGTTTGAAGAAATCTTGGAGCATTTTTTTGCAAACATCTTGGAGCATTTTTTTGCAAACATATTGGAGCATTTTTTGCAAAACTCTTGGAGCTCTTTTTGCAGAAATCTTGGAGCATTTTTTGCAATTATCTTGGAGCTCTGTTTGAAGAAATCTTGGAGCATTTTTTTGCAAACGTCTTGGAGCATTTTTTTGCAAACATCTTTGAGCATTTTCTGCAAAAATCTTGGAGAATTTTTTGCAATTATCTTGGAGCTCTTTTTGCAGAAATCTTGGAGCATTTTTTTGCAATTATCTTGGAGTTCTTTTTGAAGAAATCTTGGAGCATTTTTTTGCAAACGTCTTGGAGCATTTTTTTGCAAACATCTTTGAGCATTTTCTGCAAAAATCTTGGAGAATTTTTTGCAATTATCTTGGAGCTCTTTTTGCAGAAATCTTGGAGCATTTTTTTGCAATTATCTTGGAGCTCTGTTTGAAGAAATCTTGGAGCATTTTTTTGCAAACATCTTGGAGCATTTTTTTGCAAACATCTTGGAGCATTTTTTTGCAAACATCTTGGAGCATTTTTTGCAATTATCTTGGAGCTCTTTTTGAAGAAATCTTGGAGCATTTTTTTGCAAACGTCTTGGAGCATTTTTTTGCAAACATCTTTGAGCATTTTCTGCAAAAATCTTGGAGAATTTTTTGCCATTATCTTGGAGCTCTGTTTGAAGAAATCTTGGAGCATTTTTTTGCAAACATCTTGGAGCATTTTTTGCAAAACTCTTGGAGCTCTTTTTGCAGAAATCTTGGTTCATTTTTTTGCAATTATCTTGGAGCTCTGTTTTGAAGAAATCTTGGAGCATTTTTTTGCAAACGTCTTGGAGCATTTTTTTGCAAACATCTTTGAGCATTTTCTGCAAAAATCTTGGAGAATTTTTTGCAATTATCTTGGAGCTCTTTTTGCAGAAATCTTGGAGCATTTTTTTGCAATTATCTTGGAGTTCTTTTTGAAGAAATCTTGGAGCATTTTTTTGCAAACGTCTTGGAGCATTTTTTTGCAAACATCTTTGAGCATTTTCTGCAAAAATCTTGGAGAATTTTTTGCCATTATCTTGGAGCTCTTTTTGAATAAATCTTGGAGCATTTTTTGCAATTATCTTGGAGCTCTGTTTGAAGAAATCTTGGAGCATTTTTTTGCAAACATCTTGGAGCATTTTTTTGCAAACATATTGGAGCATTTTTTGCAAAACTCTTGGAGCTCTTTTTGCAGAAATCTTGGAGCATTTTTTGCAATTATCTTGGAGCTCTGTTTGAAGAAATCTTGGAGCATTTTTTTGCAAACATCTTGGAGCATTTTTTTTGCAAACATCTTGGAGCATTTTCTGCAAAAATCTTGGAGAATTTTTTGCAATTATCTTGGAGCTCTTTTTGCAGAAATCTTGGAGCATTTTTTTGCAATTATCTTGGAGCTCTGTTTGAAGAAATCTTGGAGCATTTTTTTGCAAACATCTTGGAGCATTTTTTTGCAAACATCTTGGAGCATTTTTTGCAAAACTCTTGGAGCTCTTTTTGCAGAAATCTTGGAGCATTTTTTTGCAATTATCTTGGAGCTCTGTTTGAAGAAATCTTGGAGCATTTTTTTGCAAACGTCTTGGAGCATTTTTTTGCAAACATCTTTGAGCATTTTCTGCAAAAATCTTGGAGAATTTTTTGCAATTATCTTGGAGCTCTTTTTGCAGAAATCTTGGAGCATTTTTTTGCAATTATCTTGGAGTTCTTTTTGAAGAAATCTTGGAGCATTTTTTTGCAAACGTCTTGGAGCATTTTTTTGCAAACATCTTTGAGCATTTTCTGCAAAAATCTTGGAGAATTTTTTGCAATTAGCTTGGAGCTCTTTTTGCAGAAATCTTGGAGCATTTTTTTGCAATTATCTTGGAGCTCTGTTTGAAGAAATCTTGGAGCATTTTTTTGCAAACATCTTGGAGCATTTTTTTTGCAAACATCTTGGAGCATTTTTTGCAAAAATCTTGGAGCTTTTTTTTGCAAAAATCTTGGAGCTTTTTTTGCAGAAATCTTTGAGCTCTTTTTGCAGAGATCTTGGAGAATTTTTTGCCATTACCGTGGAGCTCTTTTTGCAGGAATCTTGGAGCATTTTTGCAATTATCTTGGAGCTTTTTTTTGCAAACATCTTGGAGCATTTTCTGCAAAAATCTTGGAGAATTTTTTGCCATTATCTTGGAGCTCTTTTTGAATAAATCTTGGAGCATTTTTTGCAATTATCTTGGAGCTCTGTTTGAAGAAATCTTGGAGCATTTTTTTGCAAACATCTTGGAGCATTTTTTTGCAAACATATTGGAGCATTTTTTGCAAAACTCTTGGAGCTCTTTTTGCAGAAATCTTGGAGCATTTTTTGCAATTATCTTGGAGCTCTGTTTGAAGAAATCTTGGAGCATTTTTTTGCAAACGTCTTGGAGCATTTTTTTGCAAACATCTTTGAGCATTTTCTGCAAAAATCTTGGAGAATTTTTTGCAATTATCTTGGAGCTCTTTTTGCAGAAATCTTGGAGCATTTTTTTGCAATTATCTTGGAGTTCTTTTTGAAGAAATCTTGGAGCATTTTTTTGCAAACGTCTTGGAGCATTTTTTTGCAAACATCTTTGAGCATTTTCTGCAAAAATCTTGGAGAATTTTTTGCAATTATCTTGGAGCTCTTTTTGCAGAAATCTTGGAGCATTTTTTTGCAATTATCTTGGAGCTCTGTTTGAAGAAATCTTGGAGCATTTTTTTGCAAACATCTTGGAGCATTTTTTTGCAAACATCTTGGAGCATTTTTTTGCAAACATCTTGGAGCATTTTTTGCAATTATCTTGGAGCTCTTTTTGAAGAAATCTTGGAGCATTTTTTTGCAAACGTCTTGGAGCATTTTTTTGCAAACATCTTTGAGCATTTTCTGCAAAAATCTTGGAGAATTTTTTGCCATTATCTTGGAGCTCTGTTTGAAGAAATCTTGGAGCATTTTTTTGCAAACATCTTGGAGCATTTTTTGCAAAACTCTTGGAGCTCTTTTTGCAGAAATCTTGGTTCATTTTTTTGCAATTATCTTGGAGCTCTGTTTTGAAGAAATCTTGGAGCATTTTTTTGCAAACATCTTGGAGCATTTTTTTGCAAAGATCTTGGAGCATTTTTTGCAAAACTCTTGGAGCTCTTTTTGCAGAAATCTTGGAGCATTTTTTTGCAATTATCTTGGAGCTCTGTTTGAAGAAATCTTGGAGCATTTTTTTGCAAACATCTTGGAGCATTTTTTTTGCAAACATCTTGGAGCATTTTTTGCAAAAATCTTGGAGCTTTTTTTTGCAAAAATCTTGGAGCTTTTTGTGCAGAAATCTTTGAGCTCTTTTTGCAGAGATCTTGGAGAATTTTTTGCCATTACCGTGGAGCTCTTTTTGCAGGAATCTTGGAGCATTTTTGCAATTATCTTGGAGCTTTTTTTTGCAAACATCTTGGAGCATTTTCTGCAAAAATCTTGGAGAATTTTTTGCCATTATCTTGGAGCTCTTTTTGAATAAATCTTGGAGCATTTTTTGCAATTATCTTGGAGCTCAGTTTGAAGAAATCTTGGAGCATTTTTTTGCAAACATCTTGGAGCATTTTTTTGCAAACATCTTGGAGCATTTTTTGCAAAACTCTTGGAGCTCTTTTTGCAGAAATCTTGGTTCATTTTTTTGCAATTATCTTGGAGCTCTGTTTGAAGAAATCTTGGAGCATTTTTTTGCAAACATCTTGGAGCATTTTTTTGCAAACATCTTGGAGCATTTTTTGCAAAACTCTTGGAGCTCTTTTTGCAGAAATCTTGGAGCATTTTTTTGCAATTATCTTGGAGCTCTGTTTGAAGAAATCTTGGAGCATTTTTTTGCAAACATCTTTGAGCATTTTCTGCAAAAATCTTGGAGAATTTTTTGCAATTATCTTGGAGCTCTTTTTGCAGAAATCTTGGTTCATTTTTTTGCAATTATCTTGGAGCTCTGTTTTGAAGAAATCTTGGAGCATTTTTTTGCAAACATCTTGGAGCATTTTTTTGCAAACATCTTGGAGCATTTTTTGCAAAACTCTTGGAGCTCTTTTTGCAGAAATCTTGGAGCATTTTTTTGCAATTATCTTGGAGCTCTGTTTGAAGAAATCTTGGAGCATTTTTTTGCAAACATCTTGGAGCATTTTTTTTGCAAACATCTTGGAGCATTTTTTGCAAAAATCTTGGAGCTTTTTTTTGCAAAAATCTTGGAGCTTTTTTTGCAGAAATCTTTGAGCTCTTTTTGCAGAGATCTTGGAGAATTTTTTGCCATTACCGTGGAGCTCTTTTTGCAGGAATCTTGGAGCATTTTTGCAATTATCTTGGAGCTTTTTTTTGCAAACATCTTGGAGCATTTTCTGCAAAAATCTTGGAGAATTTTTTGCCATTATCTTGGAGCTCTTTTTGAATAAATCTTGGAGCATTTTTTGCAATTATCTTGGAGCTCAGTTTGAAGAAATCTTGGAGCATTTTTTTGCAAACATCTTGGAGCATTTTTTTGCAAACATCTTGGAGCATTTTTTGCAAAACTCTTGGAGCTCTTTTTGCAGAAATCTTGGTTCATTTTTTTGCAATTATCTTGGAGCTCTGTTTGAAGAAATCTTGGAGCATTTTTTTGCAAACATCTTGGAGCATTTTTTTGCAAACATCTTGGAGCATTTTTTGCAAAACTCTTGGAGCTCTTTTTGCAGAAATCTTGGAGCATTTTTTTGCAATTATCTTGGAGCTCTGTTTGAAGAAATCTTGGAGCATTTTTTTGCAAACATCTTTGAGCATTTTCTGCAAAAATCTTGGAGAATTTTTTGCAATTATCTTGGAGCTCTTTTTGCAGAAATCTTGGAGCATTTTTTTGCAATTATCTTGGAGCTCTGTTTGAAGAAATCTTGGAGCATTTTTTTGCAAACATCTTGGAGCATTTTTTTGCAAACATCTTGGAGCATTTTTTGCAATTATCTTGTAGCTCTTTTTGCAGAAATCTTGGAGCATTTTTTTGCAATTATCTTGGAGTTCTTTTTGAAGAAATCTTGGAGCATTTTTTTGCAAACGTCTTGGAGCATTTTTTTGCAAACATCTTTGAGCATTTTCTGCAAAAATCTTGGAGAATTTTTTGCAATTATCTTGGAGCTCTTTTTGCAGAAATCTTGGAGCATTTTTTTGCAATTATCTTGGAGCTCTGTTTGAAGAAATCTTGGAGCATTTTTTTGCAAACATCTTTGAGCATTTTCTGCAAAAATCTTGGAGAATTTTTTGCAATTATCTTGGAGCTCTTTTTGCAGAAATCTTGGAGCATTTTTTTGCAATTATCTTGGAGCTCTGTTTGAAGAAATCTTGGAGCATTTTTTTGCAAACATCTTGGAGCATTTTTTTGCAAACGTCTTGGAGCATTTTTTTGCAAACATCTTTGAGCATTTTCTGCAAAAATCTTGGAGAATTTTTTGCCATTATCTTGGAGCTCTTTTTGCAGAAATCTTGGAGCATTTTTTTGCAATTATCTTGGAGCTCTGTTTGAAGAAATCTTGGAGCATTTTTTTGCAAACATCTTGGAGCATTTTTTTTGCAAACATCTTGGAGCATTTTTTGCAAAAATCTTGGAGCTTTTTTTTGCAAAAATCTTGGAGCTTTTTTTGCAGAAATCTTTGAGCTCTTTTTGCAGAGATCTTGGAGAATTTTTTGCCATTACCGTGGAGCTCTTTTTGCAGAAATCTTGGAGCATTTTTTTGCAATTATCTTGGAGCTCTGTTTGAATAAATCTTGGAGCATTTTTTGCAATTATCTTGGAGCTCTGTTTTGAAGAAATCTTGGAGCATTTTTTTGCAAACATCTTGGAGCATTTTTTTGCAAACATCTTGGAGCATTTTTTGCAAAACTCTTGGAGCTCTTTTTGCAGAAATCTTGGAGCATTTTTTTGCAATTATCTTGGAGCTCTGTTTGAAGAAATCTTGGAGCATTTTTTTGCAAACATCTTGGAGCATTTTTTTTGCAAACATCTTGGAGCATTTTTTGCAAAAATCTTGGAGCTTTTTTTTGCAAAAATCTTGGAGCTTTTTTTGCAGAAATCTTTGAGCTCTTTTTGCAGAGATCTTGGAGAATTTTTTGCCATTACCGTGGAGCTCTTTTTGCAGGAATCTTGGAGCATTTTTGCAATTATCTTGGAGCTTTTTTTTGCAAACATCTTGGAGCATTTTCTGCAAAAATCTTGGAGAATTTTTTGCCATTATCTTGGAGCTCTTTTTGAATAAATCTTGGAGCATTTTTTGCAATTATCTTGGAGCTCAGTTTGAAGAAATCTTGGAGCATTTTTTTGCAAACATCTTGGAGCATTTTTTTGCAAACATCTTGGAGCATTTTTTGCAAAACTCTTGGAGCTCTTTTTGCAGAAATCTTGGTTCATTTTTTTGCAATTATCTTGGAGCTCTGTTTGAAGAAATCTTGGAGCATTTTTTTGCAAACATCTTGGAGCATTTTTTTGCAAACATCTTGGAGCATTTTTTGCAAAACTCTTGGAGCTCTTTTTGCAGAAATCTTGGAGCATTTTTTTGCAATTATCTTGGAGCTCTGTTTGAAGAAATCTTGGAGCATTTTTTTGCAAACATCTTTGAGCATTTTCTGCAAAAATCTTGGAGAATTTTTTGCAATTATCTTGGAGCTCTTTTTGCAGAAATCTTGGAGCATTTTTTTGCAATTATCTTGGAGCTCTGTTTGAAGAAATCTTGGAGCATTTTTTTGCAAACATCTTGGAGCATTTTTTTGCAAACATCTTGGAGCATTTTTTGCAATTATCTTGTAGCTCTTTTTGCAGAAATCTTGGAGCATTTTTTTGCAATTATCTTGGAGTTCTTTTTGAAGAAATCTTGGAGCATTTTTTTGCAAACGTCTTGGAGCATTTTTTTGCAAACATCTTTGAGCATTTTCTGCAAAAATCTTGGAGAATTTTTTGCAATTATCTTGGAGCTCTTTTTGCAGAAATCTTGGAGCATTTTTTTGCAATTATCTTGGAGCTCTGTTTGAAGAAATCTTGGAGCATTTTTTTGCAAACATCTTTGAGCATTTTCTGCAAAAATCTTGGAGAATTTTTTGCAATTATCTTGGAGCTCTTTTTGCAGAAATCTTGGAGCATTTTTTTGCAATTATCTTGGAGCTCTGTTTGAAGAAATCTTGGAGCATTTTTTTGCAAACATCTTGGAGCATTTTTTTGCAAACGTCTTGGAGCATTTTTTTGCAAACATCTTTGAGCATTTTCTGCAAAAATCTTGGAGAATTTTTTGCCATTATCTTGGAGCTCTTTTTGCAGAAATCTTGGAGCATTTTTTTGCAATTATCTTGGAGCTCTGTTTGAAGAAATCTTGGAGCATTTTTTTGCAAACATCTTGGAGCATTTTTTTTGCAAACATCTTGGAGCATTTTTTGCAAAAATCTTGGAGCTTTTTTTTGCAAAAATCTTGGAGCTTTTTTTGCAGAAATCTTTGAGCTCTTTTTGCAGAGATCTTGGAGAATTTTTTGCCATTACCGTGGAGCTCTTTTTGCAGAAATCTTGGAGCATTTTTTTGCAATTATCTTGGAGCTCTGTTTGAATAAATCTTGGAGCATTTTTTGCAATTATCTTGGAGCTCTGTTTGAAGAAATCTTGGAGCATTTTTTTGCAAACATCTTGGAGCATTTTTTTGCAAACATCTTGGAGCATTTTTTGCAAAACTCTTGGAGCTCTTTTTGCAGAAATCTTGGTTCATTTTTTTGCAATTATCTTGGAGCTCTGTTTGAAGAAATCTTGGAGCATTTTTTTGCAAACATCTTGGAGCATTTTTTTGCAAACATCTTGGAGCATTTTTTGCAAAACTCTTGGAGCTCTTTTTGCAGAAATCTTGGAGCATTTTTTTGCAATTATCTTGGAGCTCTGTTTGAAGAAATCTTGGAGCATTTTTTTGCAAACATCTTGGAGCATTTTTTTTGCAAACATCTTGGAGCATTTTTTGCAAAAATCTTGGAGCTTTTTTTTGCAAAAATCTTGGAGCTTTTTTTGCAGAAATCTTTGAGCTCTTTTTGCAGAGATCTTGGAGAATTTTTTGAATAAATCTTGGAGCATTTTTTGCAATTATCTTGGAGCTCTGTTTGAAGAAATCTTGGAGCATTTTTTTGCAAACATCTTGGAGCATTTTTTTGCAAACATCTTGGAGCATTTTTTGCAAAACTCTTGGAGCTCTTTTTGCAGAAATCTTGGTTCATTTTTTTGCAATTATCTTGGAGCTCTGTTTGAAGAAATCTTGGAGCATTTTTTTGCAAACATCTTGGAGCATTTTTTTGCAAACATCTTGGAGCATTTTTTGCAAAACTCTTGGAGCTCTTTTTGCAGAAATCTTGGAGCATTTTTTTGCAATTATCTTGGAGCTCTGTTTGAAGAAATCTTGGTGCATTTTTTTGCAAACATCTTTGAGCATTTTCTGCAAAAATCTTGGAGAATTTTTTGCAATTATCTTGGAGCTCTTTTTGCAGAAATCTTGGAGCATTTTTTTGCAATTATCTTGGAGCTCTGTTTGAAGAAATCTTGGAGCATTTTTTTGCAAACATCTTGGAGCATTTTTTTGCAAACATCTTGGAGCATTTTTTGCAATTATCTTGTAGCTCTTTTTGCAGAAATCTTGGAGCATTTTTTTGCAATTATCTTGGAGTTCTTTTTGAAGAAATCTTGGAGCATTTTTTTGCAAACGTCTTGGAGCATTTTCTGCAAAAATCTTGGAGAATTTTTTGCAATTATCTTGGAGCTCTTTTTGCAGAAATCTTGGAGCATTTTTTTGCAATTATCTTGGAGCTCTGTTTGAAGAAATCTTGGAGCATTTTTTTGCAAACATCTTGGAGCATTTTTTTGCAAACATCTTGGAGAATTTTTTGCAATTATCTTGGAGCTCTTTTTGCAGAAATCTTGGAGCATTTTTTTGCAATTATCTTGGAGCTCTGTTTGAAGAAATCTTGGAGCATTTTTTTGCAAACATCTTTGAGCATTTTCTGCAAAAATCTTGGAGAATTTTTTGCAATTATCTTGGAGCTCTTTTTGCAGAAATCTTGGAGCATGTTTTTGCAATTATCTTGGAGCTCTGTTTGAAGAAATCTTGGAGCATTTTTTTGCAAACATCTTGGAGCATTTTTTTGCAAACATCTTGGAGCATTTTTTGCAAAAATCTTGGAGCTTTTTTTTGCAAAAATCTTGGAGCTTTTTTTGCAGAAATCTTTGAGCTCTTTTTGCAGAGATCTTGGAGAATTTTTTGCCATTACCTTGGAGCTCTTTTTGCAGGAATCTTGGAGCATTTTTGCAATTATCTTGGAGCTTTTTTTGCAAACATCTTGGAGCATTTTCTGCAAAACTCTTGGAGCTCTTTTTGCAGAAATCTTGGAGCATTTTTTTGCAATTATCTTGGAGCTCTGTTTGCAGAAATCTTGGAGCATTTTTTTGCAATTATCTTGGAGTTCTTTTTGAAGAAATCTTGGAGCATTTTTTTGCAAACGTCTTGGAGCATTTTCTGCAAAAATCTTGGAGAATTTTTTGCAATTATCTTGGAGCTCTTTTTGCAGAAATCTTGGAGCATTTTTTTGCAATTATCTTGGAGCTCTGTTTGAAGAAATCTTGGAGCATTTTTTTGCAAACATCTTGGAGCATTTTTTTGCAAACATCTTGGAGAATTTTTTGCAATTATCTTGGAGCTCTTTTTGCAGAAATCTTGGAGCATTTTTTTGCAATTATCTTGGAGCTCTGTTTGAAGAAATCTTGGAGCATTTTTTTGCAAACATCTTTGAGCATTTTCTGCAAAAATCTTGGAGAATTTTTTGCAATTATCTTGGAGCTCTTTTTGCAGAAATCTTGGAGCATGTTTTTGCAATTATCTTGGAGCTCTGTTTGAAGAAATCTTGGAGCATTTTTTTGCAAACATCTTGGAGCATTTTTTTGCAAACATCTTGGAGCATTTTTTGCAAAAATCTTGGAGCTTTTTTTTGCAAAAATCTTGGAGCTTTTTTTGCAGAAATCTTTGAGCTCTTTTTGCAGAGATCTTGGAGAATTTTTTGCCATTACCTTGGAGCTCTTTTTGCAGGAATCTTGGAGCATTTTTGCAATTATCTTGGAGCTTTTTTTGCAAACATCTTGGAGCATTTTCTGCAAAAATCTTGGAGAATTTTTTGCAATTATCTTGGAGCTCTTTTTGCAGAAATCTTGGAGCATTTTTTTGCAAAAATCTTGGAGCTCTTTTTGCAGAAATCTTGGAGCATTTTTTTGCAAAACTCTTGGAGCTCTTTTTGCAAAAATCTTGGAGCATTTTTTTTGCAGAAATCTTGGAGAATTTTTTGCCATTATCTTGGAGCTCTTTTTGAATAAATCTTGGAGCATTTTTTGCAATTATCTTGGAGCTTTTTTTGCAAAAATCTTGGAGCTATTTTTTGCAGAAATCTTGGAGCTCTTTTTGCAGAAATCTTGGAGCATTTTTTTGCAATTATCTTGGAGTTCTTTTTGAAGAAATCTTGGAGCATTTTTTTGCAAACATCTTGGAGCATTTTCTGCAAAAATCTTGGAGAATTTTTTGCAATTACACTTAATTCGATACCGAATACACCATAAACAAACCATTTAATATAATAAAAACCCAAAGAAAACCAAATACACCAAATCAGAACCGGAGCCGGTAAACACACCACACCACTTGGCAACGTGCCAAGTTTTAATTCCGCTTTGCCCCGTCGAGACTCTCGACGCGACTTTTCCTGACATACCATATTCATCTCAAAGTACCTGGTTTGAGACCGTGACGCAATCTTTCCGTCTATTCCATCATTTTCCGTCATTATTCTTCTAGTTTTATCTGGGAATCTTTCCCTCTCACTCCGTCTTCTCTCTCTATCGTTCCACGATAGTTTGAGCGCCTTACCGACCCACTCCATCGCGTTCTCTACGCACTCCGTCCGCGGCAAGGCGACGTGCCAGCTCCAACGAACCCAAATCACCGGCTCCACTGCTACGATTGCAAGTAAGCCATTCATTCCAACTTACTACGATAGTAAGCGAAAACCAACTCATTCCACCTCTTGCCCAACTCCAAACCTTTCCGTTTCGTTCACCTCTTTATTATCAATTATCTGTGTGCATAATTAAGTAAATATTTATTATTAATCCGTGTTTATCTTGCTTATCACACAACGAAATACCCAACAGTTTCTCTCCTAACGAGGGATTCTGTACATGGTGCATCGTTCCCTTTCTGAATCCGTTCAAGTCCCGCGTGGCAGCAACTCATTCCATTTCGAAAACCGCGACGAAACCGCCGCAAATTCCGAAAACGCGAACGATTTCGTGGCAACTCCATCCATTCTGAACCATCCATTCGTAAATTCATCGCCCCGTCATACTACAGTCCTGGTTGTTTCCCCCGTGAACATGGACCGTCCCGGCCGGCCCGGGCCGGCCCCTAGCGGTCCCTGCGAATTTGTGGCTCAAGCAGAGAGAAATTCGAGACAAACTCTGTGCAGTCAGATAGTTCAGGTGGTCATCGGAAAGTGTCAACAGAAATTTAAATTATTTATTTTATTAATTTTAAATTTGTTAGAAAATATCACTCTATGAAAAATCAGTTTGCGGTTAAGGCGAAAATCCAAGAGATACTGTAATATTTTGCGTCAAACTCTAACAAAAGTCATTTCCTTGAAATGATTTTTTCAAAGAAAATAAACGTAATTAAGAAAATAATTTAATTTTTCATCGACGTTAGTCGATAACCAAACACCTGAACTATCTGACTGTACAGAGTTTGTCTCGAATTTCTCTCTGCTCGAGCCACAAATTGGCAGGGACCGCTAGGGGCCGGCCCATGTTCACGGGGGAAACAACCAGGACTGTACTCCAAAAATGACGTCCCAGTTTCAATCCAAGTATGACGAACTCCCCTCTTTCGTGCGCAAGCTCAAAACCTCTATGGATTCCACTGATACCTTATTATCCCAAGTGCAAACATGCACGACCATTGAGGAATATACCAAGTTGTATCACCAGGCAACTAATGCCAAGCACGAGCTGAAGTCCATTCATTAAAATTTCAGCGCCGTTTGGGAATCCATCCATATCAACAAGATGAGCGACAACGAGAAGAAAGCTGAGGAGAAGAAGCTGCAAGACGACAAGATGGAGGAGGATGATGGCCCGTCGAATCTTCCACTTCACCAGGTACGACTCTCTCCTTTGATTGATAGATACCTCGCTAAAATCCCATCGATCTTCGATGATGCCCTTAGTCTTATTACGAAACTGAGTGTACACAATGCCATGGTCAAGGCAGCCGCCGAACCCGTGACAGTTTCGTCGCGGGACGGTTCAGCAGCCGACACCAGCGGTGCCCCAAAGCCCGATGGTGACGACCAGCCCGTTTTGGCGACAGTTTTGGCGCAGACGTTCACGGAATTTCTCAAAAACCAATCGTCTAATCCAAATACCGTGCAACCCCAGTCAAAACCATTGCCTCCACTCCCAACCATGCGCATTGAAACATTCGATGGTGCTGACATCACTAAGTGGCAATCGTTCATAAGCCAATATGAAACCCTCATCCATTCTCGCACTGATTTGACTGATCTAGAGAAGCTCGGTTACTTGAAGAGCAGCCTCAAGGGAGATGCCCTTGAACTCGTTCAATCCATTCCAATTACTGGCGCATTCCTTTCACATACCATCGATCGATTGAAATCCGAATACGCCCGTAGCACGCTCACACATGCGACTCTCATGAGTCAATTGATGACCATTAAGCCCAAGTCGTCCAAGCTTGAAGACCAGCTTAAGTGCGTTCGTTCCACCATCAACACGGTGTACGCGCTCAACGACGACGCGTCGATCAATGTCATGCCAATAATACACCAAGTAGTGCAACGAATACATACCAAGTACACCCGAGTAATCCATGAATTCAAACCAGATTCAATGCTCAAGGCGCTCATGCACATTGAAGAGAAGATCAATTCCGAGCTAGAGATTCGCGCAGTAGAGCACGCATACTCATCCAACAATAATCCAATCAATAGCCCGAGTGCTAACAATCCGAACAGCTCTTCCGCTGCATCCTCTAAATCCAAACTATCTCTTCAGCCCAAGCCTACTAAGGCTTCCAGTCCATCCAAACCCATGTGTGCTTTCTGCGGAGAACACGAGTTCTCTGCTACTTGCACCAAGTTTCCCGATGCGAAGTCTCGTAAAGAGATCTTGTAAAGGAAGAAGCTATGCATTGGTTGCCTATCGGCGAAACATTCCACAACGGAATGCACTCGCAAGTGCGCCAAATGCGACGGTAAACATCACAAGACGGTATGTTTCCAATCCAGCAGTTCCGCAACTGCATCCACGATTCCCGCACAGTCCTCATTCCGTCTCTATTCCGGCCCACTGTGCATCCAGAATGCCACTCAGAGCATCTCGCTCAGTGCATTCGCACTCTTCGACAAGGGATCGATGATCACGATGATCACTCGAGAACCGATCGCCTCAAACTCACTCCAATCGATAGGAGAACGACAACGATTGTCGGAGTTGAAGGCCGATCATCCGATTCAACTACATGTGACGTTGTCCAATTCGATGTGATGACCACCAATGGCAAAGTGACCATCCAAGCCATCGTAAGAGACAATCCACTTCTCGTTCCAATCCAGTATCAGCCACTCAGTAGTGATGATCTGACTGTAATGAAACAGCGACTGCCATTCATTCCAGTTCACTTCGAGAAACCCGTTCCCGTCTGTCATGATATTCTTCTGAGTATCGCAGACAGCGAACAAATCCTCAATCAGACATCCAAGTACCAACTGCCCAGTGGGTACACCCTAGTCGAATCATCAGTCGGTCCATTCGTGATCGGTTGCCAATCCAACACAATCCAGAACACCAATGTCTCTGCTTCCACAACACTTGTTGATCCATCCTTAGAAGATAGCATACGCCATTTTCTCGCTGTCGATTCCGCATCCCGAGTATACGAGACAACCGAGAAGGATGCAATGGTGCAACAGCACTTCGACGAGACCGTTGCTAAGGTTAACAATGAATACTACGTACAGTACTCAGTTAAACCCGAAGCCGAATCCATGCTCCCAGACAATTATGAGCTAGCCATCTCTCGGCTTGCCTCAAATGTCAAGAGTCTACAGAAGACCAAGAAGACCAAGTTCTATGATTCCATAATCGGAGATCAACTCAAAGCAGGACAAATAGAGATTGTCAATCCAAACGAACCAGTGCTCGGTATCACTCACTACCTTGCACATCAGTCCGTCCTTCGTCCAGATAAACCGACCACTCCATTGAGAATTGTATATGACGCATCTGCTCATATCAAGAACAAGCCCTCGTTGAATGATCTCATCCATCCAGGTCCAAGTGATCTCGAGCAAATTCCAGCTCTCCTCATCCGAGCAAGGAGTCGAAAGACTCTGATCATTGCCGATGTTGAGAAAGCATTCCTGCAAGTGAAACTGCAAGAATCCCAGAGAGACATGCTTCGATTCCTATGGGTGAAAGATCTCAATAAGCCAGTGTGTCGATCCAATCTGAGATACTTCCGCTTCTGTGTCACGCCATTCGGAGTGAATCAGAGTCCATTCCTACTGAACAGTGTGATCACACATCACGTCCGTGAACACGGCAAGAACTGTGATCCCGATCTAGTCCATCAGTTGACCACGAACCTGTACGTGGACAACATCATCATCAACCATGACAATCCTTCCGAGATACTGTACCCACAGTCGAAGGAACTATTCAATTCCATGCATATGAATCTACGCGACTATGCATCCAACAATAATTCATTCCTCGAAACAATCCAGCAATCCGACCGAGCCTCAGGAGAAACTCAGAAACTCCTCGGCTTAGTATGGATGCCATCCAATGATACCCTGCAGATCAAAATACCATTGTCTGCGAGGAAAGACAAAGAGACCAAAAGATCCATGCTGAGTGCAGTGTCTTCTCCATACGATCCCCTCGGTCTCATCGCTCCACTATTGCTTCCTTCGAAGCTTCTCGTTCAATCCCTCTGGAATGAAGAACGAAAGTGGGACGAGCCAGTTGACGATTCCATCTCTGACACATTCCACTCACAGATGACAGAGATCGAGAAGTTCTCTCTCCCCGTCGATCGATATTCCAAACTGTCTTCGTCAAAGACCATCCACATTGTCATGTTCAGTGACGCAAGCAAGTCATCCATGGCTGCATGCTTGTACAGCTGGACCGAGAACTCCGATCCAATGTTGCTCATCTCGAGAACCAGACTCGCACCGATAAGCGGAAAGTCCACTATTCCAAAGATGGAACTTGACGCATTCCTTATGGGTCATTCCGTCTTACAGTACACCATTGAGGCCATTAAGAAGGAATTTCCTGAGTCCATGATCCATGTGTACACTTACTGCGATTCCGCAACTGTGCTTCACTGGTGTCGCCAAGAGAAATCCAAGTCTCTGGGCACGTTCGTGTTCAACAGAATTCACTCCATCTGTGACATCCGAGAGAAACTCGAGTCACTCGGTAACATCACATGCCATGATCACCGTTACGTTCGGAGTGAAGACAACCCATCCGACCATGCAACCCGTGGATTGAATGCCGATGACATGAACAATCCAATCCATCAGTGGTGGATCGGCCCTGATTGGCTCCGATCTACAGTCAATCTGTGGCCAGATGATCCCATCCCCACTAGTCACATACCATTACTGGACTCACTGTCCAATCCAACAGTCGAAGTTCCAACTGTTCCAGTAACTGTCACTGCATACGTGCTGAGATTCATCTCTCGTATTGCAAACAGATGCAAATCCGAATCAATCCGAACCAAGTTCTCATCTATTCCAATCTCGACAGTCACTCATCTGACTGCTGAAGAGAAGAAGTACGCGTTCCGTACTCTCCTCCGCAAGTTCCAAAAGAGTCACATCAGCGACTCTGATCAGGTTGTGAAGAAGAACCTCATCTTCCTCGATGAATCCACTGATCTCTGGAAAGCCACCTCTCGATTAGAGAACTCCAATATCAGCACAGAGTTCAAGAATCCGATCTTCGTGCCGACCAAGAACTCCATTCTTGCACGATTGATCATCCACGATACCCATGAGTCAACAGCACATGCTGGAGTACAGACAGTAATCAACCAGATTCAATCCCAATTCTGGATCCCTCGGGTCAGACAGATAGCGAAATCGGTACTCCACTCATGCATCCCTTGTCGCAAGACAAACAACCTACCGTACTCGTATCCCAAGAGCCCAGCTCTCCCTGCTGATCGTATCAACCCCAGTCGCCCATTCGAGCACACTGGTGTTGACTACGCTGGTCCATTCCAATCGATTGACAATTCCAAGATGTACATCGTGCTATTCACATGTATGTCAAGTAGACTGAGTCACATTGAACTCGTTGATTCACTACTCCCATCCTCGTTCATTATGGCATTCCGTAGATTCTCATCTCGTAGAGGAGTCCCCTCTCGAATGACATCTGACAAAGCCACCACTCTGAAGATGGCGAGTACGCTACTCTCGAGTGAAGCCAACGAATCAGAATCCAACTCGTACCTCTCAAACCATGGTGTCACTTGGAACTTCACCAGTGCACATTCCCCATGGAAAGGAGGAACATACGAGAGACTGATTAAGATCATCAAGGATTCCCTCTGCAGAACCATCGGAAAGCGCAAGCTTTCACCTGATGAATTCCATACCGTAGTCTGCGAGATTGAAGGAATCCTGAACTGTAGACCATTTTCATACGTCTCCTCAGGAGAAGTACCCGCATTCCATAATACAGTTCTCCGTCCAATTGATCTGATCATGCCAAACGCCCGTCTCGGCACCCCACTCAATCTACTCACAGACTCCGATGAGTACATTCCACCCGGAGAGGAGAATGCCAGCAGAAAGCACGCAATCTCTCTCCTCAAAAGATCAATCCAACTCGGTGAAACCTTCTGGTCCAGATGGCAGAAGGAATACATCGCTCATCTCAGAGACTCCAATAGTCGCTCAGATCCTCTGCAGACCAGCAGAAGTACATTCCAGACACCGAAACCAGGATCCGTAGTTCTCGTTGTCGATGAGAGCAAAACTACTCCAAGATCCAGTTGGCATATGGCTAAGATTCTTACCGTAACCAACAATTCCGCTACCCTCAAATCTCACAACGGTAGAACCATCGAGAGACCAATCAATCTGCTAATCCCACTAGAGTTGGACGCGGCAGAAGAGACTGAAACCCCGATCGAGTCCCCATCCATGCAAACCAGTCACAGACATGCCATGACAACTCGATCCAAGGCGAAACCAATTTCGTCCAGCCTCTAAAGCCGGAGGGTTACCATGTACATACTTCCCATAGTAACTTCATTCACTCAATCCAATTCATTCCAGGAGGCCGATCCACCCATCGAACCATTGACTCCTCCGCCTCAACCTCTACCCCAGCATCAACCCTCTCAACTAGAGTGCGCAAAGTGAGACTTCCCGATACATTTTTTACCCGAATGATCGGAATGATTGGGAGGACTTCCCGATACATTTGCCTGATTTCCCGATACCTTTTTGGCTCCGGCCTGCGAAAATAACGTTGATAGTGCTTATTCGACTATCATTTGACTGTGAGTACTAGTGCATGCTAATTTTATGCTAATTCACTTATTCCCTCTCATTTCGCCCGTTCGTCGTCTCGCGAGACGGTCTCTTCTCAGCACAAGTAGGTTTGAATTATCTATTTTCACATCGGTTTCTGTGTTCTATTGTTTATATTGACATAAAAATGCCGTCTTAAAACATCGGCTTCCGCTCAAAGAGCCGACACCCGGAATGTGACGTTGATTCCTTATCTTATCCTTCCCCTATATTTCTCAGTTCAACTTTTATCTTTCAGTATCGTCAGAAAACACCCCTGGTCTCGTTACTAATGTGACCTAATACGCTGCGCATGATAACAGATAGAAGACACGACACGAGAAGAGAAAAATTCGCTGCAGCTTGTATGATTTATGCACGTATTATATGTATTTTTCAATAATATGCTAAAATAACCGTCTAGGGTAAGATTTATAATATGTGATGATTCATTTCTTTACAGAGCCAAACTACATCCCGGAAACATCAGCTTCTTTTTTATTTTATAATTAGTCTTGTCTTTTTTCTCTTGCCTACCTGAGAACTCGACATATACTCGATTCCCGTCGAGATATCAATGAGTAGTAAATTCGGTGTTCTACCTCCCAAATTTCTCAATACCATACTAACTAGCGATTACAAGCGGAAATCGTTCAAAAAATGAGAAAAATTGTTTCAGGGAGCTGAAATAGCTTTTCAAATGATGTTGCGCGAAGACGAACTGATAGATGCAGCAACGCTTCTATCCAACGTTAGGAAGCGTCTAGCATGTTCCCTTTACTATAATATTGTTCATGTTTCACTTTTTATAGCAGTTATGGGCTATTATGGTTGATTTACTGTGCCGGAGATGAAAAGGTATCGGGAAATTTGGCGAATGTATCGGGTCGGCTCACTTTGCGCAAAATGAGGAAAAGGTACCGGTCATTTCCCGATTTCCCGACCCGACTAGCGCACTCTACTCTCAACCATTCAACGAGTTTGAGGTAAATCCATCCCCATACCCTCATTCCAACTTCATGTAATCCAGTATCAGTAGTTATCCAACCCATATGCCGTATCATTCACTCCACTCATTCCAGGACGACTACTACACCCAGCAGCTGGCTGACGCTACGCACGCCATCAACCGCAATATCGATGCCAAGATGAACCCACTCATGGTGAACCAAGCTCGCCTAGAAAAAGCCCAGGTCTCTACCCACACTCTCCTTGTAGCCCAAAACGAGTTGCTCGCCAAGTTTGCGAGAAAACTCGATTCCATTGTCAAACACACCAAGCCCAAGGCTCTTGAGCATACCAGTGTGTCTGCTCCCACTACCCCTTCTTCATCCAGTTCCCTATCCAATCTCTCTGTGATCGCCCAAGCCGGACTACTGTCTGACAGCCCATCCACATCCCGAGATGTTGCTACTCTCGGCACTTCTTATCCCAACCGAACCTTCCCCAGTCGCAGAGACAGATCCCCTCTGAGATCCCGTGGACATCCATATTCCCGTAACCTTCACAATCCCGGACCCAAATGCTGCTTCTGCAGATCTCCCAACCACCTCTCACGAGAGTGTCGTGTGGTCACATCCATTTCCTCTCGCCAGGCCATTGTCCGCAATGAGGACCGTTGCAACGCCTGCTTCCGCCCCTTATCTCAACGAGGACACAATCCTCGATGCCACCCAGACCAGTGCGGCCGGGGCTGCCAAGATGCCAATGGAACCATCATCCACCATTCCGACTGGGAATGTCCCCTGAACCCAGCCAACGACCCGTAAATCAAGAACCGTGATCAGCAACCGGTAACATCAAGATCCGTGTTCAGCAACCGGAATTGATCGCTAGTATCTGTTGTCCCTCATTGTTGCTCATCTAGTTCGATTAGTTGTACCATGTACTTCACCATTTCATTGCTCGTTCTGTATGTTTGTTCACTTCTTCTTTCGTCATTCCATGGGCATATAAAACCATTCCTCCATTCCACCTCCGACCCCCGGAGTGTACCGAATTACACTTAATTCGATACCGAATACACCATAAACAAACCATTTAATATAATAAAAACCCAAAGAAAACCAAATAAACCAAATCAGAACCGGAGCCGGTAAACACACCACACCACTTGACAACGTGTCAAGTTTTAATTCCGCTTTGCCCCGTCGAGACTCTCGACGCGACTTTTCCTGACATACCATATTCATCTCAAAGTACCTGGTTTGAGACCGTGACGCAATCTTTCCGTCTATTCCATCATTTTCCGTCATTATTCTTCTAGTTTTATCTGGGAATCTTTCCCTCTCACTCCGTCTTCTCTCTCTATCGTTCCACGATAGTTTGAGCGCCTTACCGACCCACTCCATCGCGTTCTCTACGCACTCCGTCCGCGGCAAGGCGACGTGCCAGCTCCAACGAACCCAAATCACCGGCTCCACTGCTACGATTGCAAGTAAGCCATTCATTCCAACTTACTACGATAGTAAGCGAAAACCAACTCATTCCACCTCTTGCCCAACTCCAAACCTTTCCGTTTCGTTCACCTCTTTATTATCAATTATCTGTGTGCATAATTAAGTAAATATTTATTATTAATCCGTGTTTATCTTGCTTATCACACAACGAAACACCCAACAGTTTCTCTCCTAACGAGGGATTCTGTACACAATTATCTTGGAGCTTTTTTTGCAGAAATCTTGGAGCATTTTTTGCAATTATCTTGGAGCTCTTTTTGAAGAAATCTTGGAGCTTTTTTTGCAAACATCTTGGAGCATTTTTTTGCAAACATCTTGGAGCATTTTTTGCAAAAATCTTGGAGCATGTTTTTGCAAAAATCTTGGAGTTTTTTTTGCAAAAATCTTGGAGCTTTTTTTGCAGAAATCTTTGAGCTCTTTTTGCAGAGATCTTGGAGAATTTTTTGCCATTACCTTGGAGCTCTTTTGCAGGAATCTTGGAGCATTTTTTTGCAAACATTTTGGAGCATTTTCTGCAAAAATCTTGGAGAATTTTTTGCAATTATCTTGGAGCTCTTTTTGCAGAAATCTTGGAGCTTTTTTTTGCAAAAATCTTGGAGCTCTTTTTGCAGAAATCTTGGAGCATTTTTTTTGCAAAAATCTTGGAGCTTTTTTTGCAGAAATCTTTGAGCTCTTTTTGCAGAGATCTTGGAGAATTTTTTGCCATTACCTTGGAGCTCTTTTGCAGGAATCTTGGAGCATTTTTTTGCAAACATTTTGGAGCATTTTCTGCAAAAATCTTGGAGAATTTTTTGCAGTTATCTTGGAGCTCTTTTTGCAGAAATCTTGGAGCATTTTTTTGCAAAAATCTTGGAGCTCTTTTTGCAGAAATCTTGGAGAATTTTTTGCCATTATCTTGGAGCTCTTTTTGAATAAATCTTGGAGCATTTTTTGCAATTATCTTGGAGCTTTTTTTGCAAAAATCTTGGAGCTATTTTTTGCAGAAATCTTGGAGCATTTTTTGCCATTACCTTGGAGCTCTTTTGCAGGAATCTTGGAGCATTTTTTTGCAAACATTTTGGAGCATTTTCTGCAAAAATCTTGGAGAATTTTTTGCAATTATCTTGGAGCTCTTTTTGCAGAAATCTTGGAGCATTTTTTTGCAAAAATCTTTGAGCTCTTTTTGCAGAGATCTTGGAGAATTTTTTGCCATTACCTTGGAGCTCTTTTGCAGGAATCTTGGAGCATTTTTTTGCAAACATTTTGGAGCATTTTCTGCAAAAATCTTGGAGCTTTTTTTGGCAAACATCTTGGAGCATTTTCTGCAAAAATCTTGGAGAATTTTTTGCAATTATCTTGGAGCTCTTTTTGCAGAAATCTTGGAGCATTTTTTTGCAAACATCTTGGAGCATTTTCTGCAAAAATCTTGGAGAATTTTTTGCAATTATCTTGGAGCTCTTTTTGCAGAAATCTTGGAGCTTTTTTTTGCAAAAATCTTGGAGCTCTTTTTGCAGAAATCTTGGAGCATTTTTTGCAAAAATCTTGGAGCATGTTTTTGCAAAAATCTTGGAGTTTTTTTTGCAAAAATCTTGGAGCTTTTTTTGCAGAAATCTTTGAGCTCTTTTTGCAGAGATCTTGGAGAATTTTTTGCCATTACCTTGGAGCTCTTTTGCAGGAATCTTGGAGCATTTTTTTGCAAACATTTTGGAGCATTTTCTGCAAAAATCTTGGAGAATTTTTTGCAATTATCTTGGAGCTCTTTTTGCAGAAATCTTGGAGCTTTTTTTTGCAAAAATCTTGGAGCTCTTTTTGCAGAAATCTTGGAGCATTTTTTTTTGCAAAAATCTTGGAGCTTTTTTTGCAGAAATCTTTGAGCTCTTTTTGCAGAGATCTTGGAGAATTTTTTGCCATTACCTTGGAGCTCTTTTGCAGGAATCTTGGAGCATTTTTTTGCAAACATTTTGGAGCATTTTCTGCAAAAATCTTGGAGAATTTTTTGCAGTTATCTTGGAGCTCTTTTTGCAGAAATCTTGGAGCATTTTTTTGCAAAAATCTTGGAGCTCTTTTTGCAGAAATCTTGGAGAATTTTTTGCCATTATCTTGGAGCTCTTTTTGAATAAATCTTGGAGCATTTTTTGCAATTATCTTGGAGCTTTTTTTGCAAAAATCTTGGAGCTATTTTTTGCAGAAATCTTGGAGCATTTTTTGCCATTACCTTGGAGCTCTTTTGCAGGAATCTTGGAGCATTTTTTTGCAAACATTTTGGAGCATTTTCTGCAAAAATCTTGGAGAATTTTTTGCAATTATCTTGGAGCTCTTTTTGCAGAAATCTTGGAGCATTTTTTTGCAAAAATCTTTGAGCTCTTTTTGCAGAGATCTTGGAGAATTTTTTGCCATTACCTTGGAGCTCTTTTGCAGGAATCTTGGAGCATTTTTTTGCAAACATTTTGGAGCATTTTCTGCAAAAATCTTGGAGCTTTTTTTGGCAAACATCTTGGAGCATTTTCTGCAAAAATCTTGGAGAATTTTTTGCAATTATCTTGGAGCTTTTTTTGCAGAAATCTTTGAGCTCTTTTTGCAGAGATCTTGGAGAATTTTTTGCCATTACCTTGGAGCTCTTTTGCAGGAATCTTGGAGCATTTTTTTGCAAACATTTTGGAGCATTTTCTGCAAAAATCTTGGAGAATTTTTTGCAGTTATCTTGGAGCTCTTTTTGCAGAAATCTTGGAGCATTTCTTTGCAAAAATCTTGGAGCTCTTTTTGCAGAAATCTTGGAGCATTTTTTGCAAAAATCTTGGAGCATGTTTTTGCAAAAATCTTGGAGTTTTTTTTGCAAAAATCTTGGAGCTTTTTTTGCAGAAATCTTTGAGCTCTTTATGCAGAGATCTTGGAGAATTTTTTGCCATTACCTTGGAGCTCTTTTGCAGGAATCTTGGAGCATTTTTTTGCAAACATTTTGGAGCATTTTCTGCAAAAATCTTGGAGAATTTTTTGCAATTATCTTGGAGCTCTTTTTGCAGAAATCTTGGAGCTTTTTTTTGCAAAAATCTTGGAGCTCTTTTTGCAGAAATCTTGGAGCATTTTTTTTTGCAAAAATCTTGGAGCTTTTTTTGCAGAAATCTTTGAGCTCTTTTTGCAGAGATCTTGGAGAATTTTTTGCCATTACCTTGGAGCTCTTTTGCAGGAATCTTGGAGCATTTTTTTGCAAACATTTTGGAGCATTTTCTGCAAAAATCTTGGAGAATTTTTTGCAGTTATCTTGGAGCTCTTTTTGCAGAAATCTTGGAGCATTTTTTTGCAAAAATCTTGGAGCTCTTTTTGCAGAAATCTTGGAGAATTTTTTGCCATTATCTTGGAGCTCTTTTTGAATAAATCTTGGAGCATTTTTTGCAATTATCTTGGAGCTTTTTTTGCAAAAATCTTGGAGCTATTTTTTGCAGAAATCTTGGAGCATTTTTTGCCATTACCTTGGAGCTCTTTTGCAGGAATCTTGGAGCATTTTTTTGCAAACATTTTGGAGCATTTTCTGCAAAAATCTTGGAGAATTTTTTGCAATTATCTTGGAGCTCTTTTTGCAGAAATCTTGGAGCATTTTTTTGCAAAAATCTTTGAGCTCTTTTTGCAGAGATCTTGGAGAATTTTTTGCCATTACCTTGGAGCTCTTTTGCAGGAATCTTGGAGCATTTTTTTGCAAACATTTTGGAGCATTTTCTGCAAAAATCTTGGAGCTTTTTTTGGCAAACATCTTGGAGCATTTTCTGCAAAAATCTTGGAGAATTTTTTGCAATTATCTTGGAGCTTTTTTTGCAGAAATCTTTGAGCTCTTTTTGCAGAGATCTTGGAGAATTTTTTGCCATTACCTTGGAGCTCTTTTGCAGGAATCTTGGAGCATTTTTTTGCAAACATTTTGGAGCATTTTCTGCAAAAATCTTGGAGAATTTTTTGCAGTTATCTTGGAGCTCTTTTTGCAGAAATCTTGGAGCATTTTTTTGCAAAAATCTTGGAGCTCTTTTTGCAGAAATCTTGGAGAATTTTTTGCCATTATCTTGGAGCTCTTTTTGAATAAATCTTGGAGCATTTTTTGCAATTATCTTGGAGCTTTTTTTGCAAAAATCTTGGAGCTATTTTTTGCAGAAATCTTGGAGCATTTTTTGCCATTACCTTGGAGCTCTTTTGCAGGAATCTTGGAGCATTTTTTTGCAAACATTTTGGAGCATTTTCTGCAAAAATCTTGGAGAATTTTTTGCAATTATCTTGGAGCTCTTTTTGCAGAAATCTTGGAGCATTTTTTTGCAAAAATCTTTGAGCTCTTTTTGCAGAGATCTTGGAGAATTTTTTGCCATTACCTTGGAGCTCTTTTGCAGGAATCTTGGAGCATTTTTTTGCAAACATTTTGGAGCATTTTCTGCAAAAATCTTGGAGAATTTTTTGCAGTTATCTTGGAGCTCTTTTTGCAGAAATCTTGGAGCTTTTTTTTGCAAAAATCTTGGAGCTCTTTTTGCAGAAATCTTGGAGCATTTTTTTTGCAAAAATCTTGGAGCTTTTTTTGCAGAAATCTTTGAGCTCTTTTTGCAGAGATCTTGGAGAATTTTTTGCCATTACCTTGGAGCTCTTTTGCAGGAATCTTGGAGCATTTTTTTGCAAACATTTTGGAGCATTTTCTGCAAAAATCTTGGAGAATTTTTTGCAGTTATCTTGGAGCTCTTTTTGCAGAAATCTTGGAGCATTTTTTTGCAAAAATCTTGGAGCTCTTTTTGCAGAAATCTTGGAGAATTTTTTGCCATTATCTTGGAGCTCTTTTTGAATAAATCTTGGAGCATTTTTTGCAATTATCTTGGAGCTTTTTTTGCAAAAATCTTGGAGCTATTTTTTGCAGAAATCTTGGAGCATTTTTTGCCATTACCTTGGAGCTCTTTTGCAGGAATCTTGGAGCATTTTTTTGCAAACATTTTGGAGCATTTTCTGCAAAAATCTTGGAGAATTTTTTGCAATTATCTTGGAGCTCTTTTTGCAGAAATCTTGGAGCATTTTTTTGCAAAAATCTTTGAGCTCTTTTTGCAGAGATCTTGGAGGATTTTTTGCCATTACCTTGGAGCTCTTTTGCAGGAATCTTGGAGCATTTTTTTGCAAACATTTTGGAGCATTTTCTGCAAAAATCTTGGAGCTTTTTTTGGCAAACATCTTGGAGCATTTTCTGCAAAAATCTTGGAGAATTTTTTGCAATTATCTTGGAGCTCTTTTTGCAGAAATCTTGGAGCATATTTTTTGCAAACATCTTGGAGCATTTTCTGCAAAAATCTTGGAGAATTTTTTGCAATTATCTTGGAGCTCTTTTTGCAGAAATCTTGGAGCTTTTTTTTGCAAAAATCTTGGAGCTCTTTTTGCAGAAATCTTGGAGCATTTTTTGCAAAAATCTTGGAGCATGTTTTTGCAAAAATCTTGGAGTTTTTTTTGCAAAAATCTTGGAGCTTTTTTTGCAGAAATCTTTGAGCTCTTTTTGCAGAGATCTTGGAGAATTTTTTGCCATTACCTTGGAGCTCTTTTGCAGGAATCTTGGAGCATTTTTTTGCAAACATTTTGGAGCATTTTCTGCAAAAATCTTGGAGAATTTTTTGCAATTATCTTGGAGCTCTTTTTGCAGAAATCTTGGAGCTTTTTTTTGCAAAAATCTTGGAGCTCTTTTTGCAGAAATCTTGGAGCATTTTTTTTTGCAAAAATCTTGGAGCTTTTTTTGCAGAAATCTTTGAGCTCTTTTTGCAGAGATCTTGGAGAATTTTTTGCCATTACCTTGGAGCTCTTTTGCAGGAATCTTGGAGCATTTTTTTGCAAACATTTTGGAGCATTTTCTGCAAAAATCTTGGAGAATTTTTTGCAGTTATCTTGGAGCTCTTTTTGCAGAAATCTTGGAGCATTTTTTTGCAAAAATCTTGGAGCTCTTTTTGCAGAAATCTTGGAGAATTTTTTGCCATTATCTTGGAGCTCTTTTTGAATAAATCTTGGAGCATTTTTTGCAATTATCTTGGAGCTTTTTTTGCAAAAATCTTGGAGCTATTTTTTGCAGAAATCTTGGAGCATTTTTTGCCATTACCTTGGAGCTCTTTTGCAGGAATCTTGGAGCATTTTTTTGCAAACATTTTGGAGCATTTTCTGCAAAAATCTTGGAGAATTTTTTGCAATTATCTTGGAGCTCTTTTTGCAGAAATCTTGGAGCATTTTTTTGCAAAAATCTTTGAGCTCTTTTTGCAGAGATCTTGGAGAATTTTTTGCCATTACCTTGGAGCTCTTTTGCAGGAATCTTGGAGCATTTTTTTGCAAACATTTTGGAGCATTTTCTGCAAAAATCTTGGAGCTTTTTTTGGCAAACATCTTGGAGCATTTTCTGCAAAAATCTTGGAGAATTTTTTGCAATTATCTTGGAGCTTTTTTTGCAGAAATCTTTGAGCTCTTTTTGCAGAGATCTTGGAGAATTTTTTGCCATTACCTTGGAGCTCTTTTGCAGGAATCTTGGAGCATTTTTTTGCAAACATTTTGGAGCATTTTCTGCAAAAATCTTGGAGAATTTTTTGCAGTTATCTTGGAGCTCTTTTTGCAGAAATCTTGGAGCATTTCTTTGCAAAAATCTTGGAGCTCTTTTTGCAGAAATCTTGGAGAATTTTTTGCCATTATCTTGGAGCTCTTTTTGAATAAATCTTGGAGCATTTTTTGCAATTATCTTGGAGCTTTTTTTGCAAAAATCTTGGAGCTATTTTTTGCAGAAATCTTGGAGCATTTTTTGCCATTACCTTGGAGCTCTTTTGCAGGAATCTTGGAGCATTTTTTTGCAAACATTTTGGAGCATTTTCTGCAAAAATCTTGGAGAATTTTTTGCAGTTATCTTGGAGCTCTTTTTGCAGAAATCTTGGAGCTTTTTTTTGCAAAAATCTTGGAGCTCTTTTTGCAGAAATCTTGGAGCATTTTTTGCAAAAATCTTGGAGCATGTTTTTGCAAAAATCTTGGAGTTTTTTTTGCAAAAATCTTGCAGCTTTTTTTGCAGAAATCTTTGAGCTCTTTATGCAGAGATCTTGGAGAATTTTTTGCCATTACCTTGGAGCTCTTTTGCAGGAATCTTGGAGCATTTTTTTGCAAACATTTTGGAGCATTTTCTGCAAAAATCTTGGAGAATTTTTTGCAATTATCTTGGAGCTCTTTTTGCAGAAATCTTGGAGCTTTTTTTTGCAAAAATCTTGGAGCTCTTTTTGCAGAAATCTTGGAGCATTTTTTTTTGCAAAAATCTTGGAGCTTTTTTTGCAGAAATCTTTGAGCTCTTTTTGCAGAGATCTTGGAGAATTTTTTGCCATTACCTTGGAGCTCTTTTGCAGGAATCTTGGAGCATTTTTTTGCAAACATTTTGGAGCATTTTCTGCAAAAATCTTGGAGAATTTTTTGCAGTTATCTTGGAGCTCTTTTTGCAGAAATCTTGGAGCATTTTTTTGCAAAAATCTTGGAGCTCTTTTTGCAGAAATCTTGGAGAATTTTTTGCCATTATCTTGGAGCTCTTTTTGAATAAATCTTGGAGCATTTTTTGCAATTATCTTGGAGCTTTTTTTGCAAAAATCTTGGAGCTATTTTTTGCAGAAATCTTGGAGCATTTTTTGCCATTACCTTGGAGCTCTTTTGCAGGAATCTTGGAGCATTTTTTTGCAAACATTTTGGAGCATTTTCTGCAAAAATCTTGGAGAATTTTTTGCAATTATCTTGGAGCTCTTTTTGCAGAAATCTTGGAGCATTTTTTTGCAAAAATCTTTGAGCTCTTTTTGCAGAGATCTTGGAGAATTTTTTGCCATTACCTTGGAGCTCTTTTGCAGGAATCTTGGAGCATTTTTTTGCAAACATTTTGGAGCATTTTCTGCAAAAATCTTGGAGCTTTTTTTGGCAAACATCTTGGAGCATTTTCTGCAAAAATCTTGGAGAATTTTTTGCAATTATCTTGGAGCTTTTTTTGCAGAAATCTTTGAGCTCTTTTTGCAGAGATCTTGGAGAATTTTTTGCCATTACCTTGGAGCTCTTTTGCAGGAATCTTGGAGCATTTTTTTGCAAACATTTTGGAGCATTTTCTGCAAAAATCTTGGAGAATTTTTTGCAGTTATCTTGGAGCTCTTTTTGCAGAAATCTTGGAGCATTTTTTTGAAAAAATCTTGGAGCTCTTTTTGCAGAAATCTTGGAGAATTTTTTGCCATTATCTTGGAGCTCTTTTTGAATAAATCTTGGAGCATTTTTTGCAATTATCTTGGAGCTTTTTTTGCAAAAATCTTGGAGCTATTTTTTGCAGAAATCTTGGAGCATTTTTTGCCATTACCTTGGAGCTCTTTTGCAGGAATCTTGGAGCATTTTTTTGCAAACATTTTGGAGCATTTTCTGCAAAAATCTTGGAGAATTTTTTGCAATTATCTTGGAGCTCTTTTTGCAGAAATCTTGGAGCATTTTTTTGCAAAAATCTTTGAGCTCTTTTTGCAGAGATCTTGGAGAATTTTTTGCCATTACCTTGGAGCTCTTTTGCAGGAATCTTGGAGCATTTTTTTGCAAACATTTTGGAGCATTTTCTGCAAAAATCTTGGAGCTTTTTTTGGCAAACATCTTGGAGCATTTTCTGCAAAAATCTTGGAGAATTTTTTGCAATTATCTTGGAGCTCTTTTTGCAGAAATCTTGGAGCATTTTTTTGCAAACATCTTGGAGCATTTTCTGCAAAAATCTTGGAGAATTTTTTGCAATTATCTTGGAGCTCTTTTTGCAGAAATCTTGGAGCATTTTTTTTGCAATTTTCTTGGAGTTCTTTTTGAAGAAATCTTGGAGCATTTTTTTGCAAACATCTTGGAGCTCTTTTGCAGAAATCTTGGAGCATTTTTTTTGCAATTATCTTGGAGCTTTTTTTGCAGAAATCTTGGAGCATTTCTTGCAATTATCTTTAAAAAAATTACAAAGAGCTCAAAGATTTTTGGAGAAAAAAATGCTCCAAGATTTCTGCAAAATGCCACTTGTATTTAAGAAGCCGGTAAATAAACCTAATCAGATACATTACTTTTGAAGAAGACATTTGATAACACTTTGTGTGTGATTGGGGGGAGGGGAGTTGTCGTATTGTTTTGGCCACCTATTACAAATTCACAAACATTAGTTGGAAATAATGAATTGTTCCTCTGATCAGTACGGCAGGCGAGAGAGTTCGTGAGAACAAGAGACGCGCCGAGGTATAGAAAGAGTGCACACACCAGTAGTCCACTTGGTGTACGTACCTTTTTAAAATTGTATATAATACACTTGCCGCCTGGCACCCTTTTCCCGCCTCAGCCACTGGGAGAGTAATGTGCGGAAGAGTGATCAATAGGGACAAATCAAATACGTTTCAGATAGTTGTGATAGGAACGAGCTCTATAGTTGACTTGATTCTCTGCACACGGCATTTTACAGGGGGTGTAGGAGAGAGGTAGATCAAAAGAGTCAAGGGAAGGGGTCAGCGAGAGAGGAGAGAAAGTGAGAGAGCCTGTGTACTACTGGCATTTTGCCAATCCCCTGATTCCGAAGGGAAATTACGAGAGCAGTTCAAAATTGTTCCCGCCAAAACGCCGTGTCGCAAATCGAGTACATCGTGCATTTTCACTCATTCTCGGTTCGCGCACTCTTTCGATGATTCCCTCTTTCTCTAACTTGATCTTGCCGTTACTCTTTCGGATGCTGTGCCTCTAAATAAACAACTATTAAACTATGCTTAAAATATGCGGAACTATATAAAAATTTTGGTCTTCGATTTCCCTGTAAAGAGATCTCATGGCACTTTCTGCTATTTCCGTACTTTCCATCATTCTGTAATTAACACTCATTGCTAAATAAAGGTGTAGTGTTGGGCATTTTGATTTCTATATCAAGGGAAAACATATGCAATTAAAAATATACATATCGACTTAAATAAACCCTCTTATCTTCATTTCATTTCACATTTTCATCTTCTTTCTGATCGGCCGGTGCTCGCTCTCTCCCGATAAACGACGGTTTGCCACTAATTCCGCAATCGCTCTACAGATCGGTGATTTCAGATAGGCGGAAGTAATGGCCACTACTACACAGTAGACGACAAGTACATTCAGCTTGATTATGTCTACAATAAGGATGAATGGTCAGTATTTGGTGTTGTGAACTATGTTTTGTTTACAGTGTTTTTTTAGAAAATTTGTGTATTAGTACTATCACTCGTTTTAATTGCTTTCATCTCTATATACTTGTTCATTTTAATTATTCGGGTGTCCCACAAGTAATGTCGCAAAATCTCAATGAAGAGATTTATTGTTTGAATTTGAACAGTTGCGAACGGCTAGTGGTCTAAGTACTCGTCATTTGTACTGATGCCCTCTGCCCATCGATCGGGCAGAACCATGATACCTTTCATCAAGAAAGACTGGTTGTGGCGTCAATACAAAATTGATAGTCAGCGTCCAGATAAGCAGGATTAGAGAGCTATTTCCCAGAGTTGACGGCCGGTTTCGAAACAGTGATAGTTATAGTGGCTGGTATTGAGAGTATACAGTGGTATAGTTTGTCACTCCAACCACGGATCGTCCAACTTTTTTTGAATGAATTTCTAAAAATGGGGGTATTTTCAAGTCGATCATAATTTTAATTTTTTTCTAGCTCAAGAGTCCTACGGGAACTCTGATGACGATATCTTGTAGTTGAGTAGGGAAGAGGTCATTGGTGATGTTGGTGCCATAGGCAAGGAGCTCCTAGTAGAAGGAGCCGAAAATAGAGGAGAAGAAACAGAAGAGTTAACGATTTTTGAGGATTTTTTTCTTTGGTACGGGCTATGATTTCTCTCGTGCATGCAATCGATCCAGTCTCATGTAGGTGCGGTAGTACAGTCTGATGATGTTCTAATCCAAATTAAAATTCGATATTCCAGGCCATCGATCTCCTCAAAGCGAGAAAGGAAAAACGTGACAAGGCGAGTTAAAATAGAAAAAAAAATATAACAAAAACTGATATCAGAATTTAAAAAAAAAACTAATAACCAAAACACAGAACTTATTGAGTTACAAATATAATAGTGGTAGTTTGTAGAAATTACGATCCCTCGTTCCACATTTCTTTCGATTTATCTAGGGTCTTTGGACTCAACGAAACCTTCAAAATGTTTTTGCTTAATATTCCCATCGTAATATATCATTTTGCACGAAATTCCGACTTCCGAAGTTCTTTAATTTCCAGTTCGAATTTCTCTTCGACGGCGGCAAGATCGTATGTGATCTCTTCACTGACGTCGGCAGAGTCAAGAGGATCTTGTACTGGTTTTTTATCGGTATTTTTTCCGTTTCTTAATTTTTTTTAATATTGCTGTTTATACTTGCAATCCAATGGAGCATTCATCAAAGCTTGTCGTTCAATAATAGCCGCTTCAATGTAAAAGTAACAAAAAATCATTTTGCAATACTTACAGCTGATAATCGTGGTTACGATATTCCTACGACTCCCGTTGATATGGTGAAGACGCTGAACCACACATACGCCTTTCCATTCGAACACGATTCGTCATTCGACCGTGCTGTTCCGTGTGAGAATTGGCGCTCTTGGAGGTATTGTTTCGTGTTGATTAATTTTAGCAGGAGCTCTTGATGGAAAACAACTACGTCTTTATCCTAATGCAGAGTGAACTAATTGTGAGCTGTTTAGCCTCTACTCACAAAGAAAAAACACAAGACATTTAGAGTATACAATCCGATATCTCAAACTCCAGGGTGATGAACACAAATGTCTAGAGAGCGCTGTGAAACGAGACGGCAACTCTCTTGTTTTCGCTCGCCCATTAGTGTTTATAACCCTGGATTTTGACCTACGCGAAGGCGTTGTTTTTTCTTTGTGAGTGCTCTGTGGAGCCCTTAAACCGAGCGCGAAGTCGCCAACTTTCCTTACTCTGGAGATAATATCTTATGCTGATAGAGCATGGTAAATTGATAGATGAATACATCACCTCATGTAAACACTCCAGAGTAAGGAAAGCTGGATACTTCACTCTCTGAATAGTACGCTTTGAAATAACTGTTTTTGCAGCTACGACACACGAATGCTCTTCATCAATCGCAATACTTGGTTGCTCGTCCAGGTCAATAACGCCGACTTCTTCGCATTCGTGCAGCAAAGAGAACGATCGACGTTCTACGACCACGACGTGTTGGGAGTGGTGACTGAGGGAGCGCAATTCGTTCGCAAGGCAAAGAGAGTCACCCTCAAATACATCCAGAAGTGAGAAGAAAATTCCCCTCTCGCATTAGCTCAATTATCAATGCATTGATAATCATCGCACACATTTTAATTGTGCTGGAATGATAAAAATGATTCATTAATCAATTAAATGTATTACATTTTTTTAATTACAGAGTAAATGAAAAGATTCACACACAAATCATAGTTCGCATTGATAACTTTACTAAAAATTGACATATTCGCTTTGAATCTTCACTTAAAGAAGTAGTACTACGAAAATAATTCATCAGTTCTTGATAACCTTAATACAGTATCCAGGAAAACGGAAATGGAGAGCGCTGTTTTCACCGTTGAAAGTTGTCCCTTTTAAATAGTACGTCTTGGACAAATTCATGTTTACTTGTTCCAACCCCTGTTGGTCCTTTGTTGAACCTAGCGAAAAAAGACGTCATATGGCTGGAGGCACATATCGTGGTCCGAGTTCACAATGCACATTTGTGAAAGCTGTGTACAACTGTGAACACAATCGTTCACAATGGATTTGCTCCAAACTCAGCCATTTGGGCTATTTTTTCTTCTTTTCATTGTTTTTCTGGTCTGTTTGCGAAGCCGTAGGAAAAATAGGGTAGTCGAAATATTAATTTTTGACGAAATGACTGCTGGGAAGACCTGGCGGCGACCGACGAAGCCGTTGTCCGGAAAATAGAGAAAGAAATAGAGATTACGGTGGATGGGAGGAACGGAGGGGGAACAGAGAAGAGACGAGAGTTTACCTCTGAGGCAGACGAGCCATCCCTCTTCCCTTCCCTCTATCTCTCTCGACTCTCTCATTTTCACACTCTCTCTCTTCCTCACATGCCGACTAAATCATCGCTTCAACATGGTTTCTTCTTCTCAGCCCCTCCGTTCCTCCCATCGACCGTAATCTTTCTCTATTCCCCGGACAACGGCTTTGTCTGCCGTCGCCAGGTCTCATCATCACATTCATTCTTCTGATCAATTGTTTCATCAACGCCAAAAAGGTGACGATTTGCCTTCTCCGACCTCGCGATAAAATCTCAAACCACCATAATGTGGTCAGGATCGAAATGGGTGTTTAAATAAGAGAATGTGCCTCCTTTTGAGGAATTTCGATCATTTACCAGTCAAATCCGCACTAAAGGCAAGGTGGATTCGGTAAAAGTGAGAGGTTTTCTAAGTCACCTCACACTATCGACCCCTGTAGATTTTTATACAATATAATAAATTTTCGAATTAAGCAGTACTCAATGGTAAGCACAAGAATGTTTGACAAAAGATCGAGCAGCAATATTCTGATTTTACCCTCTTTCAGTTTCGTTTCCTTAATCTGACAGTGCTTTGCCTGGGAAAGGATGGAGAACACAGAAGGGTTGGAGACACGGAGACGAACGTGTTGGGAGTGAATCAGGCTCTCGTAGGCAAAGCGGGTGAGTAAAGAAAACGGAGAGTAGTCGTATTATGAGAGACTATGTGAGTGGATCAGCATTTTTACAGAGGATTGGCACCAGTCAAAAAAAAGTTACTATACTTTAGAATAAGAATGTCTGTCTGTTGTTTGTTTTTTTTGTCCTATCCTTTCCATGAGAATTTTCGTCCGATTTGAATGCAAAAAAACGCATATTTTTACGATTTTTTAATGAATTTTCAAAGATCTCATTTTCTGCTAGGATGACCCGGCGCTACGATGTTTAGTCGCTAAACACAGTAGTGTCTGGTCATTTCAGCTAAAAATGGGATTTTGCATTCGAATCTGAAGAACATTCACTTTCATCTGAAATTCACTTCATTTGCAGTACCAGGTCCCTTTAAGTAAAAAAAATCTTTTTTGTGTAGTAAACATGCGCAAACGCAAAATTAACGTGTTCTAACACATTTTGGTCGTTTTTTCATCTCCATTTTCATGGAAATCGCACGTATCAAAGCCGAGAATGTTTTTGTGTTATGTGGCTTTAGTTTTCAGGAAAAGCTCTTGGAAAAGCAATCGAGAGTGTTAGTTTTTCCGATAGCTTTTCCGAAAAAGCAGTTAGATTTGAATTCCCGCATTTTCTGTATCTAGGCTCCTATTGAAGCTACACTCACAACGAATTTGCTAGAATAATATAAGCAAGCACCTTTCTAGGAAACGGGTCGCTGGAAGCTTCTTGCTTACATTTAAAGAAGGTGTACCACGAATATTTAGTCAACTGAGTTCTCACTGTGGGGCAATTGGGATCGAATACCCGATGAGATCCTCGAAAATCGCATGTTTCAGGTTTTAGTTTGAAGAAAGTTATGTTTAATAAACTGTCCAAAACGACCAGAATTCTTATTACATTTATAAAATGATACGATCATACCAAAAAGCCGAATAACGAACTTCCGTTGTTTACCATACAGGAACATTGGCGACCCTCTCGCTTTTGTGTGCTCTCTCGTCTCGGTAAACACAGGAAATCCCCAGTTCGACATTTTGTTTGATCGTATCATTTTATAAATGTAATACAGTATCTCAAATTGCGAATGCAATCTTTTCGCGGTGGGAGTTGGCATTTTGTGGAGAGTCAGAGAAGGGAAGAGAGATAAGGGGAAACGAGGAGGGTGCGCGAGGGAAACGCGCGCTGCATTTGTGTTTCACCAACTACTGATAACAGAAATGAAACCTCGAACATCGGGGAAAATAAAAGTTTCAATCATTCGTGTTACGCCTTCTTTAAGCAAGTTCGTTTGCTTACGGCAAAAGGTGAGAGAGATGGTGAAAACTAGCTAAAGTCTGCATCGAGGGGTGCGAACCCAGTACTATCGGGCAACTGGTCGAACACGCTACCAACTGCGCCACTCTCTGGATGCTGCGAGAGTGCTTGCTGGAGTTCACGACAGACACTTCGCTCAGTGAGCCCCTCGAAAATAAGCAAGTGACTTGCTAAGCAAATGAGTTAGCAAGCGCTTTTCTTAGCAAATTCGCTGTGAGAGTAGCAATTAGAAAATTTGTTTTAGGGTTACTTTTCGCATGTACACTTCATGGACCAACTTTGGTATGCCTAGCTGCACTCGGAGCAGAGTTATGGCCGAAAATCAATAAATGCGGGAATTCAAATATTTAGCTTTTCCGAGCCCGCAGTGAGAAATGGAAAAGTAAAAACTAACACTCCTTTTAGCTTTTCCGGAAAACTAACACCGCATTAGACTCTCTCGGTTCGCGCACTCTCTCGATGATTATCTCTTCCTCCAACGAGATCTCGACGATACTTTTTCGGAGGCTGTGTATCGGAACTGCACAAATTTCGAAATGCATTCCGCATAGACCACCTTAATTTCAATCTCCCTGGACCAGAATCTGAAAACGTAGCGTGCTTAACCTCCACGCACTCCGCTAATTTGTCATCCATTTGATTTTTCTAATTTTATAGCCGAATCGAACGATTTTTTTCAGTGAATTTCGTAACAAATGGGCTCTTGAGCAACGAAGAAAAACTCCTTCCCGTTAGAACTGACACCAATGGGATTACAGAAGAGAAGGATCGCGAGGTGAAAATTGGAGGGGAAGTTTAAAAGACTCGGAAGTAACGACCTTTTCAGCATGTTTTGATTGAGGACGACTACGAATTCCTAGTCCGATTCAAAATGAATTGCAGCAGTGGATATCGTAAGAGCTGTTCATCGGTCGACATAATGTGCGCTCTTACTCTAACACTACCGTACCACTAATCTCCATCCTTTCAGATGTTCTGAGAATCCCGGAAAGGAAACGGTTGATGTTGACATTGCTTACGAGGACACTGAAAAGGTGAGCTCTTCGCATCATCCCAAAGCACTACCTTGCTGTGATGCACAAATCGGCGCCTGTCTCTAACTATCAGCCTATACCGCAAGATGTACATCTGCAAGTTGGCATCAAGCCTAATGTTGACTTCCAAGTTGGCATCAAGCCTGGCGTAACTTGGAAAATTTCTACAAAAACAATTAGGTATTGATATCAACTTTGGAAAGATCATGCCAAGTGGGGAAATTTCTAGCTCGTTGTTTAATGCTGCGCAAATTTCTTGGGGTGCAAGGTGCAAAACAGTTGTACGCACCCTTTCATAACTTTTTTCCTAGTGAAGCTATAACTTCCAAACTTGATACAGATATTGCAACCCACGTTTGTAACGTTTTCCTTTTTGATTGGAAAGATTTCGTTCAGTTTGAGCTGAGTTACACGAGTTTTCCACCCTCGGAGGATGGAATTCCACCCATGAAATTTGCGCTGCATGATTCTCTTATTTGGCATACTCGCTTATTTGAAACATTCTTTCCCCAAGTTGTCCCAGGCTTGATACCAACCTGATAAACTCATTACATCTAGGTAGAGCAAATGCGAAGAATAAATACAAAATAGGCAATACTATACTAGAACAGAAACTAGTAATGAAAGATCTTGGTTTCATAATCGAAAAATCACTCACATTTTCCGAACATTGCAAGACAGTTGCTCAGAAAGGTGTAACTGCGTGTCACATCATTCTCAGAGCTCTACGCACTAATAACACTGAAAAACTCCTTAAAGCCTACTCTATTTACATCCGACCCATCCTAGAGAGCGCCTCTATGGTTTTCAACCCATAGGTACTTAGTACGTGACAAAGAAATCCTTGAAAATGTTTAGAATTTTTTCACTAGACGATTGTTGATGAGATGCCACTAATCAACCTGGCAAACAATGCCGAACTTCCCCAATAGAAATGCACAGTTAAGTCTCATCTCATTAGAAAAGCGCAGAGAGGAAATTGACCTGAAGACAGCCAGTAATCTCTTGAGAGGCAAATACAAAATCTCAAAAAAGACTCCACACCACTTTAGGTATTATTTCACTCGAAATGGAATAAATTTCACTAACGCTAGCTCATCACAGTTTCTTCCCCAGAGCGGCAAGGCTATTAGTGATTCCAGAGAATTGATCAGTTTCTCTGAGTGACTCGTTGTTAGATGCATTGTCTTCATACTGAATTCGTTTTTAATTTAATTTAATTTGAAAACCACGTTTCCTTGTGATCGCTTATATATATATATGATATTAACTTGAAGTCAAATTGGGAATACACATTGGTGTAGAGAGGGGAGACTGATCTAAACTCCTGTCTTATCTTTCGGAGATTTGATTATGAAACGAGGGCGTTTTTGCAAAAATTTTATATATCAAATATCCGATTAAACTAATTATTGATTGAGGTGCATGGTGGTGGCTACTGTTCTCTCTTGTATACAATATCTCAACAAATGGCTATGCCTTGTCATCGAACGATAGAAGAATTCATGGTCTACAACAATGAGAACTCTCTCAAACCAGTTCTCAAATCATCTTCCATGGAACCCTCCAAATCCGCAACTTACATCAGACCCAGCATAGTAACGAACACCTCTGGCGCCGGCGCCGCGTCCACAAGCATGGCAGTCCCTGTCGCCATCGCCCATCCATTGTCCCTTGTTACCACAGTCTTAAGCGGACAACAGACCCCAATGCATTTCATTTCTCGCCTATTTCACCGGTGCGGTCATTTGAAAATGTGAAAAATTCAAACTAAACTCCCGCGCGGAATGAAATGTACTGTAATTTTGGGCAGGTGCAACCGATCGATTTGGCTTCGTTCTCTTGAGTGAACTCTCTCTGACTAAGCTAATCTGCCATTATGGCTCAGTTGGTTAGAGCTTTTGCTAGAAAACGGAACATCGTAAGGTCAATTCCACTCAAAATAACCGATCTCAGTGAAATGAGAAAGCGAGAATGAATATTGATGCAAGCCGTGAAATGCATTGGCCTTAATACTGTGTTACTCTTGTGGTATTTGTACTCGCTAGTGTTTGAGTGCGTACTGACATTGAAAACGCGTGCGATAAATTGTTCTGGCCTTGATTGTTTCAGATTCAAATAAGCAAACTCTATTTCAGCAGCAATTGCTAAGTTTTTTTCTATCATTTTGCTTGATTAACTAGCATGGTCTTTTGGCGTCAATCTTGATAATTGAACTACTTTGGCGCCAACGCGCTCCTCGAGTTAAGAAAGACTGAGTAAGAAAGACTCCGAAAGACTGAGTTAAGAAAAAAACTGAAGTTGATAGAAAAGAGAGTTTGACGATGTCTGAATCGCTTACCTCGTAAACCAATGCCGTCACAATAAATGCAAAATCATTGCAAAAGACGAACAAAGAAGTGATAATCGTTGTAAAAAATGGAGTGAGGACAAATCAAATGTAAAATTAGTCAATCCCCCTCTTTCTCCCCCCTCTCATCTCTCTCATTTTCTCCTCTCAATGCGTTCTCTTCCGGTCGCCATCATTTTCATTCTTCTCAACAGTTTCTTCATCAACGCCAAACAGGTGACGATCTCGTTTTTTCCGAAACTGCGATCGATTATCGATTAAAGGCGCGGTCGGAAAGGTTGATATAACTGTGTTATATATCGTGTAACCACAAGATTGCAAACTTCGGCACTACTTCTAAAGCCCGGAACAAGCCAATAAATAGTCTATGCGCTCTTGAAATGAGCATTTAAAATGGCATTGTTCGTTGTTCAGGAATCATTATTCTTAGATTCATTTTTTGATGATTCCGGGCTTCAGCAGTAGTGCCCAAACCTCCAGCACTGGGTCAGGCTCGAGAACGGTTTTTTTTGTAATGAGAGAGTGTGTTTTACTGAATTTCTCGCTTCTGCCAGTACTCAATAGCAAGCACAAAACTTAGACAAAAGATCGGGAAGTTGCAATCTGATCATACCCTCTTTCAGTTTCGCTTTCATGGTCTGACTGTTTTGTGTCTGGGTAAAGATGGAGAACACAGGAGAGTTGGCAATACGGAAATGGGAGTGTGGAGACCGAATAGTAAGTAGGGTAATGTCACGTAAAACGATTTTGGAATTGAACATCTTTCAAGATAAATGGGAATAACATCTCTAGTCTAGCAAAAATCACTGTTATTTATTTCTGTTGTAGATTTCAGTTGTAGGTTGCCTATTCCCATAAATAACGTTATTTCAGTGTGGATGAGCGACAAAAAAGTCCTTTCCTTCAGAACTGAGATCGATGGGAGTACGAAAAAGAAGGAATACACAGTGAGAATTTGACAAAGAGCCTCGGAAGTTTGGCAATTGCAGTCTTTCAAGAGACATTTCAGAACGATATGGGTGAGAACAGCGAATACGAAGGCCGGACTCAAGATGGACTGCAAAAGTTCTTATCGTCAAAATTGCTAAGCGGTCGACATAATGTGCGCCCTTACTCTAAAAGTACTGTATCACTAACGTCCATCCTTACAGATGTTCTGAGAATAATGGAGAGGAGACAGTTGATATCGCCATTCTCTATAGCGACACTGAAAAAGTAAGCTCATCACATAATCTCACATCACTAGCCTGTTGTGAGACTAATGTACGGGCCAGAACTTTTCTCTAACTGTCAGCCTAGAGAGGGAAGACATATCAGTGCGTTCGCATAAAAATCGCACGAATGAGGAAGAATCCGTACAGCAAATTTTGACTATGTCTGATTTCGACATGGATCGATAGCCCCTGGTCTCCTCTTCCGATCCCGCTTTTCAAAAAATAATTCCGCATAAAATTTGCATAGATAATGAGCTCGAAAGATTGCGCATTTTTCATTTTGATCGACAGTATCTCAGTTCCTTTTGAGAAAATGGCATTACTTGCTGAACAAATGTTGCTTGGTTTGGCTAACTGAATAGACGTACGTTTTTAGAATTTTAAAATTCGATGATTTTTGAAATATGCAAATTTTTGAAGCTTCATATCTCGAATACCAGGAAGAAAGTATTTTTAGAAAATTAATGTGTTATGTATTTTTGTATGTAGAATTCGATTCTGTAATAAAAATGGAATTTCCAGCCAGGTAAATCCATGAAAACTACTGTTTACTCGCTCTTCTACCATCTTATTCTGCACTCTTTTTGGGTGGTGAGCGGTCGAAATGAAACCTATAATTGAGTTATCGACCGCACGAGAGGGATGTAAATGAGGAATTGTGATGTTTTAGAGCCATTTCGACCGCTCATCGATTGAACACCGTGAAGAATAGTACGGTTTTGAAAACAGTAGTTTTCATGGATTTACCTGGCTGGAAATTCCATTTATATTACAGAATCGGGTTCTACATACAAAAACACATAACATATCAATTTTCTAAAAATACTTTCTTCCTGGTATTCGAGATATGAAGCTTCAAAAATTTGCATATTTCAAGAATCATCGAATTTTAAAATTCTAAAAACGTACGGCTCACATCATTCCACAGGCCGCTCAACCTTACAGAAAGGCCTTTCGAGTGAGAGAGCGTGTGAAATCAAGAGGGACTCTCTCATTTTAGCATACTCTCTCGCTCTAACCCTGGTCTGTAGGTTTGGAATCATGTGGTCTATTCGTTTGGCCAAACCAAGCAACATTTGTTCAGCAAGTAATGCCATTTTCTCAAAAGGAATTGAGATACTGTCGATCAAAGTGAAAAATGCGCAATCTTTCGAGCTCATTATCTATTCAAATTTTATGCGGATTTTTTTTTGAAAAAAACGGGATTGGAAGAGGAGACCAGGGGCTATCGATCCATGTCGAAATCAGACATAGTCAAAATTTGCTGTACGGTAAAGGGGCGCTTTTTTCGCGAACGCACTGATATCTACATTACATAATGCATTGCAGAACGGAGTTTGAAAATATGATATCAAGTATCAAATTAAACCAATGATTGATTAATTAAGGTGTACAGTGGCGGTTACTGTTCTCTGATGTATACAATATCTCGACAAATGGCTATGCCATGTCATCGAACGATAGAAGAATTCATGATCTACAACAATGAGAAGACTCTCAAACCAGTTCTGAAATCACCAAAACCCGGCCTCTCCTCTCCCTTCCGCGACATCACATCAATCATTCAACCAAGCACTTCTGGCGCCGGCGCCGCGCCCTAAACCGAGTCTGTCTCTGGCGCCATCGCCCATCCACTGTCCACTGCTACTCCAGTGAGAATTGTACTTGCTCGTGTATGAGTGCAGATTGACAACGAAAACGCGTGTGATAAATTGTTCTGGCATTTGATTGTTCCTGCTAGTATCAGGATGTTGCAAACGTCCTGTCGTTTTTTTAGCGTTCACTTTCGCGGGTTATCTCGGCACTGTTTTTTTTGTAATGTGCCTTCCCGTATACAGTAGAAAGGGATCCATACCTTCTTTCTAAAGCACGGTTATGCTTAGTCCCTTCTAGTTCCCTGAGGGAGAAATGTGAATTGTTTTGCTAACGTCCCTCATCACTTTTGGGAGGTAGTTTTGTCCGCATTCATGTCTGGCTCAAAGTCACCCGAATTTGAACGCCATGTGGATGTGAGTCATCAGTCATGAGCAACCTCTTTGCAAACTGTGAAAAGTTGGACTCGAAATAGCGAGAATATGGACTTTTCTCAGGCCGAAGAGGACCGATCCCGAAAATCCTCCATCTGTATTTTGGCACTCTGTGCACAGAACAAGAAGCAGACCCTATCAGATCATGCGCAAACTTTGCGTCACACTAGGGGCCGACTTTACCACCATACGTTGGGGAGTTCACGAAATTGTAAAGAAGATAAATATGGGACGGTTGATTTACTACGAATTCTGGGATCCAGTAACTTTTCTGAAGGTGGATATGTTTTTGATTGTCCTAATTTCCCACAGGGCCTTCAACTGTCTGGACTAAATGGTGACCGGGGAGTATGCATGGGTAAAGTGTGAAAACGCTGTACCCAATGACCAGTGGATTGATGCAGATTAGAAGGCAGAAGATGTTCCCAAACACAGTTTTCGGTAGTGATATTCGTGGAGCGCCCGTGGCGCTCAGTACTGGGAGCTCCTACTCGAATCACCACTATCATTGCACAGGTGTACATCATCGATATATAATATGGCAAAATCAAAGTCGATAAGAGATAGTGATGGCTATTCGGCTTTTGTGTAATGCAATTCCTCCCCCTCTCCTTTGCGGAATGCTCCGCCCACAATTGCATTACGCAATTCTGAGGGAAATCTATTCGGCGCCGCAATTAATTGCATTACGCAATTCGGGAGGGGGACTCTATTCGGCGCCAAATAGATTTTCCGATCACGGACCAGCACTTAAATGCGATTTTTCGTGGATTTATTTAGTTCACTTCAAATTCCTCATTGATAGGTGTTCATGGGAAAACCTTCCCAGGGACAGGGTCGCGTCTTATGATTAACCTCGCAGAAGAGCTGTTTGACTTTCCACCTTTACTGTGATGAAAAGAACAAAGTGACAAATTATTCATCCCTTTGAGGAGTGAACAAAATAAATCCAGCGTCTATAGAATCTCTATTGACATACCAGTAACATAGGGAAATCGACAATCGCCAATCGAGACAATCGAGAGGGACTACACTTTACCAAGATTATTTAACTTCTGACTATTCCAATTTTTTTAAAGTGAACGAAAGAAATTCACAAAAAAAATTGCGCTTGAATGCTGGTCTTTGATCGGAAACTCCATTCGGCGCCGAATAATTCCACCCCCCCCCCTCCACCCCCGAATTGCGTAATGCAATTAAAGAAGGCCTCCCACGAATATTTGGTCACATAGACTGCCAACGTAGTGTTGTTGGGGGCGCTCACCCGAGCACATTGCAATGCATCCGAAATTCTACCGTAATCTATAAATCGCAATATTGGCGCTCAAATGGTCGCAAAGTTACCAAGAATCGACAGGCAACGCGTGCTAGGACCAGAAGATAGGAAAATAAACGGAGGAAAATGAATCTGCCAACGATATAATAATGTTTCCCCTATGGATAATATCGGTTTTCATAAAAAATATAATAATTTTCGCAAGGGAATGCTTAGAAAATTGCCCCTAATGCTAGTGTGCGCGCTCCATTATTGGTCGCATTTTTCAGGTGTACGGTATTTGGCTCATCGAAAAAATATGGAGCGCGCACACTAACATTAGGGGCAATTTTCTAAGCATTCCCTTGCGAAAATTATTATATTTTTTATGAAAACCGATATTATCCATAGGGGGAAACATTATTATATCGTTGGCAGATTCATTTTCCTCCGTTCATTTTCCTATCTTCTGGTCCTAGCACGCGTTGCCTGTCGATTCTTGGTACCTTTGCGGCCATTTGAGCGCCAATATATCGATTTATAGATTACGGTAGAATTTCGGATGCGTTGCAATGTGCTAGGGTGAGCGCCCCCAACAACACTACGTTGGCAGTCTATGTGACCAAATATTCGTGGGAGGCCTTCTTTAATTGCGGCGCCGAATAGATTTCCCTCAGAATTACGTAATGCAATTGTAGGCGGAGCCTATTGCATTCCGCAAAGCCGCAATCGTTTAGCCAACCCTAATAAGAGACGCGGATTGTGGGCAAAATTTTACTTCCAACCTGGCTTCGCTCGACCGCTTACTTCGAGGGCGACCAATTTTGAACTGGCCAATTTTGAACTTGTTCCCCACAGTTACCAACTTCCTCAGAGAACAGCACTTCAAGACCCGAGCCGATACACAGCGATTCGAGAGCGGCCAAAGGTGAGACGACGAGAGTAAACGAGAGAGTGCACAAAGGGGGGAGACGCCAGACGAGCAGAGCGATCACTCTCGTAAACAACATTTCGCGCACGTTGCCCGCACGTAAACAACTTTCTCCTTTTCTAATTTTCGAAAATGGGGAGTTTTTGGTCTCATTTTTGTGTATTTTATTCAAATAAACATCCTTGAAATATGTTTATACATAGATCTCACATTCCCACAAATATTCAATTCACCAAATCAGAATATGAACAAGAAATTGATCGTCTCAATTTAGGGTTTAGCTTAATCTGACACATAAGAGGGGAATGCGTGAGAAATATTATTTACAGACACAAGCTATGGGAACTCGAGTTTTATGTACAAAATTCGAGAAAGAGTCGATTGGGTTAAGCAATAATGTCATGATTGCTTATACTAAATAACAAATACTAAATGCTCGAATAAGACTACGCACAGGGGGAGTACTTTTGACTGTTGTATAGTTATTAATTATTAGTGAGACAATCGATAACATTCGACAAATGGAGAGGTAGTTCGTACCAATAGACAATGTGAGTATGCAAGAGAGTCAATTATTAATAACTATTTAAAACTATGGATAACCCGATGTATGAGAGGGCGGGGGCACAACGGTGGATACGGTAGGGAGCTACAGAACTCGACGGGATGGGAGTGGGGGTATGGTAGTTGGAGTGAGTGGTACGGTAGGTCGAGTGCTTCTTAGACGTCGGTTCCGTCGGTCGGGGTTGGCAACAATGGCAGAGCCCTGAAAATATATCGCTTAGTTGGGCTGACTTTCATATTTACATAATTATTGTTTTCATAAATACAATTTATTTTAAATATTTAAAATTAATTATAATAACCCGGGCCGAGGAGTTTCGCGACGGTTTTGTGCGCCAGCCACGAAGAGCGAAGTATACAGCACAGATGAGAAGAAGCTGAAGAGATCAAAGATCAAACCACAAACTACAAAGATCAAAGACTAACCGCTGCTTCTCCAATCACGGCGATCATCTGCCACTCGAACGAGGCTGCAGTGTTGGCGCTAGCCAGCGACATCTCAGACACCTGCAAGGATACGGTAATCAATCGATAAATCAATCTACCGTAATCTACGGTAATCTCTACCGTACCTCAGGGACGCATTCTCCATTCTCTACGATTTGTCCACAGTAATTACAGATATCTCCAGTGAATCCATTGGCACACCCGCATTCGTTCGTCGAAGCGACGAAACCGCCATTCAGGCACTGTAGTTCCTGCAAATAAGTTATGTTCTTACCAATTGAATTTGGTTACAATATCGATTGCTATGTCAAGTGTATTATATATTTATGCGAATTCACAAGGAAAAACGCGGATACAAATTAGAAACAATAACATTAGCAAGCGAAACACGAATATCGAAGAGGGAAGGGGTTGGTCACTCAGCGAAACTGGACGAATTACCGGAATTTACAAAAAGCCTTGCCGCTCTAGGGAAGAAACTATACTGTCTGTAGTTTGATGCTGAGACACAATTTGTGAAATTCATTCCATTTCTAGTGAAATAGTAGCAAAAATGATGTGGTCTCTTTTTAGAGATTTTGTATTTGCCTCTCAGAAGATTACTGGCTGTCTTCAAGTCAATTTCCTCTCTGCGCTTAACTGATGAATCTAGTCCTAACTGCATATTCCGAATAGTCTCACTGGGCATTGTCTGCCATGTGAAATTGTGGCAACGCATGTATAGCCGTCTCGTGAAATAGTTCTGAACTTTTTCGAGAACCGCTTGATCTTGTTTTTGATAGGGGTTGAAGACCATAGAGGCACTTTCTAGGATGGGTCTAATATAAATCGTGTAAGCTTTCAAGAGCATTTCAACGTTTTTAGTTCGTAGGGCTCTTAGTATGATGTGGCAGGCTGTAGTACTCTTCTGAGAAACGGCCGTGCAATGACTGGAGAAAGTAAGGGCCTGTCCTACTAAGAAACCAAGATCCTTGACTTCTAATTTCTGTTCTAATTCATTACTTCCTATTTTGTATTTCTTCTTTGTATTTGCTTTACCTAAGTGTAATGAATTGCACTTGTGTGCAGCCAAGGGGAGTTGCCACTCTTCAGACCAACTAACAATGGAGTCAATTGCGCTCTGGAGAGAGGTGGGGGAGTCTGATTTCTTAAACGCACGATATATTTTGATATCGTCAGCGTACATTCGAGCTATGACATCATTTTTCTGAACTAGTGAAGGGATCTCAGATGTGAAAATAAGAAACAACAGAGGGCCTAGTACGGACCCTTGTGGTACCCCACTCGTGACGGGAAGGGAGATGGATAGTTTTTCACGAACTCTTACTTGGAATGTTCTGTTTGCCAGATAGCTCGAAATCCAGTGAACAGTTTTTGTGGATAGGCCAATGCTGCCTAGTTTGTGTTTCAACTTGGGGTGAGATACTCTATCGAAGGCTTTTGCAAAGTCAAAATAGACGACATCGACGGGTTGACCATCACTAATGGAAAATGTCCAGTGTTCAAGCGCGTCTAGCATTTGAAGCTCACGAGAACGTTTCTTTCTGAAGCCGTACTGTTCGTCAGGGAAGATATCTAAATTTTCGCAGTGCTCAATAATGGGTTTGCACAAGAGGCGCTCAAAGACTCGGCAGAATAGAGACGTAATCGAGATTGGTCTGTAGTTTAGAGGGTCGGAGAAGGGAGGGGATTTCTTGACTGGAGTTACAATTGAGTGTCTCCATGGGGAAGGGATTACACCTGTTTCGTATGAGTGGCGAATAGGATTTGCACAAGCACCTTAGCCTTACAAGTTAAATACGGTTAAAACTACAATAGGTATGACTGTTTCGCTCCCTTAGCGTCAGACAGTCATATCTCCCCTGGGGGGTGAGCTCGTCAGTGACGTCCCCAGAAGTGGTTAGGTCAATTTAACTTTTTTTTCAATAACAAAAGTTTGATTATAAACTAGAATCTATTTGTTAAAAATGGACTAGACATCAAATCAAAGGGGAAGAGAGAGGGGCGCAGATGTTTTCTAGTCGAAATGACTGGCTCCGGCAGCCAAATTTCCCAGCTCTCTCATTCCCAGACTACAAAAATACTCACCTCATCGCAGAAGGCTCCCTTCCATCCGAGGTCGCACGTACATTGGTACTCTTCGGCTCCTGAACGAGATATTTGAAGGAACGAGAGATTCCGGCTGCAAATTTCACTTCCGGGATCTGATCTAAAACCCGGTCGTATCCTTTGTTCCCACTGACCGTGAATGAGAATGGTGGTCTATTGTGGCAGGGACGAGAGTTGCAGAAGAATCCGACGAAGCCCTTCCCACACTAAAAACGGCGATCGATTAGTTTGCCTGAGAAGAGATTACGGTATTAAAGGTACTGTAGATTCGATAATACGGTGGCTGGCAGTATGGCTATGGGAGAATTGAAGTCAACTCAGGCACACAACGATGATGATCCATGGCAACCCGTCAAAAGTGTATTTAGGTTTTTAGGTAAAGATCATTAATCTTCAACTCAATATAATTTGCCGATCCATCACAATAAAATCAGTTCCCAATCTCAACTACCGTACCATTGTCGCACTTGAAGATCTTCTCGCATCTCAGACCCTTCAGTCCATAGGGACACGGGCACTTGACGGAGCCCTCACTGTCCTTCTGAGGCCGGCGTCATTTAAGCACACCTGAAGATAGAAATGATAAAGATTACTGTAGTTCGTCAGGTCACAATCGTGATCGAGTGATACGGTAGATAAACTGCTCACCTGATCCTCGCAAGCCGGTCGACTCCAGTTGAGAGTGCACTCACAATTGCTCTGAAATATTCCACACACTAAAACATGCATATGGAACCGCTCCCTATACATGGGTGGAGCCGGTCAAGGTCCAAAATGGGTTTTGGGAAATACGAAATCCCCCCCCCCCGACCCGGAAATACGAAATTGAGAAAATTGACCCCTGGTATATTGCATGAGGTAGACCTCGAGTTGTCATTGCATGAGGGGTATACCATAATCATCCTACCGTACTCTCGACTACAGTGACCCTACCGTAACACGGATTTGCAAAAGTGTCCAAACCGGCTCGGAATTTTATAGAAGATACCACTCGAATAGGCAAAATTTGTGGGGCATACCACACCCCTTCTACAGTACAGTTCAATTACCTACCGTACTACCTAAAAACGAAAATGATCAAATCGGCTTGGGATTTCTGTAGTAGGTAGACGTTGAGTACGCAAAGTATGTGAGGCATACCACGCATCATTTACAGTACTCCCGGCGCATAATATTTCTCTCCAAAGGGTGCTCCTATATGGCAAAGCCATGTATTTATTGAGAAAAAAGGTGTTTTCAAAAATCTTTAAAAACTCAAAGGTCTTCTAAAATTATCGAAACCCAGAAGTATTATTTCATATTGTGAAAGAGCACGTCAAGTACCGCTAGATAAAATGTTTCGTGTATTACATCACTATTACAGCGGATAAAGCGTGTGAAAACACGAGAGATAAAGAGAAGCAGAGAAAAAAGTACTGATCGGGGCTTCTTATGTTCAAATTATCAATTTTTAGTCATAAAAATGGCATTCGATATGCAAATTGAAGACCATCAATTAAATTTTCTACATTATTTTCCAATTCTAATTCAAAAAATAATAATGAAAAATTTCCCGGATTTCCCGGATTTTTTCCGAGAAAATCGGGAAATTCATTTTAAAGAAAAATCCGGGAAATTCCGGGAAACGGGAAAACCGTTCGGGAAATTTTGCACACCCTTGGTATGGACTACCGTATACCCTCCGATCAATCGCCTGTCGAGGCATGCAAATTACCCTGAGCCAATTTACTCAATTAGGAAAATTAGGTATACTGTATTACAAGTACACGAACACTCGTCCAAAATAATAAAACGTTCCGCGGCTAAAAACAAATTCCGCTGGCGATAGAGCATGGCAAAACAAGAGACACGCCGAGGTATTTTTCCTGCACACTGTCGTTTAGCATTCTCATTTTTAATGCGTGATCGTGATATATTGTTCTTTTAAATTAATTGTTTTTATTTAAAAAAGAGAATAAGAGAGTTGCAAAACTGAACCGCGCGTATGGCCGAGGTTGAGAGGGAAGGTTGCTTAGTGGCTGTACTACAGCACTTAGCACTTCATTATAATTTTTTTTAATATTGAAAAGGGTGTTGGGACCATCGACCCCACGTTTCACGGTCGCGGGTACTGAATTAGAAGCATGGTAAATTCGCACTAGTGTCAACGTTCAACATTCATGAAAAAATATGCAAATATATAATTTCGCTTATGATAAATATATCAAGAAATTTGCGTACCAACCATCAGAATCGGTTCCTCCTTTCCTTCTTCACACTGAATCGGGAAAAAGACGGGCGAGAGGGGCAACAACTCCTTAAAATTCTTGATTTTCAAAGAAGCAATAAATAACATGCACAACTACCGTATTCATGAATATCTTGTGAAACAGGAAATAACCATAAGAAGTTAGTACAATAATAATTACTCTAGTTAATTAATAACACTTGCTCTAGGTGCATAACTACTGCCCGTTACCGCATTAATGAATAGCTCGTGAAACAGTAATCAACCAGATCTGTCCAGTATAATAGTAGTTGCAAAAGTTAATCCGTTTTTTGGAGTGTGTTTGTGTGGGAATCAGAAGTAACAGTGAGGAATCGATTTTTCGGATATAATATATTATTTGCTCGAGGAACACTGTGTGGAGGACGATATAACACGAACCTCGTCCCACGATAATCTTCACCTCCTTCCTTCTTCAACTTCTCACAGTGGACGTCCGCGAACTGCGAATGATAAAAAATTGCAATATTTTAGCAGTAAATAACATACGTAAGGTATGTGATGTTAACGTATTTATAAACATAATTTGAAACAGTAGTGATGCAGTTTTGTCGGTATAATAATGTTAACTGCTCGAGTAGAACTGTCCTGGTTGGATAAGCAGTAAGTAGCATTAATAAAGCCAACCTCGTTCCTTCGCTCCTTCACAGTCTTTCTTCCCTCGAAGAGGAAGCGATGGGCGACGGCGATCTGCGAATAATGAACTAAACGATTTGGGAAGTGAACTTGAAACAGTAAATACCATATACAACTATCGCACGTTACCGTATACGTGAAACAGTAGCAAAGAAAGACACTGCTATTACTACAATAAAGTACTCGCTCGAGAAGCAAGCGATACATTTCCAGATTTGAGAAATAATTTAAAGAGGTAAACAGCATACACACATCAACTATATTCGTCAATGGTATGTGAACCAGTAGTTAAGCAATTTTAACTACTACAATAAGTACAAATAAGGGCTAAATGGAATGAGAAGTAGCACTAGCAAAACCAACCTCAACTCTCAGCCGTCTCTTCTCTTCTCTTCTAAATCTTCCTCGTTCCTTCATTTCTCGTCCTTCTTCCATTCCTGAACATGCACAACCATCACATTATGACCGTTATTATGGGTGATACTTGTTCGATCCCCAACACCGAGGTTTTAGCACACGATGTTCCCGAACGACGTTTTTACTTTGGAAAACTTGTCGTTCCGCTTGTCGGTATGTTCTAGAACTTTTAACAGGCCGTTTAGGGTGCGTAGCTTCGCGCGCCAAGCCCTATAACAGGCGCAAAAGCTTCGCTGAAATCCCGGAGAAGTGTTAGTCAGTATCAAAATAATAATCGATAGAAAGGGGTCCCACCTTCTTCTTCGCTACTCTCCCCTTTCCCTCGATGCGTGGAGCGCGGGCTCAGGGCTCACAGCGTTGATCAAAAACCAACTGAAATGCAAAGGCGTTCGATGGATTGTGCAGGTCGAACATTTTGTCAACATACCTAAGAATTCCATAGCGATTATTTGATCGTGAGCACATGATGTTTATGACAGTGCTATACTATGAAAAATGCGAATTTAAAAGCAAAGTTTTCACCTTTCGAAGATCTTCAAATTCGAGTCACTCCCGTGGCCCGCCTGGACCAAACCGAGCCCCACATGGTCAATCAACCTGTGAAGTTGACCTTTCCGAATCGCTAGTAACAAGAATTGAACGAATAAAACGATAAACACATCAACAAAGGGCGAAAATCGATAATATAAAGAGCGACAGCGACGCGCCCGAACCTTCGCGTTACAGTAACCCGCGCAACGCGCGCTCGCATGGCGCATCGTGCAGCTTAGAGTGCGGCACCGATGCGCTTTTGTTCCGATTTCATGCACGTCACTCTACAAGAAAATTTTTCAAACGCCATGGCCGCTCTCGCTGTGCTTGTGAAACGCTGTGCGATATCGTAAACGAGATGGCCGGCTTCTTCAAATTATAGACACCGGCGTTCTATGAGGGTGATATCCATACGAATTATAGATGACTACTAGTCGTGTGAACGTAGACTATTCCCAAGTTCATTGGTTCATCTTTGAAGATGGTAGGAATAAAGATGTTCGAACCCCGAAACGCGACAAGAATCTTGCAACAGCCTAGTAATAATTATATGAATCGAGACCGACTTTATTTATGATATACCCCAACCCATTTAATGGTATATCCAAGTCTCTGAGAAATAATCCAGAATGAATTATTTTTAAAAAGGTGAATAATACAAATGTTCAATAAATTGTCAACTACGGTAGCGGTGTGTGGTGTGTATACAGTTGTTGCCTACTCCGGTTTTCGTTTGCACGTTGTGCGCACGTCTCTCTTACAGTCCTTCGCTCTCTCGCCGCGCTGATACTCAGCCGAGAGAGGGAAGAAATGAAGAGAGTCAGTACACGTAACGTGCGATGGACGTGCAACGCACAGCCGTGGTGCATGCGCACACCGTGCGTTTCAAAACCGGAGTAGTGTAGGTGAAAAGTCGTCTATTGACATTCAACATAACGTGTTGTCCCATGAATCTGTTGCCATTTATCGACTTTCTTGTGCTTTTATTGCTGTTTCTTCGTAATTTGGCCTAATTCCAGCCCTCCCACTGCTAATGAGGAGGCTGCCGAGTGGAAATATCCTCGAGAAGGCCGAAGAAAAGGAACAAATCGACTTCATCTTTGAAGTTCGGAGTGTTTTTTAGCGCTTCCAACTCCTTGAGACTCTTTTAAATGCATAATTTGTGACTGTTGTTCACTCGTGCATTGGTTATTGGTCGCTGCTGAGGTGAATTTACGAAGTAGTTGCTGAATGCGTTGAACCCTATTGTTATCTCTCATTTATTTATTTACATTTGAAGTGCCTCCGTTTCAAGCCCTTCCGAGTCCTTTATTTGCAGAAGTCTGATGCTTTTCTCATAGAGATCGGTCGTCAAGAGGAGGAAACGACTCTAGCTTCCCTACAGTATTCAACCTGCCTTCGTCTTTTACAAGGTATTTACTATTATGAATTTTAGTATTTCGTTGTTCAAATTGGTGCCCAATGAGTACTACCCATACACCAAATATAGTACTTTTTTCACAAAAACTGGCGTTTTCTTTTTTGTAATAATTCTACCGATCAGCCAGCACCTCGGGATTAGATAAAATAAAGAGTGTTTAGTACATATGGCTGCAGATTTTCCTTCCCTGCACGATGACCTACCTACAGTATACGACCAGATTCATATCGACCGTATCCTTATTAACGTTGTCCAGGTCGAAAAAAGACTCTTCATAACGAATCTGAACCGCTTGTAATACGGTACTTGTTGTTTCACATACCGTAGCTATAATGCAATATTATCGATAGTTGTGTACTCGTTGGTTGTTTCTGAATGTATTATTCTATCTCTCCTGAACAGTAGCATTTCTAAGCATTTGAATGATATCGCATCTATTGTAGTAGTAATGTTTGTACACTAAACGGCCGCGATTAACTGTTTTCTCTGCTTTCTTCTGCTATTTAGTTGGTATGTCTTATTTCGATAAAGCCCTCACTATTTATGGAGTTAGTCTGTTTGAATACGAGGTCTGTGACCTTCCATTGATATATTCGCTGGAAAAATTACAGTCGTCTTTGGAATGGTGCTGTCGGAACCGAACATACTCCATATTTCGATATCCCCATTGATATATTATCGTAATCCACGTCAGGATACCGAAGGATACTGTAGGAGATGACGTAGCTGCGGCAAGTGACGTTGAACACGTGAGTATTCCTTTTTTGCATAGGGGCAGTGGCTAAATTCTTGTATTAATTGTTTGAAACTAACTCAATTCGGTGATGTCGCCAGCATGCAGATGCCATGGTTTTCTCTCAAATGGTCGATGTTTTTGGAACGTTAGGCATGAATGCAATACCGTAATTTCAACGGACCACTCATTTTCAGTCTCACTCGTCTCAAGAATCAGGAGGTCCTACTCTGAAGAGAAGACGAAGTGAAAGAATTGCAGCCAAGCTGAACAATTCCCCGGTGAGGAGCTGCCTTTAAAAATAGTATTTTCCTTTTCTTTAAATTTAATAGATGTAATATAATCGTAATTCGAGTCTCGAGGAAATTCTTAATAATCATGATTTTCGTGTCTTCTTTCATTGGATCATCTTTTTACGCCTCTTTTTTTAAAAAAAAATCATAATCACAGAGATTCGTTTACAGAAAGTTGTTGTCAATCACGAGAAGTCGATGCAAAAGACATTGAAAGACGAAATCGGAGATTCTGAGCAGGTTTGCATTTCGACTAAACCATTTTTTTTTGCCTTTAATGCCATTCCATAATCAGCCCTAGACTTTGAAAGGTAACAACTATACAACTACCCGCATAAGGAGGAAATTACACCCCACACTCTTCATTCCCCGCGCTTTCCCTGTTATGCGGGTAGTTGTTTAGTTACCTTTCAAAGGTTAAAGAGAAATATGATAAATAAATGACTATCGTTTATCTTTTCTCGATTCTCTAATTACCGTCACATCCTTCGCGGGTGTATCAAAGAAATAAATGTGGTTCGAAATTTACTTGCGCGCAATTATCATAAGTTTAATTTAGGGACGGTGGTCGTGTAAATGAAACCGAACGATAAATTACAATTTTGTGCTCAATCGGAAGCTGAGTGTGCTCCATTTCGACTTTTCAATTTACTTTTTGCAAAATATATCTAAAATAACAAGAAAAATGCTTCGGAAGGTGAGCAGCACTTCCGACGTTTGAGTTCAAGCAGAGCGGTTCGCTGGGTCAAACTCATGATTAGGATGACTAAACTTAAAATGGTTTTTGACTCTCTTTCCCGCTTCTATTCTATTACTAAGTCGTTAACTAAAATACAAGACGGACATGAGAAGCTAATTAATTTCCAACAACTGATACAGAAGGCTCCTGGCGTTGTACAACCATAAGCTATTACCGTAATCCTCTGTTGCACAAATTTCGAAGAGTAATTTAATAGGTTTGGGCTAAGTGTTCGCGCTTTATTTTTTGTCATTAATTAGACAGACCCACTCCAAATAACATATTTAAAAAGATCCCGTGAACACTTAGCCCAAATATGTATAATCTCGCGTTTAGTGGTTTCCCCGTTGTAAAATGAGCAACTTTAACAGCTTGTTTCTCGAACTCAGCTCCACTAATCGAGTTTCTACTATGATATCATTATTCTACGTCCTATATTCTGCTTGTTGCGAAGAAATGGAAAATCAACTCTAAATTCTAAATTTCTCGACTTTTTTAGGCCGTCGTTCTGGTTTCCCGGGAAGTGTTCGTTTTCCTCTTCTGATCTTACTTACTCTTATTCTTGCTCCCAATTAGAAATGAATAATAAAACTCCAAATTAGATACCTGAACGTATCGAAAACGAACATGAAAAACTCAAAGCACGGGTATACGGTAGATTGGGGGCGAAAGCGTCGCAGGTAGTAGCGCGAAAAAGCGTACTCAAATATTCAGAGCTCCGTCCCTAGTTTAATTGTTCGCCTGAAATATTATGTCATGGTTTGTTGCGCAGTTAATTGCTTTTTCTTCCTTTATGAAAACAGAACGTTGTTTGTGTTTCAACTTGATTTGTTTTAGCCGTCAATCGATTCCGATGAGAGTTGCAAGAAGGAGACAAAAGAAGAGGAGGAAACAACAGAAACGGTTCGTAATCCTTAATTATATTTTTATTGATTGGGTTTTCTGATAGCGCGAACGAGTAATAATAGACTCGACTATCACGATCAGCATGAACTGTTTTTTTTCTTCAAAATTGTCTAAAACAACGTGGCCATTTGGTAAAAAATTATGTATTTCAGTCACTTCTTGATCTTCCTGATGAAATAATCGAAAAGATAATTGCCCATCTCAATTTCACCGACCGAGGCGCTGTGAGAGCGACGAAGAGATTGAGAAGAATCGAGGAGAGAATGGAAGAGAGAGGACAGGGACCGAAGAAAGTTTGGAAGGAAGTTACGGTAATTAGGTTTTATTATCAATTTTAAATATGCACATTTTGAAAGCTAATTGCTTCACAAAAATTCGGCACTTGGTCAGATAAGAACCTTTTTTTTTATTTTGAAGAAATTGATACCTGAATAGAGTTCTTAATAGACTTATTTCAATCTGAATCTAATCATAAGATGACTTTTTCCCCAAATAGCTTGGTTCTGATCCGGTTGGTTATCATCCGACCTAGTGTCTAAAATTCGGTAGACATCGGCATAACCGTATTCCATATTCAGAATCGTTTGTCAATATTATGTGGGCCAATGCATGTATATCTTGTCGAAGCGTTCGTGGTATATCTACTTTCTACCAGAGTCGTCGTGTTGCAGATCACTTGTGATTCGACGTCATCCGATTTTGCTATGATAGTGAATGGGAAGTCGAAGTGCCCTCTCACTCTATCCACTGTGAATGCTATCATCCGAAGACTCAGTGGTCACATTCTTCATTTGATTGTTGCTGTGAGTCTTCTTTCTTTCTTCTATTTGTATCTATCGTACAATTCAAGGATAGACATTTACAAAAAAAAAAAGTGAGTACAAAAAAATCTTACGAAAAGTGTATACTATGCGTCTTTTTATGGCTTTAATGAAGTACATAGGTCAAAAAGTCAAATCGACGGATTTAAATTATTTTTACTAGAATTTTTCCAGGAAGAAAAACGTGCCGGTCTTTAGCTTTTTCGATTCCTCTGATGGTCCTCTTTCTAACAAAAATATCGCTTACTGAGTCGCTGCACGGGAGGGCACTTTTTTTCGCGAAATAAATTTGCACTAGGAAATTCATTTTTTACAGTCGGGCAGGTTTATTTCCGATTGCCACAGATTTTCACAATTCGCCTCAGGTTTTTAATTGATTGGGGCAATGGTAGCTACAAAACAGTGTGGGTATCTCGGCTCTAGGTAATCGCCTTATACCCGAATCTGTCAGGTCGAATTCAATCCACTTTTAGAGCTATGATGAAGTATCACTTGGTACAAAATATGTAATTTCTATAATAATTGATTATCTTAAATCGATATCGATTTCAAGAAATTTGATTATAACATTTCTCATTGAAGGTGGATCCGAAGAATCTGTCATACTGTTCTCTTCTGAACACGGTATGTGAAGCTCGCAACAAAGTCGTCGATCTCGTACTGAGTACAAATTCGAAGGTATTCATATTACAGTTATTAAATGATGTTCAAGGTCTCCTACAGGGTGGCAAAAAAATATTGATGCATGGATTCAACTATATAATTTCTTTCAAATTCAACGAAGGCACATGAAACTAAGTGTGATGTTGACCTAGTGTCATACGGTCATTACAGTAAACAGTTTATTATATCTTGCCGTCATCGACCTTGGTGACATAAAGAAGTCGACCAGGGACTCAGTGGGTGACGCGCCGTTTGTATTTTGTGCCAATACTATCCCATATTTATGCGAGGGCCTTCTTGAGGCAGCTCTGATCATAGGTCAAATGGGTTTTTCGCAAGTTCGCAATTAGCATAGGGCGGGGGATGTCGGCAGAGGCCTTCATGTGTCTGTCCTGCACTCTCGTTACGTTAATCCGGTTTATATGCAAAGTGCAGAAGTGCCTATCTTCGCACGAGAAGACCTATTTGACCCATGGGCCATGGCTCTGATTCGAATGGGTGGTAGAGCATACCTCATTCTACAAAACTGCCCACAGGGAGAAATTGTATGGATTGCGGTCCGGCGATAGGAGGGAAAATTCCGAAGCAGGATTGAATTCGTAAAATTGAGCGAAAACCAGACTTTTGGGCGATGTTTGAATGCTAAATCTTGCATGTTTGAGCGTCCATGTTTGTCTTTTGGAATCAAAATAGATTCAGAGAAGAAGGGCGTTCTCTACAATCACCTTGATAAAACACCCCTTACTGTTCCTCAATGCAGGTTTTGCAAATAGAGAGGAGTTTAGGTGGTTGCGGGCCCCGGCACACATAATGGAATACAGCGAAAGTGAAAAGAGGGATGGGGCTGATTCCATGGTTATATCCTACTGACGTTAGTGAGTGATGATTCTCGAATTGTGGGCATGGGGTACCTCCTACATAAAGAACTACGTTTCATCGAAATGAACGTTAGCCGTTTTTCAGTCACAAACGGCGCGCATAAAACCGATCTTGCATCTTTCGAGCTATGTTTACATATGCGCTTTCGTAAGAACATGGCCTTTTCGCATCTTGTAAAGGACTGACTTGAGTCCAGAATGACAGCCATCAGTCCTTTCAAGGTTCCGAGCTAGACATTCATTTGTCTCATAAATCGCTATGGGTTGCGTTTTTCATCATTCCCACTAGGTTTCTGCTATAGCTGATGACGGAAACTCGGAGTCTACCAAATATGGGACAGTCATTGGTATGACCTATCCTTTTGTTTCGTGAGACAGTACGGCGAACTCTCCGATGGGAGATATTAAATTTCTTTCTTATGGAAGTTATCCCCCCCCTATCACGTACCCGCCCCGTCGGAAGACCAAAAATGAGATGGCGAGACGAAATAGTTAATAATCTCGGAGTCAATTGGGGCAACACATGCAGAAGAGACCCCCACGCATGGAAAAACTGCATCATTCAACAGGCTCAGACCTTGAATCTTGAATAAATATGTATGTATGGAAGTTATGACCTCTGAGAGAGTCCAAACATCAATTTCCGAGTACTGCATATTCCGTGGGCGTACCATGACTATAGGAAACTAGCCAACTAGCGGCAGGTAAACAACAACAGTGGCCCTGTAATGTGTAATAACCGTTTTTGCCAGAACACGTGTTGAGCTGAGTATTGCGTGCCTCAACATCGCATCAGTACTTTTTGACCTCCCTGTAGTTCGAAATTTTGTCATCGATAGGTCAAAAAGTGGGTCGATATCGACATAACCCATAGATGGGCAGTTAAAATCCAACTTGTGTGCAGGCGGTCGTCCGATCACAATTTGGCCCAGCAGGTTTGCTTGCAGGCGGTAGTCGTACCCCTTGCAGGCGGTAGTCAAGGTCTTGGGTGGCACAGGGTACCACAGGGTACCTTGACTACCGCCTGCAGGGGGTACGACTACCACCTGCAAGCAAAATCCGAAAAAATCACTTTTTTCACTGGTAAACACCTCACAAATCTTTGGGGGGGGGGTCATATGATGACCGCCTGCAGGGCCAAATTGTGATCGGACAACCGACTGCACAAAAGTTGGATTTTATCTGCCCATCTATGGTCAAGGTACCCTGTGCCCACCTATGACACCTATGAGCTGCCTGCCGAAGGCGGGCGTGAAAAAAATAAATGCCTGACCAAATAGACCCCTAAAACGAAACCTGCCCGGCAGAGTCTCTGAAAACAGCCCCGAAATGTAGAAACCTGCCCGGTAGGCCATAAAAAATCGAAAACCTGCCCGACCAGGTTTCCAAACTACTTTACTTCTTGACCACTGTTGTCATCATTGCATTCCCTACGCTTTCCTAGGGATACTAAAAAAGGGAACGGGAGCATCAGTCATCGCAATATTTTCGATAAAATTTACCTAATCTTTCATAGATAAATATTGTTACGTCTTGTTGCTGATCTTCCATTCATAGGGTGAGAATGCATGCGGATGCTGAATCTTAGTCGAAATACTCATTAGACACTTATTTCCTTTAGGGACTAAGCCTCACCCCTCAGGTCAAGAGGGGGGAAGCTATGGGTGATAGAGGGGGGAAGGAGGCGGGGCTAAAAACCCAAAGTAAAGATATATTTGATTCAGTTGCGGGCGTCTCCTCTCAATGCTCTCTCTTCTATGCTCAATCTCTCCTTCTTCTCTCAACTCATCGAGAATAGTACTCAAATCACTGTGGACTTCGCCTGTCCTTCATTGACTGTCGACGATCTCATCGAACTGAAGAAGGTAATTAAATTATTCATTTATTTATTTATTTATCGTATTTCTCTTTATGCGTCGTCGAATACTTTAATTTATTGTAATATGACATGAATCGCGAGAGACTCGTGGATTTCGAGGATGGCCGGGACCTAGAAAATTTTATTTTTTTTTTAATTTGGCTGAAAAGTTAATACAAGGTACACCAAACCTTCCTCTATCGAACTGCGTTGACAGAATTTTGATTAAAAATTTAGCAGCCGCGTGAAACACAAATAAACCTGGTGAGTTCGTATATTTTTTACAAAACCCCAAAGTTTGAAAAATCATAACTGGTTTTAACATGGAGGTAGAAAATCACTGTTTCGTTAATTAGATACAGGGAAGTCTCAGCTATAAAACGAAAATAGTGTATTCATTCCTGGCTCATACTTCTGAGCTGGGCGGTCGGTTTTGTGAAATATGTCGTAATTTCCGTAAAAGTCAAAACTACGAGCCGCCTCTATGCGCGTTCTGATGGGGCAACTCGGGCCTATTAATGAACGGTTAAATGAGCAGAATCGGCCCATGCGTTGTAAAAGGGCACTGCTGAATGTCAATCCGTCTGATCGTGGCTTATTGAAAGCCTAAAGGGATTTCTGTATTTTTAAGTGAAATAGCACGAATACTATTCCAAAACAATATTTTGCTGGTAAGAATCACAATCTAAAATCATTTCTTGGAGAAAAAAAATAATTAAAATTTTCAGACATGATTTTCATTTTCGCAGAAAATTTCTGTTTTAACTATCCAATTGTGCGCAGCTCTACTAAAATAACCGTATATGATGTTTTTTACAACAAAAAGTTCGTGAAGCATGTTGTATTCCACCATTTTCGAGATAAACTTGTATTGGAATCCAATCATTTATTTCGCCCCTTGCTATGCATCTTGTCATGATCATACTCCTTGAGAGGTATCCTCATGATGTGAGGAACATATGCCTTTTTGAAAGTAAGACGCTATCTATTCGTAGAAAAAAGTTACGCCACCAAGAAAATCAAATATTTGCACGGGAGCGCACGCTCTGCCTTCTCTAGCACTCTCTCACTTGAACACTCTCTCTCGCTTGGTTCAGATCCCCAGCCGGGCACAAATCTTTTGCTATTCTTACTATTACTCCTAATCAATTTTTTGAACCAGTATAAGCCTAGTTCCAATGATTCAAAACTTTATTTGTATGTTGTTCATGGCTAAGTGGTTAAAGGGCGCGACATTCAAAAACGACCTACGCAGGTTCGACCCCAGCCGCGGGATATCCTTTTGCTACATTTTTCGAAGCATTGCGAAGAACGCTTAACATGTTTTCAAGTTCCGCGAAACGTGTTCGAGCACTTTTTGACGTATTATAAAGTTAATTTATGAAATTTTTGAAAGTCCTCAAAACGAATCGGGGAGTGTGGGTAATCACGGGAAAAGTGTTTTGCGACGTTACAAACGTCTTCAAACATGTCAGAACAAGTTTATAACGACATTTCCTTCGTGGCTCCGTTGCAACTTTTTTCGATCGCTCTCATTCTCACAACGGAAACGCGAATACCGTGTGTTGATTTCCCTGATGTGTTCGAACACGTTTGCGACATCGCAAAACACTTTTCCCGTGATTACCCACACTCCCCGATTCGTTTTGAGGACTTTCAAAAATTTCATAAATTAACTTTATAATACGTCAAAAAGTGCTCGAACACGTTTCGCGGAACTTGAAAACATGTTAAGCGTTCTTCGCAATGCTTCGAAAAATGTAGCAAAAGGATATCCCGCGGCTGGGGTCGAACCTGCGTAGGTCGTTTTTGAATGTCGCGCCCTTTAACCACTTAGCCATGAACAACATACAAATAAAGTTTTGAATCATTGGAACTAGGCTTATACTGGTTCAAAAAATTGATTAGGAGTAATAGTAAGAATAGCAAAAGATTTGTGCCCGGCTGGGGATCTGAACCAAGCGAGAGAGAGTGTTCAAGTGAGAGAGTGCTAGAGAAGGCAGAGCGTGCGCTCCCGTGCAAATATTTGATTTTCTTGGTGGCGTAACTTTTTTCTACGAATAGATAGCGTCTTACTTTCAAAAAGGCATATGTTCCTCACATCATGAGGATACCTCTCAAGGAGTATGATCATGACAAGATGCATAGCAAGGGGCGAAATAAATGATTGGATTCCAATACAAGTTTATCTCGAAAATGGTGGAATACAACATGCTTCACGAACTTTTTGTTGTAAAAAACATCATATACGGTTATTTTAGTAGAGCTGCGCACAATTGGATAGTTAAAACAGAAATTTTCTGCGAAAATGAAAATCATGTCTGAAAATTTTAATTATTTTTTTTCTCCAAGAAATGATTTTAGATTGTGATTCTTACCAGCAAAATATTGTTTTGGAATAGTATTCGTGCTATTTCACTTAAAAATACAGAAATCCCTTTAGGCTTTCAATAAGCCACGATCAGACGGATTGACATTCAGCAGTGCCCTTTTACAACGCATGGGCCGATTCTGCTCATTTAACCGTTCATTAATAGGCCCGAGTTGCCCCATCAGAACGCGCATAGAGGCGGCTCGTAGTTTTGACTTTTACGGAAATTACGACATATTTCACAAAACCGACAGCCCAGCTCAGAAGTATGAGCCAGGAATGAATACACTATTTTCGTTTTATAGCTGAGACTTCCCTGTATCTAATTAACGAAACAGTGATTTTCTACCTCCATTTTAAAACCAGTTATGATTTTTCAAACTTTGGGGTTTTGTAAAAAATATACGAACTCACCCGGTTTATTTGTGTTTCACGCGGCTGCTAAATTTTTAATCAAAATTCTGTCAACGCAGTTCGATAGAGGAAGGTTTGATGTACCTTGTATTAACTTTTCAGCCAAATTAAAAAAAATAAAATTTTCTAGGTCCCGGCCATCCTCGAGTCTTTTGTGATTCCTGTCATATATAAAGTCAATAAAAGTGCGTATTTAATTACATAGAGCAATCAGTACTATAAGACTGTTATCTATATGGTGATATTTTATATTCTATGGTTAGGAAAAAGCATAAAAATGTGCCGGATTCCCAAGTTTAATCGCTCACTAGCCAATCAATATTGCATCGCTAATGATAAGTATCCGTAAACACACGCAACTTCCAGGTGGTCAACGATATCATCGGGCCTTTCGCTACACTAAAGTTGGAACTTTCTTTCGATCGTGCAAAAGAGTTCGGAGATCGATTCATGGGAGTCTCTCCATCGTTCTTCTATCAAATGCATTCTCCCTTCATCCCGACGCGTACCAACAGAAACAACAAGAACATGGTGAGATAGTTCAGTTCGATTGAGAAAAATGGGGACGACCAAATTTCTTTTTCTTTTAGACATTGCGGACTAAATATTAATAAAAAATAAATGTTATGATGGTGAAATATGTGCAGTAACGATACACAGTACATTATTGGTACGTGTATAGGTGTATCGATACACCCAAAAAAATCGGGACTGATTTACCTAAATGTGCTCTGGGAGAGCGTGCACTGCAGTGCACAAGGCTTTCCAGTACAGCACTCAAGCTTTTTCGAATATATCGATGCATTTAGTTTCTTTAAAATCAAGTACTGCAGTACGGCACTGCTATTCGCCATCCTAGTACACACTGTGTTTCAGCTCGTCGTTAATAGTGGTATGTGGGAGATGTGGATGTCAGAAGACAAAGTGGTCGTGGAAATGCAACGTGGCAGCCTTCATTACGACGGCCGTTACGTACTCCTCTTCCGAGCATCTAACGATGAATTGTCCGATGATGAATGGGATGAAGGACTCTTCGGTACTCCTCGCTAATTGAGTAATGGTTTGACCCTCTCAATTCTGCATGCTCTCTCGCGCTATCGGATCGATGAGAGAGCATATATAATGAGGAGAGTCAGACACTTCGCTAATTGTTTCCCTCTTGTTGCCTCCGGTTCTCATTCATTAATTGCGCGTACCTTGATATTCCTGCCTTTAGGCAAGGTGCTGTAGCAGTTATTGAACATTTCCCGGTTATTTTTTTCTTTTGTTATCCATTTGTTGATAAATAAGTATGTGATGTGTATTAGTGCTGGCTATTCGGCCTATGATGTTGACAAATGCTGATTTATCATGATTTATCATTAGAACTCAAGAATAGTGGTTATTTCTGGAAAAGAAAGAGTTTCCTGTTCGCACTTGAGCGCAAACTCCGACTCCGCCCCCTCGCTGGCGCGCTCCCCCCCGGGCTGTGCGGCAAGGTACTTGCCGGTTGCCGAAATTGCCGTACTTTCATTGCCGAAATTCCTTTCCGGCAACGGCAAGTGATTTTGGACGGCAACGGCAATACAATATTTCGGGGAAAATGTATGAAAAAAAGAAGGAAAGATAAAAATACACGAGAAGAAAAATTGTTTTCGTTTTTTTTTTTCATGTCGAAGGATTTGAAGAAAAATTGAAATATCTATCACCTCTGATTGCAAATCGTTGTTGAAATTCGCGACGAAATTTGTTAAAAACTGCTTCAAATAGTCGTTTTTTCACGTTTTTGAGCAACTTGCCGAAATTGCCGGCAATTGCGATTGCCGAAAAAAGCCCTTGCCGCACATCCCTGCTCCCCCCGGAGTCATGGTTGTCGAGGGTTGCTGATAGATAAGAGAGCATGTAGAATGAGGAGAGCCTGATCATTACTCGCTGAGACGTAAGCTGTAGTGGAGCAGACAGTCGAGATTGAGGAGTCGTCCATGTTCGACCCCATACCCGTCGGTTTCCTCACCTTTTAAGAAATGATATATAAAAAGGGAAATGAAGTACTGCACGCACTAGCGAGTCTCTGGTTTCACATCCAATTAGAATTGCATTGGAATTTGAATAGATTTGAATTGCATTTGGCCAAATAGTAAACCGTTCCCATGGAAATTAATTAAATACTCCTGGCAATAGCCATATACGGTAGGATGGAACAGGGTACGGTAGAAGAATGATGAAGTAATGTAGGAGGTAGAGGGTACGGTAGTAAGATTATGACGCAGGGAGCTCTTGGAAACCAACTTTTCTCATATACATTCATACACATTCCGATCTCAAACAAGCTGTAGTCTTCACTAAAATTATTAATTATCGAAGATGATAGAAAATTATGACAAAACGTTTGTATTTCCATTCTCATATAATATAATAAATGCAAGTACGCGTAATAGATAAAGTCATTGTTCAAAGAGTTAAAATATCGTTGAATAAATAGAAAAAAATTCAAACTAGATTATTCGCACTAATGATTACTGTAAAGTTTAGTAATTTAACTAGTATGTGATTCACTTTTTTTGTCACAAACTACGGTATGAATAGTTCGCGCGATATGCACTCTCGTTGTGCGTCTCTCATTTTCCCCTGTTCTCTAGTGGTCCCTTCTCTTTTCCGCGTTGTTCGTTGATCCTTCTGTTTGTAGCTCGATTCCTTTCCTCCCTCTCTCCTCTCATTGTCTGCGCACTCTTCCACTCTCTCGCCACTGATCTACCCATCTCGTCTCGCATTGATCGTCCCAGACATGTTGTTGTCAACAACACGCGTCCCTCATTTGTCAGCTTCTCCCCTCTAACTTCTTTCCCTACTCCTTCTAGAAGCTTCTGCTATCGTGCTTCCGATTCATCTACTCGGACAAAACATCCAATTGAGTGTTAGTCGTTCTCGCCAGAACGCTACTCGACAACGGTTGCCATATTGTCATCATTTCCGAACCGCTCTCCCCAACGCGTTCTCGACCTGCGCTCGTTGTTTCTCGTCTTTATTGATTTAATTATCCGTCAATTACTGACACTTTCAGCTCCCCTCCTATCTGGCCCACCAACAGTCGCATGTAGAGTCAGAAGTCGACTGCAATAGTCGTCCCTATGGACGTCGTCTCAACTGAAGATTAGTTTGTTTTTCTTTTTCTATCTGGGATAAGCCGCCGACCTTTAAGTAACTTGCTTACGGTCTCCTAGTTAGCCGCGCATTAGAGGCCACGCGAACATTTCCTCATATCAGTGAGGGGCGGAGGTACCAGTCTCCCTCGCAGGAGACTGATACTGTTGGGATGGTGTAGAAGGCCAAAAGCCTGACAAGAGATAGTGTTCAATCCCGCGCAAGCATCTCTGACTGAATTCTACACATCCGCTGTATCGCACCCGACAGTAGCGTGAGGGACATGAGGGGTTATTAACTGAATCACGGTGGGGTAAGGTCGAAAAGTAATAAGTTGACACGTTGTTTTGTAGTTTCATATTTGTACTAATCCATTCAAACCGTCAGATCTACTCGTAGCAAGTGGAGAGAAGACGTTAGAAGGAGCGAGCGAGGGATGAGAAGAGAAGAGAAGGCAAATGAAGAGAAGCTGAGAAAAGAAGAAATCGAGAGGAACGAGTGATGGAAGGAGATGAGAAGAAGAGGAAAGGGATCGATGCGAGTGAAGAGAAGAGGAGAGGAAAAAAAAAGAGGAATTGAGTGAAGGGAAGAAGGAAAGGATTGCAGTAGGAGTAACTGATGGAGAGAAATCGTCCCTCAGGCACTCAAACCATCCAAGGAAGGAGGAGGAGAGAAGGGACGACTCGGTAAGGATACCCAAAATGTTGTATCATTGACTGTAATTAACAAGCTGGCGTCTTGCAGTGTCATCAACTATTCAAGCTCCTTCGGCCCTCATTTCTAATTCCTCCACTCGCAACCATGGAATCGTGACTTTACCCGGTGAGTAATACTATAGAGACTGTTGAGGAGATGAATATTCTTCTATTTTCTTAGTTCCCCTCTTCCTCCGATCGATGGGACAACCTGCACACAGACTGGGACTCTGGATGCAGCTCAATTCAAGCGTGAATTTCCCTCTCCGAGGTTGGTGTGGCAGTTGAGCGATGATCGATCAATAAATTGCATCGTAAATAAACCATGTCAACTTTCTAGAACCCCGTGATTTGCAGTTTCGCGGACTCCCCAAGTATCTACTCGCGCGCCACATCGGGATCATAACTTCCGTCGTCCTCGGCCTCTCGCTCGGTGAGTGATGATGAAATAGTGGAGCAAATGCTAATTATTCCCCTTTCTCAGTTCCATCACCATCCAATTGACGAGAAGGACACTCGATACCACCGAATTCAAGTGCAGATTGCTCGCGCTGAGGTTGGTGTGATAAAGCATCACTGATAATAGAGTGATTATTGATAAATAAAAAAACCGAACATATTCGCAGCCAATAACCCAGAGACTTGCAGTTTCATCGTATACTCAAGTACGCCAAGGCCCCGTTTCGCCCTCTTCCTCACTTCACTCGGATTCGACCAATCGCTCATGCTGGGAGAAGATCAACCGCCGAGAGGTTGGTATGGTAATTGGAGGTCATCGATCAATAATTGTGATTCAGCTGAACGAGTACATGTCGTCAGGAACGAGCGTCCGTACTGCGACGGATATCCTTCTGCCACGATCGGTTAGTTTCAATCGATAATGTACTTTAAATGTGTAAATGATTATCGTCCAGATTCGATGTCTCGTCCTTCTCATCGATCGTTGGCGCCTCTTGATCGATATGGGAGAAGAAGAAAGAAAGAAGAAGATAATTGCTGCCGACACTTTGGGTGGTTAGTTTATCGCCAAGTTATTTTTTATAAATAACACCTTTTTATCAGGTCACGTCCATGTCTAGTTTCCACTCGACGTGATTCCTGTTTTGGTGGAAGGAGTTCTACAGTGTGTTAAAGGTGAGTTGAAATGCTGACTCGATAAACTATCGTAATCTATCATAATATCGATTGATTTCAGATGGAATACATGCTAATCGTCCGTTGCACACTGGTCGTCCGCCGATTCGACATCATCGTCTCAGGCTCCGATGGGAAAAAGGTGCGCTGTTGTTGTACCCTTTATCGATTAATTGGTGATCTGTTTTACTATATCTTTTTTTTCTTCAGACATTGAACGCGAGCGTTGACTCATTTCGTCATCTTTTTCCACTTGTTGATGGAGTATCTTTCACTCGTTTCCTCCTCTCCTTCGAATATCGTCACATTCGGTGAGTATTATCTGCTGCCAGGGAAATGCTCATCCATTTTCAGTTCTCGCATGGAAATATACTAATTTACTTTATTTTAAGAGTAGCCGATTTCCGGACTGCTCCTTACCTCCATTAAACAAGTTACTTCTGAAGAGGAACGAATGAATTTAATCGATCGGTGAGTCTGCGGTTTACTATAGATCGAATATAATATTATTTAAATTCAGATCGCCCTGTTATCTACTATTGTTGCTGCCAGCCTCGATTCACCGCTTGCCCCGCTCTCTTCCTTCTTTGGTCCGTTTCACATTCGTCCAAATAATTATTTCAAATGTATAAAGTGATGGTAGTTGAATCTTTTTAATTCAGATGTGTCGTTTCGTTACTCTCGATCCCTTGAGATGAGCTGCACCAGAGGATATTTGAATGAAGACGGGTGGAAGAGAGGGGCTCAAGTCTACATCTTATGCTATTGTGAGTACATTGGTTCAAATTATGTTATCATTATATTTAAATATAATATTGCTCTCTTCAGATCGACAAACTCTCCACTCTGTCAACTCTAAAATAATGGATCGAGCGACGACGTATCTTCCTTGTTCTCCCGGGGTTCGTTATTGCAGCTCTCTGAAATGTTATTGATTGAATGCATTGCGCACGAATGAAACGCGATTCAGCCTAATCAAGGCGGTGTTCGACCTCATTTTGTGTCTGTGGAAGTTTGTCACACTTTGTTACATGAGGAGGTGGAACTGTGATCGATTTTTTTCAATTCATATCTTTGCAGATCCAATCTACTCACTACATTATTTCCTCAAACGTCTTTCATCCACAACTATCGACCTTCCATCCTCCATATCGATTGGTATGTGTGCTAAATCTTACTCTCAATCTTATTTATACTATTTCAGAGTAATGACGAAACTTCTTATCTTTGATGATTCATTCTTCCGTGATTGCTCTTCTCCCTCCGACTGCTCTTTTCCGTCTCGGTCCGTATTCTCAATAAGACTACGGTAGTAGTTGAATGACTGAAGGCCATAAAAGAGCCGATAATGACTGATATTGAGAAGGAGCTTGTTATATTTGTGAAATTGATGTAACGTGCAGCTTCTCCCTCTACTGGAATCGTGCAGCTGACGACCTCTCTACGTCCACGATTGGTCTACTCGTGCGGCCATTGGACTCGCAGGTTGGTGTGGTGGAGTTGCGAAACTGTGCAGTGATGCCTAATTTGACCCAAGAGGGTCTTAATTTATGCGCGAACGAGAAAATCGTCAATTTTTGAATTCCCCCTTCTGCGCCATCAGCTGTTTATTTTTTTTAGGTGGGAGTATGTTTCAATAGCCAATAAAATATATGCAAGGGGAATTGCGAGAACCTCGAGCTAACCATAGACTTTTATTTTGCTGAAAATGACTTAACGTATTTCAAACCCTCCTCTTTCGATTGGCGTTGGCAGAATTTCGATAAAAAAAATCGAAACTGCTTGAAACACAAACAAACCTGATTAAAAAAATCAGAGACTGGCATTTTCGAAAAAAATCATGACTAGCATCAAAAAAGGGATAAAGGCTTTTTTAGTTAGTTACAGAATCATCCCGACTTCAAACTGCGCATAATGAACTCATCCCTGCATTATGCCCCGGTGCGGGGCTGCCGGTTCCCTGGTGGTCGCGAAGTGCTCTAATCTCTCGCGATTCCCCTCATATGAGGGATTTTGTAGTATATATATATATACAAATATACATATATATATATATTTATGCGATCACAAGGAAACGCGGTACAAAATTAAAATATATTAAAAACGAACTTAGCAGGAAGTTCAGGACAATGACAATCAAACAACTAGTCACTCAGCGAAACTGATCAATTCCCTGGACTTCACTAAAAGCCTTGCCGCTCTGGGGAAGAAACAATGATGCCTGTAGTTTGAAGTGGAACTAGCGTTAGCGAAATTTATTCCATTTCGAGTGAAGTAATATTTAAAGTGGTGTGGTGTCTTTTGATATTTTGTATTTGTCTCTCAGATTACTGGTTGTCTTCATGTCAATTTCTTCTCTGCGCTTTGCTAATGTGATGAGACTTAACTGTGCATTTCTATTGGGGAAGTTCGACATTGTTTGCCGGGTTTATTCGTGGCATCTCATGAACCTAGTGAAATAATTCTGAACATTTTCAAGGATTTCTTTGTCACGTAAGTATGGGTTGAAAGTATGGTTAGTATAAGTATCGGTTGAAAACCATAGCACGGAGGCTCATGGGGAGTAACAAAAAGCGGTCACGAAAAGCGCGTCGTTGCGTATTCGCAGGTCAACGCATCGACATAGAAGATGCGCTCTCTAAGATGGGTCGGATGTAAATAGACTAGGCTTTGAGGAGTATTTCAGCGTTATTGGTGCGTAAAGCCCTGAGAATGATGTTGCATGCGGTTACACCTTTCTGAGCAATTGTCTTGCATTGTTCGGAAAATGTGAGTGATTTTTCGATTATTAAACCAAGATCTTTCATTACTAGTTTCTGTTCTAGTATAGTATTACCTATTTTGCATTTATTCTTCGCATTTGCTCTACCTAAATGTAATGAGTTGCATTTATGTGCAGCCAATGGTAGCTGCCACTCTTCAGACCAACTAACAATGGTATCAATTGCGCTTTGTAATGGGGTAGTTGTGTCAACTCTTTTAAAAGGGCGGTATATTTTGATATCACCTGCGTACATTCGTGCAACAACACCATTTTTCTGTGCTATGAAGGGGATTTCAGATGTGTAAATCAAAAATAGAAGTGGACCTAATACCGATCCTTGCGGGACGCCGCTTGTAACTGGGAATGCTGACGACAGTTTCTCACGTTCTCTGACTTGGAATTATTATTAGCGCTGCCTCTAAATGTTTTCTGATCTGAGGTGGGAGGGGTGAACTGATTTTCACGAGGGGTTCATGAAAGGCTGGTCCCTGGTACTCGGCGTTGCGTCAAGAAACCCACATGCGTACTTTGCGACCCCACGGAGGCTCAAAACACTCACTCCCAAATTGCATCCTATTTGTTTTTAAAAAAATCTACCACCTTCAAAAATCAACGACGTGTCGTATTTTTCATTCTTATCATGGTGGTCTGCGTATCAAATAGCTTGTTGATGTAACGACATTTCACTTAGACACCAGGAGTTTCCACCGGATTGAAGTTAATGCTCCCCAATGATTTGACATGCGCGTTATCTTACATAAACGTCATATTTTCTGTACTTTCGCGGATGTAAGCTTTCAACTTTTGGACAAGTAGATTTGCTGACACAGTGTACTTATGCAAAAAAATACCGATCTATTATTTGATGGAATACGGTAGGAAGAAGTGGGTGGAACATCAAACTAATATTTTTTAAACCACAAAGTACTACATTAGAAACCATTATGTTTGATAATTTGTTGGGAGGTGTGCGTTAATCACTTTCGATCAAAAATATATATTTAAAATATTTGACACAGAATATGGCATCTGACACGAAGAACCACTGCGTTTCGTGTGGCATAACTTCCTCTGAGGAGAGGCATATTAAAATTGTAAAATACTAGCTGAAATCGAAATTTAACAAATTTTTAAAAACGGCAGTCCTGCACCCTCGATAGCCCCAACGAGAGCAATCACATTTTAGGATGCAATTGAAATTTTACATGGTGGTCCCTAAACGGTAGCTCGCACATTCGAAAATCTGGGTACGCAAGGGGCACAATTATACACTCTTGTGTGGGCGGACGATTGGTGTTAACGACATTTCAGCTCCATGAAAAACCAAGACCACGCCCATCAATCATAATCACTGAATACCGCTTGAATATTGTGAATTATCTTAGGGAATCCCGCGAAGTTCAAACAACTGCATATTCCGCAAATTTTGAACGATCAATACAATTTCAAAGTTCGTTCTAAATAAGCTCGACTCGGCATAAAATGCATTTTGAAAGGAAGCGAAAATGGCCAGATATTTGTCTCCCAGAGAGGAGAAAAGGAGGTTGAAACTTGAAGAATTCAGCGTCTAAAATTAACCCAGCGAGCAAGTTGTAATCAATTTCGGTATTTTTCAACTTCTCCAACCTTTGGTTAATTCTCACGCGTAGGATATTCCATCTTTTCAAATTGAGAAACCTTGTAAGATTTCTCTTGCCTACGGAGATGCAGACAAATGTGTCGTTGTTAATTAATGTCTCTCTACATGTGCATAACATTTCTGATTTCAGTTTCTCGTGGTTTCATCATGCCCTCCACTCGCCTGTTTCCGGCCATTTTTATATCCTGCTGATCGTCTCCATCCATTACGATTTTCTGGTAAGCGTCATTCTATTCCATCTGTTGTGAGAGGTCAAAAACGCGGACAATTTTACTATGGAGTGCAATGAAACCCTTCCGAGGTCTAAACATTCTCCACACGAGTCCGTTTGCAGGACAAAATTCTACGGGACAACAGCTTTTAATATTCGAGGAAATCATTGAATTAACACTTTTGACGTTTTGATCACAAAGAGGCATGTATCAATACTCACTAATTTCTCTCCATGTGTGTTATTTTTGGCCCATCGAGTCCTCACTTCCAGAAATAAATCTGACTGGAGAGTAATTAGTGAGTAATGGCAGGTACTTCATAGTGATCACTGCTGTCGAAAGTGTCTAAGACAATCTCGCATTTCATATTTTCTGATGTCCACATTTTGTCCGACACTATCGCATGAGGCCTCATAGTCGTATCAGTGAATTTATTTGACGCAGCCGTGTTCAGCTGTATTGTAAAATGTCCCGTAGTGAATGACAATAAATATTATTTGCAGATTTCTTCCTTCTCGTCTTTCGATCGACCACACTCGTCTCGTCTTGTCTTGTTTTCTCTACATCAGGATTGCCGCGTTTTCGGTCCCCTCTCCTCTCCCCCGTTTCAGTCACTAGTCACATGATAGCCGGAGAACAATATTCAATCGACTCCAAAAATCGAAATAAGTGCGAAATTGCCCCTGATCCTTCGTGTTATCATCGATCTTCCTCCGGCTGTTATGCGACCGTATCCTTAGTGTCACTGGGCCATACAAGCGCTCAGTGATTGCATGTTAACTTAACCCGTGGCTGAGTGAGCAATACCATAATCCCCCCCTGTCTCCCATCAACCATGCCCGACTTCGATGCGTCCTCCGAAAGATAAGTTCCCCTACGTTTCTTCCAGGAGTTATCCGAGGGCGGGATCGTCGTCTGGGTGACGCCGAGTTCGCTGCGAAGCTGGTACCCGACTTCGCGTCGCACATCTCCCAGGTTTGCATTCAATTTACGATCTGGGGGAGATATCCCGCGAAGCTCACGCCCAATTTTTTACACCTTCCGACCTCTAATTTTGTGTCGAGCAAAATGCGCCTGAAAACCCGGGAATCGTGAAAAAATGGACAAGAGCTTCGCATGGCAAGCGATAACCATTGGCGAACCAACTATTCTATTTTTGTGGTCAAAGCCATGAAAAAAATGGAAGCTTCGCGGGATGGGGCTCACTGAACCGAGAAATTAAAAACGAACCTGGGAAAAAAGCGACGAGGAATCGGCCGCGACTACGTTGACTCACACACAAGATGCTCCTTCCAATTTTTTGTCGCGAATGGCGAAAAAAAATGGGCATGAGCTTCGAGGGATAGCGCTCTCGGGGTATAAATTAAACGCAAACCTGAGACATCGGGAGTGAGCTCCGCTGCGACGTTGAAAAAATTCGAAAAAAATCGGGTTGGGTTTGTCAAAAATGGGCATGAAAATCCGAAAATCTGGGTTGGATTCGGTAAAATGAGAATGAAAAATCGAAAATTCGGGTTGGATTTTCATTTTTTTTTCACCAAAAATTCTCAAAATGCGGGTTGGCTTCGTAGTTTTTTTACGTACTTTTCGGCCTATGACTCCGGGATATTTTGCAATACAGCTGAACACGGCTGCGTCAAATAAATCGTCTGATACAACTATGAGGCCGCATGCGATAGTGTCGGACAAAATGTGGACATCAGAAAATATGAAATGCGAGATTGTTTTCGACAATGGCGATCTAAATTTAGCTGTTATTACTCACTAATTACTCTCCAGTCAGATTTATTTCTCGAAGTGAGGACTCGATGGAAAAAAAATCAAAAATAACACATACGGAGAGTAATTAGTGAGTATCGATACATCTTTGTGATCGAAACGCTCTTTGTGATCGAAACGTCAAAAGCCAATGATTTCCTCGAATATTAAAAGTCTATTGTCCCGAAGAATTTTGTCCTACTCTACTGTAAACGGACTCCTGTGGAGAATGTTCAGAGCCCCTACCTCGAAAGGGTTTCATTGTACTCGATAGTAACATTTTCCGTGTTTTTCGACCTCTCACATCATATGGAATAGAAGCACGCTTACCAGAAAATCGAAGTGGAAGGAGACGATCAGTAGGATATAAAAATGGCCGGAAACAGGCTAGTAGAGGGCATGATGAAACCACGAGAAACTGAAATCAGAAATGTTATGTACATGTAGAGAGACACTCATTAACAACGACACATTTGTCTGCATCTCCGTAGGCAAGAGAAATCTTAAAAGATTAAAAAGAAAAATTTCTCAAATTTAAAAGTCGTCCGCGTGATGTTGGAGAAGTTGAAAATATCGAAATTGATCACAACTTGCTCGCTGGGATAATTTTAGACGCTGAAGACACTCATGCCGTTTTATTTGCCTTAAAATTTTCCGCAAGGCGAAAAAAATGATATTTATTTTTGTATTTTTGTTGGATGCAGATGTCATGACGGCTTCGAAGCTAAAAAGTACCGGAACTATTTCGCGCTTTTCGAGGTATACTGAAGCCAGTCCTTTTCACAGTTCACGAAATTTTCCGACACCGAAATATTGACCCCATCGCATCGACTAGGCGTGCGGTAGGATCCTTAGTAGAGGGAACGGGAACATCAGTCATCACATTATTTTAGATGCAATCCATCGAAAACGTTTTTACATCTCTTTACATCCGATCTTTTCCGACTTTTCCGATCCGATCCGATTATCGTACGTGCTGAAAATATCGGAACGTTTACCGCAACGTGATCAAAATGTTCAATTTTTGTAACTTTGCGTAGAAAATTATTTACGACTCGTGAATAGGCGCATATTTTTTTTCCACCTCGATTTGCCGGAAAGTACCCGGATGTGTCCGGTGAAATATGTAAAACAACGGAGAAAATTTCACGCATTGAATTTCGAAAAGTTTTCACTCAGAACCGGCAACCTGGAAATTAACAGTAGTATTCCGTTGCCGGCAATTAGGACCACTCATTTGGCGAACGCCTCGCGGAGTGACGCGTCATCAAACCGCGAGGCTTCCCCGCCCGTTTTTCTTACTATTCCCTCGTGTTATTGTTATTGTTTCATGTTATTTCATTGGTTGTTCGGTTGCAGGAGTCGGAGCTGATGCGGACGTGCGTGATACGGGCGTGGGCGACGCGAAATGAAGCCGGAGCAGCCAGTTTTTGATTAGGTACACACTTTTCCCCTTCTTTCGTTGGTTCCTGAACGGTAAAGGTGCTTGTGAAACCGCTTAGGGGTCGGGTGCGGGCGTGCGCGCTGGCAGGAGCCGCCACACTCGCACAGTGGAAAAGGTGAGCTGTATTTCCTCTGTGCTTTCGCTCTTGATATCCAGTCGGGGCCGATCGATGTGTAGTTATTCGGTTTTGGTACAACGTTGAATAGTGACCATTGTGTGAACAGAACAATGATAATTGCAATAAAGATCGCTTGTTTTTAAGGTGAGCGCGAGGCCGCGCCCGCGCCCGCAGCGACCACGCGCTCGCCCAACCGCGACGTCGTGCGCTCGAGCGCGTGTGCCCGACCGAGGATCCAGCAGGTATGACAGCTGGAAATATTTAAAAGCTGTGCAGTGGTTTCCTCCCCAATCAGTGTTTATTTGTCGAGCATTTGCTCTTTCTCTCCTGTGATAGTTGATCGTGGTGTTCGGTTGGCATACACGGTTGGTTAGCGTTGATTGTGTCAGTAAAGTGACGATAATTATAATAAATATTACTTGGGTTTCAGGCCGGAAGCATTGCTGCGAGACCCGCGCCAGCGCCACGAAGGCGCCGCGCCGTGCTGCGAAAGCAGGTAAGGACGCTCGAAAATTTTAAAAAGCTAATCAGTGTTTACCTTCTCAAATTATGTGTGCTTCTTGCTCGAATAGTCGCTCGTACTCTCCAGTAAGAGTCGGGCATAGAGTAGTTGTTCCATATACTTGGTTAGTTCGTGATGTTTGTGTGAGTAGAATGACGACAATTATAATAAATATTGCTTGTGTTTCAGACGAGAAGCAATTCGCCGGCGCCCATGTCGCGCCACGACAACACGCGCGCTCGACCACGGGCACAGCAGGTAAGAGAGCTCGAAAATAATTAAAAGCTATGCACTGGTTTCCTCCCTAATCAGTGTGTGCTTGCTATACTTCTCCAGTAAGGGTCGATCGTTGTGTTCGGTTGACTTGCACGGTTGGTTAGTGATGTTTGTGCGAGAAGAATTACGATAATTATATCAAATATCGATTGCGTTTCAAGCCAGTTGCAGTTCCCTGCGCCCGCGCCACGACGACTCCCGCGTCCGCGCCACGACCGCACCCGAGTCCGCGGCCTCAACAGGTTAGGGAGCTCGAAAAATTTAAAATCCATTTCCTTCCTTTCTAATCAGTGTCTACTTTCTCGTACATTCGCTCATCTCCAGAAAGGGCCGATCGTTGTGTAGTTGTATGGCTTTGTTACAATGTTGAATAGTGATCATTGTGTGAGTACGACTAAAATTTTTCGACGATAATGATTCATTCGTTTTGACTCTGTGAATTGTAAATACAACGCATTTCAATTTAGTTCCGGTCCGCCGACACGTCTGTCCGGCGCCAGTTGACGCAGGCGCCACACCACAGGTCACGTGCGCCGAGGAGACACGGCCATTCCACGAGGAGACACGGCCATTCCTGGGCATTCTTTAGGTAACTAAAACGAGAAAATATTTGAATGGTTCCGTAGCAAACCAATACGGGTTTACATTTTATTTTAGCCGTCTGTTTGCGTCAAATGCTGATTCGTATTCATTATGAGAGCGTAATGACGATACATACAATAAGTTTCGATTTAGAGCGGGATACCGATGTCCGCGGCGCGATGTGGCTTCAATCTGGCGCGGCGCCAACGTCGGGAGGGCGCGGCGCCGGCGCCGCGCCAGTGGATACAGGAAATTTTTTTTTTAAATTTTTAATAGAAATTTGGGGTGATTATTTATTTTTTAATATGTGTAAGGGAATTTGATTTTTTTTAAATTCTGTCTTTTGTTATATTTGAATCGTTTTGCAAAAATGGGATTTATTCTGAACATACAAACTAGTGAACTAATTTATTAGAAAAAATATTTATAAAGTTTATTTTTGCTGTTCTTTTTTTAATTTACAGGGGGACTTTGACGAGGCGCCGTCGGGAGGAGGAGGAGGGACAACATGGGCTCACTGAGGAGCCAGGTGAGAGTGGGCAGCGCCCTATTGTTTTTTTTAATAAACAATGTGATTAAAACGTTAGTTCTATTCGATCAATTCGTTCAATATACTGGTACTTCTTTTAGTGCGCTTTCAATTGTATTCCTACACTTTCCGCACGCACCTGTTATTATCGTGCGCGACGTGCACGTTTGGTGTTTCATGGATTATATAAAATACAAATGATCAAGTGTCTGTTCCAAATGTTTATTTTTCCTTTTTCAGAATTCTCTGGCCCCCGGACGCCCTTCCCTTCTCCTCTCTCCCTCTCCCACTCCCCCAGCCGGTCGAGGACTGGGTCCCGGTAGTTATCTTTTTTTGTATTATGTGTTATGATATGTTGTGTTTGTAAGAGTTAGGAAATAAATACTATATTTATTATGAATTGATGATCGATAAGCAATACAATGGAACTTTCAATTATTGGTACAACATTTGGTTCACAAATGGCCAGGATTCTTCCAGACCGAATTGGAGTGGGGAAGGGGAAACTGATGCGAATCTAATCAAAGACGGGGGCGCCCTTGAGTTCTACGACTCTCTTCATCTGATTTCTCACTCTCCTTATGTACGTTCTGCACTGATCGACAGTGAGGTGCTCCTTCCACCACTGTCTTATCCCCTCCTTCATGTGCTCGAGATTCTTGGGCTTCCAGGTGGACTGCAGCCACCTCTTTAGATTCGCCCACACGATCTCGACGGCGTTGAGGTCCGGCGATTCGGCCGGCCAGTCGAGAGTCTGGGTAGTAATTAGTAAGTATTCATTTAGGGCTAGTTTTTAAAAAAAATCAATAGTTGTTAATGAGTGATCAACAAAATTCACCTTGATCCCTTCACCGGCAAAGTACACCTGGGTGCTTTTTGCGGTGTGTGCGGGCGCATTGTCCTGGATGAGGACTCCGTGTTCTCCATAGAGTTCTCTGAAAGCAAAGTTTATTGAATTTGTACTTTTCCTAATTTGTAAGAGCATTTTGTTCATTTCCCGATAGTGAAAGTAAGCATACCTCGACCACTCCTTGTATGCCTTGTCGATAATGGCCTGGTAGGTGCCAGCATCGACTTTGGCATTGGTGTCAAGAAGAACGAGTGGAGTCGGCCCATCCCATCCAATTCCGCCCCAGATCATGACCTGAAAAGAAAACTCAGACTATCTATGTTTCACTGAAATGTTGTATCTTTATAGGTTGCACTCACTCCCACAGGGTTCTTGTGCTTGGATTTCACTCTCCTCTGCACGTCTCCTCGTAGACAGAAGACGTACCGAGAGTTGGCACTCAACTGCACTCGACACTCATCGGTAAAGCAGTGGTGAGTGAAAGTGTTCCGCTCTGCCAATTGCTTCTCACAGAAGGCCAAACGGAGAGGGCGATTGACCTCCCTCACCGAATGGCCATAGCGGGTGTTGTAGCATGTGAGGCCACATTCCTCCCGAATCCGCCGAACGACACCAGTGGATATCTGGAGAGATCAAAATACACCATTTCTAAATGTAAAAAAAAAGTACGGTAAGTAGGTAGGTTTAGTTTTGTTGCCAACTGAAGATGTGAAAAGTTCCATTATTCAAAGATCAATTCATGTCATTCAAAGATCAAAGATCAATCCATGCCATTCAGACAGAGATCAGAATTAATTGTGGTTGGAACTTGTTTGTGTATGAAGCAAATGAAACATTCTAGAGAAGTAGCAATCGATAATCAAAGTACCGTTTCCTCAAACTTCTCCTTGATTTCCTTCTGGATCGTTCCAATCGTGCACTCGCTGTTGTCCAAGTAGCTTTGAAGGACGAGGTCCCGGATACTTGAGAATAATTCCCGATCCTTCAGTGAGGTGGGACAGTATTCTCTCTCAACAAACTCCTTGTTGAGGATACGGGTTACAGTACTCTTTGAGATATGGTGATCTCTCAGAGCACACTTCCTGACGATGGTCTCATGAGAATCTCCGTCGTCTTTCCAACATTGAATGCTGTCCCTCCAGTCCTTTTCAAGAGGACGGACGTCCTTCTTCTGCAAATTCCGCCAAAATAAGTGCAATCGATAAAGAAAAGACTACTGTAACATAGAGATACAAAAGGGTTACCGTACCTTTATCGATTGACGCGCCCTCGATAACGACATTGTGTGGTGACGTCAGTTAACGATGAACTTGTACACTTAATAGCGTGAGAAGAATTCAAAATCTAAGGTAAGACAGTTACGTGACGATCCGTCTGCGCGCTCCCGACTAATCCCTCATTTGCATGTATGGAGAGTGTGATTTGTCTGCGTTATCATCATGCAATTCGCCATTCCTGTCTTTCTTTCATTCATGTGCATTCATATTTTTGTATTTTGAATATTCAGATGTCGTACGTTCTTGTATCAGTCGATGATATATTATCGATTATCGATCGAACTCGTATTACTGGTGGAGTGCAGCGACGCGGTCAGAGTGTTATGCTCGGACCCGTAAAGGGATCGAAGGGTGCCCCAGTGGCAGTGAAGTACGTCTGCTCGGGAACGAAGACGGAAGTGGAGGCTGCCATGGGGAAAGAGAAGGGACTGAGCAAGAAGAAGAGGGACAAGGCGGATAAACTTCCAGTGAGTTCTTTCCATCTCTTGATGTACCGTACTCCTATGAGATGATCTTTGAACTACCGTACCCATATGAGATGATCTTTGAACTACCGTACCCATATGAGATGATCTTTGAACTACCGTACCCATATGATATGATCTTTGAACTACCGTACCCATATGAGATGAGCTTTGACTTACCGTATTCCTATGAGATGAGCTTTGATCTACCGTATCCTGCTAGATCGATCCATATCGCGCCTTTCCAGTTCTCAGTGTTCCATCCTGGAGGAGATGAGAGTGACGGAGAAAGTCGATCAATGAGATCTCGCAGCCGGTCAGTCTTATCCTCAGTCACAAGATCGCGCGAAGGGTCGACTTCCTCTTCGCCCTCTTCTTCTCGCGCGTCATCGGCAAGTCGATCTGCGAGTACGGTAGTCGCTGCAGCATCGACCGTAACCTCTGAGATGAAAGGTACGGCATTTCTTTAACGAGTGTTTCAAACTTATTCCGCCGTTTATGCATTATTGTATTCAACCGATTCTGTTCTAGATGTGATTCGATCCGTGATACGTGAGGAACTGAGGCCAACAATGGATACTGTGGCCAAGATCTTCGAGTCAATCAAGAGAATGGAGAGGAGGCAGTTGAACGACCGACAGTCAGTCGAATCGATATCACAAACGGTACGGTAGCTATGGTCAATAGAGAGTACGGCATCTGTCGATAATATAGATTACGGTAGCTGTAGACAATGAAGTATTGTTGCAGCTATCTGAGAAGGAGAAGGCTGATGAGGAGCTGAACGGGCGACTGGCCAAGATGCAGTCGGATCTCGACATTGCCATCATGCACTTACCAGCTGCCCCTCCAGGTTAATACACATTTCAAAATTCCATCCATTCTTTTTAGAATCAGTTTAAAATGGTTATTTTATCTCAGAATTCGACTACGAATCACACGGAATGAGTCTTGCGACGATCAACTTGATCGATAAGGGAAATAACGTGGTGCAGTTCGCAGCCAAGCTGTCGGACCTGCTATTCCACGATCAGCGGAGTCTGCCAGTCGAGGAAAGGGATCAAGTTCGGCTGCAATGGTTGAAAGAAGTAAGTACTGACTAATATTTATTGTCAATAATACCATTAATTAGATACCGAAAACACAAGTCACATTGTTCTACGCTATTCATTTTCCAGTGCCTTTTCCATCGGCGCAAATACACGGTAGCCAACGACAAATTGTGGACGTGGAGCAAGGTCACTACACGTCTAAACTGCAACGCCCGTCTGCACAAGGCCCGTCTCGAGGCTGGGCTGCCTCCTCCCCAACGACTACCCAACCATCTGGCAAGAGGAGAAGGAGGAAGGTTCATTCACTCCCCCACCCAATCCCGTAAGAGACTTATTGCTCGCCCACGCCCTGTCACTTCTCATGTTTCTCCTACCTACCGTACTCCCCATTACTACCCTATTCGAAAAACAAGTGCCAATCGATCAATTCCTCATTTCCTCGTTCGGTCTCATTCTATTCGTCACACCCCGGCCTCAACTTCCCAATTCATTCCTCGTCCGACCAATGTCCAATTCTCCCCTCGCAAACTTTCCGCAATACCCCCTAGAATGTCCAATATCAACGAACAATTGAATGAGGAGGCAGACATGGACATTCCCGAGGATCAAGGCAACGAGGAAGAGGATCTGGAGTATTATGAAGACGACTACAACAACGACCACTCTACGACATCCTACCATAATAATGAAGCATACGTATCCATGCATGATATGCATGAGTAGTGGCCCCTAGCCTTCTTACAACAATAGTTGATAATTTTTTTGTGAACCAATCTTTCCACAGTTGATCCCTTGTTGCTTCTTATCATTCATAAATTACAGTATTTATTTCGTAGTCATACAAATATGATAAAACATTAACACAAAAATATAACTACCGTAACCCAGTCCTTGATCGGCTGGGGGAGTGGGAGAGGGAGAAAGAAAGGAGAAGGGAGGGGCGTCCGAGGGCCGGAGGATCCTGAAAATGCGAAAAAATGAACATTTGGAACGGACATTTGATCATTTGTATTTTACTTAATCCATGAAACACAAAACGCACACGTCACACTCGATAATAACAGGTGCGTGCGGAACGTTTCTTAACGTTTAAGAATACAATTGCAGGCACACCAAAGGAAATACCAGTATATTGCACGAATGGATCGAATATAAATAATGTTTCAATTGCACTGTTTATAAAAAAAATCAATAGGGCGCTGCCCACTCTCACCTGGCTCCTCGGTGGGCCCATGCAGTCCCTCCTCCTCCCAACGGTGCCCCGCATCAGTCCCTGTAATTTAAAAAAAAAGAACAGCGAAAATAAACTTTATAAATCTTTTTTCCAATAAATTAGTTCACTAATTTTTATGTTCAAAATAAATCCCATTTTTGTAAAACAATTAAAATATCAAAAAGAAATTATTTTAAAAAGCTCCAAGTCCCTTACACATATTAAAAAATAAATAATCACCCCAAATTTCTATTAAAAATAAAAAAAAACTGTCCTGTATCCACTGGCGCGGCGCCGGTGCCGCGCCTACTCGACGATGGCGCCGCGCCAGCATGCGATCTGCTCCCGCCTCGCGCCGAAGCCATCGGCGTCCCGATCTGAATCTCTATTTATTGTATGTATCGTCATAACGTTCGCATAATCAACATGTATCAACCTTTGATGCAGACAGAAGAGACAAACTAACATGAATGAGAAACACACACGGGCTTGCCCCGAAGCCACCCAAATAGTTTCTCGCTCACCTTACCTGAAGAATGCCCATGAAGAGCGCGTCCCCTCCCGCCACCCTCACCTGGCTCTACGGTGGGCCCAAGTAGCCCCTCCCCATCCTCCCGGCGTCGAATAGTCGCAGTCCCCTGTAAAATAAAAAAAAGAAAAGCGAAAATCATACATTTTATATTTATATTTTTAATAAACTATTTTTCAAATTTCTATGTTTTTTTTGTAAAACTATAGACCAGAAGTTATCAAAAACTCAAATTCCCATCCACATATTAAAACATAAATAATCACTAAATTTCTATTTGAAAAAATAAAAAAAAACTTCCTGTATCCACTGGCGCGGCGCCGGCGCCGCGCCCTCCCGACGTTGGCGCCGCGCCAAATTCAAGTCGACGCCCGCCTCGGTGTGCCGCTCTGAATCGCTATTTATTGTATGTATCGTCATTACGCTCTCATAATGAATACGAATCAGCATTTGACGCAAACAGAAGGCTAAAATAAAATGTAAGCCAGTATTGGTTTGCTACGGAACCACTCAAATATTTTCTCGTTTTAGTTACCTGAAGAATGCCCAGGAATGGCCGTGTCTCCTCGCGCCCGGGCGCACGCGACGTGTGGTCAGCTGGCGCCGGGCAGACCGGAACTGAATCGATATGCGTTGTATTTACAATCATGAAATTCACATAATCAAAACTAATCAACGAATAATAATTTTAAAAACCTCCGTCGTACTCACACAATGATCACTATTCAACATTGTAACAAAGCCATACAACTACACAACGATCGGCCCTTTCTGGAGATGAGCGAATGTACGAGAAAGTAGACACTGATTAGAAAGGAAGGAAATGGATTTTAAATTTTTCGAGCTCCCTAACCTGTTGAGGCCGCGGACTCGGGTGCGGTCGTGGCGCGGACGCGGGAGTCGTCGTGGCGCGGGCGCAGGGAACTGCAACTGGCTTGAAACGCAATCGATATTTGATATAATTATCGTAATTCTTCTCGCACAAACATCACTAACCAACCGTGCAAGTCAACCGAACACAACGATCGACCCTTACTGGAGAAGTATAGCAAGCACACACTGATTAGGGAGGAAACCAGTGCATAGCTTTTAATTATTTTCGAGCTCTCTTACCTGCTGTGCCCGTGGTCGAGCGCGCGTGTTGTCGTGGCGCGACATGGGCGCCGGCGAATTGCTTCTCGTCTGAAACACAAGCAATATTTATTATAATTGTCGTCATTCTACTCACACAAACATCACGAACTAACCAAGTATATGGAACAACTACTCTATGCCCGACTCTTACTGGAGAGTACGAGCGACTATTCGAGCAAGAAGCACACATAATTTGAGAAGGTAAACACTGATTAGCTTTTTAAAATTTTCGAGCGTCCTTACCTGCTTTCGCAGCACGGCGCGGCGCCTTCGTGGCGCTGGCGCGGGTCTCGCAGCAATGCTTCCGGCCTGAAACCCAAGTAATATTTATTATAATTATCGTCACTTTACTGACACAATCAACGCTAACCAACCGTGTATGCCAACCGAACACCACGATCAACTATCACAGGAGAGAAAGAGCAAATGCTCGACAAATAAACACTGATTGGGGAGGAAACCACTGCACAGCTTTTAAATATTTCCAGCTGTCATACCTGCTGGATCCTCGGTCGGGCACACGCGCTCGAGCGCACGACGTCGCGGTTGGGCGAGCGCGTGGTCGCTGCGGGCGCGGGCGCGGCCTCGCGCTCACCTTAAAAACAAGCGATCTTTATTGCAATTATCATTGTTCTGTTCACACAATGGTCACTATTCAACGTTGTACCAAAACCGAATAACTACACATCGATCGGCCCCGACTGGATATCAAGAGCGAAAGCACAGAGGAAATACAGCTCACCTTTTCCACTGTGCGAGTGTGGCGGCTCCTGCCAGCGCGCACGCCCGCACCCGACCCCTAAACGGTTTCACAAGCACCTTTACCGTTCAGGAACCAACGAAAGAAGGGGAAAAGTGTGTACCTAATCAAAAACTGGCTGCTCCGGCTTCATTTCGCGTCGCCCACGCCCGTATCACGCACGTCCGCATCAGCTCCGACTCCTGCAACCGAACAACCAATGAAATAACATGAAACAACAACAATAACACGAGGGAATAGTAAGAAAAACGGGCGGGGAAGCCTCGCGGTTTGATGACGCGTCACTCCGCGAGGCGTTCGCCAAATGAGTGGTCCTAATTGCCGGCAACGGAATACTACTGTTAATTTCCAGGTTGCCGGTTCTGAGTGAAAACTTTTCGAAATTCAATGCGTGAAATTTTCTCCGTTGTTTTACATATTTCACCGGACACATCCGGGTACTTTCCGGCAAATCGAGGTGGAAAAAAAATATGCGCCTATTCACGAGTCGTAAATAATTTTCTACGCAAAGTTACAAAAATTGAACATTTTGATCACGTTGCGGTAAACGTTCCGATATTTTCAGCACGTACGATACATCCGATCATCCGATTTTTTACATCTTTTTACATCCGAACTTGCGGGACCCCGAATTTCGGGAATGCGAAAAACACTGACTGATTCCCAAATCGATTTCATGTATTCCGATTTTTTGCTTTTTTAAAAACTTTTTTCTATTTAATTTCTTTCATGTTTTCGACCGAATGAAGAAATCAATCTCATCTTCTCAAATTCGCTCCAACCAATCATTAACTCATCATCTTGTGCAATGAGATAATAGAAGATTAACAATTCAAGCTCTATTAACTACTTGGGGAGAGAATCAATAATTATATCGATTTTACATTGCATCCGCGAAGAATTTCCCCAAAATTCAAAAAGTAGATTTTTCGATTTTGGTCTACTAGTCGAATTATGAATTTATTTCAATCAAATTTGACCGCATATTGATTTTGCTCTCTCACTCTCTCGCTCGCTAATCCGCCAGACAGTCGCGCCACGCAAATGAGGATTCTTCCCCGCTTGACACGGTGTGAGATGCTCTGCGTTATATCCCAAGGCAAGACTTTTTTGGAGAGCGGGAAAATTGTTGAATTCAAACACAACAATTGAACCTGAAAACCCCTTATGTTTTCTGCAGTTCGAATACCCGCCAATTTATTTTATTTAAATTTTCTCAATTTTGAATTCCTGAATAAGCTCATAGTTTAAATTTCGTCTGGCGCGCGCGGCGAGTTTCAAAATTGCGGGAAATTTCGCACACGTGAGAACGTAAGATGCGTCAAATTCTCGGCTCGATTTTTACTCTCGGGTCGGATTTATGTCCCCCCTGTCCAGTATGAAACGTTCATTAGAAAAAAATATTATTCAGATTTAAAAAAAAAACCAAAGACCACTAAAATCGACCTTTAATTATTACTTTTTGATTTTGATTTTGAGCTACATAGGGTGGCGAAAAAGATAAAGCGCCGATGAACTCTCGGTGTGTTTAACGCGCCAGTACATGTCAAAAATGTGTTACTAGTTACACCGGAATACACCGGTGTTCGCACCACCGTTAGCAAACCTAATAAAAATTTTAATTTGATAAATTTAGAATTATCATTTTCTTCGCTTGTGACGGAAAAATGGAGGACAGTAATATGAAATATTAGATGTTTTGTGTAATCCTGGCCCGAGGCATTAATGCCCCATAGTTCACAAAGGTTTCTCCGAAACGTGTCATTTTAGTTTTCATGCATTTTAATTAATATTACCTTAATTGGTGGAAGCGATGTGACTGAAGAAGAGAGAGCGAGCGACTCTCTTGTATAAGAACACTTGTCCCAACTGACAACCAGACGAGAAACTATGGAGGGCGACACTCAAATACAAACATTAAATATTACGACTTGTACGTAGTTTACTCGCGTCTCATTCTCGTACATACACACGTACTGCTTTGTTTCGAACGATTGTATATTTTCGGAAAATATTCCGTATTCTTCAAGTTTCAACCTCCATTCCTCCTCTGTGGGAGGCAAATATCTGGCCACTTTCGCTTCCTTTCAAAATGTTTTTTATGTCGAAAAGAGCTCATTTAGAACGAACCTTTGAAATTGTATTGATCGTTCAATATTTCGGAAAAAATAACTGCAAGGTTTGGATCGATAGTTTTCGAGACGGAAAGCAAAAGCGCCGGTTGCCAACAACTCGAGATAAAATTGGTGAAGAGTTATCAGTATGGGAAAACGGCGAATTTTATCCTCCACAGTTATCATGCAACCGTGAAACACAAATCGTCCGCCCAGAAAAGAGTCTATTAATTTTGCCCCTTGCGTACCCAGATTTTCGTATTTGCGGGCTCCCGTTTAATGACCATCAAGTAAAATATCAATTGCACCCTGAAATGTGATTGCTCTCGTTGGGGCTATCGAGGGTGCAGAGAAGGACTAACGTCTTTAGAAATTTGTTAAATTTCGATTTCAGCCAGTATTTGACAATTTGAATGCGTCCCTCCTCGAAGAAAGTTATGACACACGAAAAAAATACAGCCTAGGCGTGCTGCGGCAGTGGTGTTTCGTGTCAGCTGCCATATTGTGCCAATAAATATTTTAAATATATATATTTAAGATCGAAAGTGGTTAACGCAGACCGCCCAAACAAATATCAGTCATAGCAGAAAATTATAGAATTTTTTTGCATTTTAATGTACATATTGTAGATCGAAAGTAGTTCACGCACAACCAAATATCAGTCATAGCAGAAAAATATAGAAATCGTTTGCATACAGTGATGCTCATAGTCCCTAAATTCGGCGACCCCCCGCACGCGGGGGGTCCGAGCAGGGTGAAAAGGTGAAAATAATACTGTTTTCGATCACATCTAGAACTTTTGCATAGTGCGCCGCCATCATGGTCATAATCGTTTCGAAAAATTACTTTATGATAAAAAAAATTAGTTTGATGTTATTCACACCTCTTCCTACCCTATTCCATCAAATAGATCGGTATTTTTTTGTTGGATAAGTACACTGTGTCAGCAAATCTACTTGTCCAAAGGTGCAAGGTTACATCTGCGATAGTACAGAAAATATGTCGTTTCTGTAAGATATTGTGCCTGTCAAAACATGGGACGCACTAACTCCGGTGGAAACTCCTAGTTCCTAAGTGAAATGTCGTTAAATGAACAAGTCTACTATTTTATTCGCAGACCAGCATGATGAGAATGAAAAATACGAAACGTAGTTCATTTTTGAAGGTGGTAGAAAAAACTTTTCTTCAAACAAGAAGTATGTAATTTGAGGGGTCGCAAAGTACCTCAGATCAGAAAACATTTTAAAGCAGCACTAGTAATACTACAAAATCGCTTATATGAGGGGAATCGCGAGATTCGAGCACTTGGCGACCATAAGGGACAAGATTTAAAAAGTGTCCAAATGAATTTTAATTATCGCAGATCTCCTGAGAGGCTGCAGGAAAGCCAGCTACCAGAAAAAAAGTTTGCATCTCCGATTTGGATGAACCTTGAAAGGTGTATAACAATGAGGGTTAGAAAATTTTTCATCGAGGTGGTTTTGTCAAATTTCGCAATTATCGATTTTTTATATCAAAAATTTCAAAATTTCATAACTCTATGAATTGTTATCGTACAGCGTAGATTTTTTTTTCATTCGATTCGTTTTCTTCAATTCTTCTGTTGATCAGCTCCTAGTTATGATATTTTAGAAAAAAATGAAAGTCTCTGATTTTTTTTTCGTCAAGTAGCCAGGTTCGTTTGTGTTTCACGCGATTGCGAATTTTTTTCATCGACAAACGACATTCGATAGAGGTTGGTTCTGCAATACGTGAGGTAGGTTTCAGCAAAATAAAAAAAATCTAAACCAATGACATGCTCGAGTTTCTCGCGATTCCGCCTCATATATACTTTATTGGCTATTGAAACATACAACCACCTAAAAATATATTTCTCATGACACAGTGAGGCGGGTTTTGCGATTTAACAACCCAACAATTGAAGATTTTCTCGTTCGCGCATAAATTAAGACCCTCTTGGGTCAAATTAGGCATCACTGCACAGTTTCGCAACTCCACCACACCAACCTGCGAGTCCAATGGCCGCACGAGTAGACCAATCGTGGACGTAGAGAGGTCGTCAGCTGCACGATTCCAGTAGAGGGAGAAGCTGCACGTTACATCAATTTCACAAATATAACAAGCTCCTTCTCAATATCAGTCATTATCGGCTCTTTTATGGCCTTCAGTCATTCAACTACTACCGTAGTCTTATTGAGAATACGGACCGAGACGGAAAAGAGCAGTCGGAGGGAGAAGAGCAATCACGGAAGAATGAATCATCAAAGATAAGAAGTTTCGTCATTACTCTGAAATAGTATAAATAAGATTGAGAGTAAGATTTAGCACACATACCAATCGATATGGAGGATGGAAGGTCGATAGTTGTGGATGAAAGACGTTTGAGGAAATAATGTAGTGAGTAGATTGGATCTGCAAAGATATGAATTGAAAAAAATCGATCACAGTTCCACCTCCTCATGTAACAAAGTGTGACAAACTTCCACAGACACAAAATGAGGTCGAACACCGCCTTGATTAGGCTGAATCGCGTTTCATTCGTGCGCAATGCATTCAATCAATAACATTTCAGAGAGCTGCAATAACGAACCCCGGGAGAACAAGGAAGATACGTCGTCGCTCGATCCATTATTTTAGAGTTGACAGAGTGGAGAGTTTGTCGATCTGAAGAGAGCAATATTATATTTAAATATAATGATAACATAATTTGAACCAATGTACTCACAATAGCATCAGATGTAGACTTGAGCCCCTCTCTTCCACCCGTCTTCATTCAAATATCCTCTGGTGCAGCTCATCTCAAGGGATCGAGAGTAACGAAACGACACATCTGAATTAAAAAAATTCAACTACCATCACTTTATGACAGGAATCGCGAGAGACTCGAGCTCATCGGCCATGACCGGGACAGCCTCGATTCACCGCTTGTCCCGCTCTCTTCCTTCTTTGGTCCGTTTTACATTCGTCCAAATAATTATTTCAAATGTATAAGACAGGAATCGCGATAGACTCGAGCATGGCCGGGACATAGAAATTTATGATTTTTGATTTGGCTGAAAACATAGCACAAGGTACTACAAACCTCCCTCTATCGAATAGCGTTTTCAGAATTTTTTTTAAAAAATTCGTTTTCACGTGAAACACAAATCAACCTGGTGAGTCGGGAACTTTTGCGAGAAATAGTAAAGTTTGAAAAATCATAAATATCTTCAACGTGTAGATAGATATCCGCGGTTTGGTGCGTTAGATAGACAAATGACTCGGCTTGTTTACCATCCGCCCGAAGTCATTCCTGGATGATGCGCAGATGCGGGGTTGTCGCTTTTGCAAAATTTGAGCTAATTTTCTTAAAAGTCAAAACTACTGGTTCCCTCTATGCGCGCTCTGGTGAGCATGGTTGACGCTCACTGCAATATTAAAATGGGCCGAATCGGGCCATGCATTCTAAAGATGCACGCGATTTTGTCAGGTCGGTCAAATATAATTAATGGCCGCGAACATCAATTCTGGCCCATTTGTCGTGAAAACTATCGCAAACTATTAAAAAACAATAATCATGTTCTTTGTGCCATTTTTTATTGATTGATTTTTCGAGTAAAAAAATTGAAAAAAAATCAGAGTCGATTTTTGGATTTGCGGTATTTCGATTATTTTGAAGTCGATATGTTTCTTATAAGGTTTCATATTATTAGTTATGTACGCTGGTGCAAGATGTTTCTGTAATTCCTTCAGCAAATATATTTTAACCACTGAATCTACATCTAAAATGCGAAATTTGTCTTCCACTATTAGAACAGGTTCAATTCCTTCCATACTTCATCATGAAATTCCTCATTATAGGTAGACCAATTTCCTTCTTGGAAGTGAATGTATATCTGTTCGTAGGAAAGAGTTACAGAGCCTAGAAAATCGATTATCATGCGAAAAGCGCGTGCTCTAGCTTCTCTAGCACTCTCTCAATTCCCCACGCTCTCTCGCCTGGGTTCGGACCCCGAGCTGGGCAGAAATCTTTTGCAAAGCTTATGTGTTATCGAAATCACGTGAATTCAGCCCACAAACATTGGTGGTGAATCAGAGGAATCTTTGCAAAAGATTTCTGCCCAGCTTGGGGTCCGAACCCAGGCGAGAGAGCGTGGGGAATTGAGAGAGTGCTAGAGAAGCTAGAGCACGCGCTTTTATCATAATATTCGATTTTCTAGGCTCTGTAACTCTTTTCTACGAATAGATGGACATTCACTTCAAAGAATGAAATTGGTCTACCTATAATGAGGAATTTCATGATGAAGTATGGAAGGAATTGAACCTGTTCTAATAGTGGAAGACAAATTTCGCATTTTAGATGTAGATTCAGTGGTTAAAATATATTTGCTGAAGGAATTACAGAAACATCTTGCACCAGCGTACATAACTAATAATATGAAACCTTATAAGAAACATATCGACTTCAAAATAATGGAAAAACCGCAAATCCAAAAATCGACTCTGATTTTTTTTCAATTTTTTTACTCGAAAAATCAATCAATAAAAAATGCCACAAAGAACATGATTATTGTTTTTTTAATAGTTAGCGATAGTTTTCACTACAATCGGGCCAGAAGTGATGTTCGCGGCCATTAATTATATTTGACCGACCTGACAAAATCGCGTGCATCTTTAGAATGCATGGCCCGATTCGGCCCATTTTAATGTTGCAGTGAGCGTCAACCATGCTCACCAGAGCGCGCATAGAGGGAACCAGTAGTTTTGACTTTTAAGAAAATTAGCTCAAATTTCGCAAAAGCGACCACCCCGCATCTGCGCATCATCCAGGAATGACTTCGGGCGGTTCGTAAACAAGCCGAGTCATTTGTCTATCTAAAGCACCAAACCGCGGATATCTATCTACACGTTGAAGGTATTTATGATTTTTCAAACTTTACTATTTCTCGAAAAAGTTCCCGACTCACCAGGTTGATTTGTGTTTCACGCGAAAACGAATTTTTTAAAAAAAATTCTGAAAACGCTATTCGATAGAGGGAGGTTTGTAGTACCTTGTGCTATGTTTTCAGCCAAATCAAAAATCATAAATTTCTATGTCCCGGCCATGCTCGAGTCTATCGCGATTCCTGTCTTATACATTTGAAATAATTATTTGGACGAATGTAAAACGGACCAAAGAAGGAAGAGAGCGGGACAAGCGGTGAATCGAGGCTGGCAGCAACAATAGTAGATAACAGGGCGATCTGAATTTAAATAATATGCAGTAAGTTAGAGTGTCAATGAGAATTCCGAATACATTTGCGACCATCGGAGAGAGACGAGACTGTAATCGATTGAATGTTGCATAATCTACCGTAACCATGCACACAACAATCTCATCATCTTCTTGCTCCTTACTTACTTACTTACTTAGTAGATCCATCTTCAGCGGCGAAGCCGCGTGGATCACAGTTCCTCCAATTGCTTCTGTCTCGAGCGCGCGTCATCCAGTGGCGGTAGGGCGCTCGTTGGGAGGACGATCGGGTAGATTGTCCTGTACTGTAGGGCATCTTGGCATACTCCTCGATCGAGTCCCTCCATCTAGCCGGTGGTCGTCCTTGTGGGCGAGTCAAGTTGGGAGGGGGGAATTGCTGCGTGACACGGGTAGACCATCTATCGTCTTCTCTTCGTAGCACGTGACCTGCCCATCGGTGCTTCGCTCTTGTGATGTGATTAATCGGGTCCGATTCTTGCTATGGTCTTCTTGCTTATAGTTCAGTAACCCACATAAAGTTGGTTTCCAAGAGCTCTCTGACGTCATAATCGTATTACCGTACCCTCCACCTCCTACCGTACTTCATCATTGTTCTATCGTGCCCCGTTCCATCCTTCCGTACCACTCCCCTCCTACCGTATTCTCACCGTCTCCAGAATGACCGTTCTTGCTATGGCTATTGCCTGGAGTATATATTTTATTGCCATGGGGTCGGTTTATTATTTGGATGTGAAACCAGACTCGCTGATGTGTGCACTACTTCACTTCCCTTTGTTCATTAGCATTTATTCGAAGGTGAAGAGACTGACGGAAATGGGGTCGAACATGGGCGACTCCTCAATGTCGTGTTTCTGCTTCACCACGGCGTACGTCTCCGCGAGTAATGATCAGACTCTCCTAATTCTACATGCTCTCTCATCGATCAGTCAGCGCGAGAGAGCATGCAGAATTGAGAGGGTCAGACCATTATTCGTCTCCACCAGCTTCCTCATGTCTCACAACGCACGAATGAAGGCCTGCCTTCAAAACAAAGTGCCGAGTACTACTGTATCCGAGATACGACGGTAGCTCCACATCATATCACTGCATCGAATACCGTATTCAGTCATTCTGTTTTGGCGGCCTACAATATCACGCCTAATCCTCCCTCTTCTTGATTTCGCTTCATGTTTCTGGAACCCCCATTATGATACCGACATACAAACCCTCGAAAAAGGTCAACACATCTTCACTCGCCAAGTATATTTCCGTTGCATTCCGTCTCCATCATACCCCCAATCCCTCCCCTCTTATCCCGAACGGTTGAAGAAACTCGGTCTGCGTCGAATTCACATCTAGTAATGCAAGATTCCATTCATTCCCTGCACGTACTGCTCGATGGTATTCCATGCTCCCAATAGAAGTTCTCACTGCCCCCAATCATCGAACATTCAAGAAACGATTGGCAAATCACCCCATTGTCAAAGACCTCCGTCATCTCTAGTAATATTCGCCCCCCCCCCCCATAGAGTCCCCCCCCATATCTTCCCTAATTGCATGTCAAATTCCAAATCCTGTTGCGCCTCGGGCGTAGATAAATTATTATTATTAATCCAGTCCCGGTCTACCGTACTTTTCCTATGCTCGAAGTACTCAGATTTATGCAGATTCTGTGTGTATATGACAAGTCTTCTGATAGACTGCAGGACCCCCGCGCACAGCTGCCAAAAGTTTGTTCGATCTTGATGAAATAATTATGGTGGATGTTGTTGGGGACGAAGATAAACATTTACTGGTTCATTTGGCCCAGAACCGGATATTAGGCAAAATCCGGCTCTAGAACCGGCTCCGGAGTATCTCAGCTTAAAATGGTGCTACAGTGCTGCGGTTGGGCTTAAAATTTGCAGAATAATATTCTAAGCAACTTTCATGTTGAATACTTTACGATAAGAAGCCAACTTCAAGTTGAAAAATATTTTCAAATGAGAAAAAATGTACAAAAAATTAGAAAATAAATCACACTGAAAATTTTTTCTCCTTTTTCAGGGCTAGATTGTGCAGATTCGGATTCTCCTAATCGAAATACTTATGGAAAAAAATACCTGAGGCAAAAGTGGTACCCTTTGGAAAAAGTTATGAGTCGAAGACTAGAGCAATGTCGAGATTTTTCAGAAACATGTTTTCTTAAAAACATATTTCTAAGCATCCAAATGCTCTGAAAATCCGTGCCTAATTATTTTCAATCCTAATTTCATATTTGAAACACTTTGAGACGGAAATTACGGGTTTATTTAGACATATATTTTTTGGATTTCAAAATGCCGTGCAATTTCGATATTTTCACATTTTCGTGAGATTTTGATACTTATTACTCCTGTATTGTTATGATTATGTATTGTGGCTCTTCCATTTGAATGGTTGCATTAATTTTGGGATATTAGTGGAATTTACTACATCATTTTCAAACATTTAATAATTCGGTGGTATTGCCGGGATCTTTAAGAAATCATGAGAAAAAACGAATATTAAGATTTGAATTAAAAGAGGCACAAACGTAGTTGCGTGTGTATATTCATAGACAGAATTGCAAATGAACTCGAATTAAATTATTTCGAACCCTGTTTCACCCATAAAATGAAGAGAAATATGTAATCTTCGAGCTCAATGCGTTATTAGAGTGTGAAAAAGAAAAGGAGATGTAATTGTATTCTAGATTGTTTAAGCCCCGTACGTATTCACCAAATATGAAGTTTCATACAAATTTCCCTGTGAGTGAACTTAATGACACGTTTTCGAATTGTATAAAAGGAAACATTGTTCTTGGGGGTATTCAAAAATATTTATGCCTTGCGATTGTTGGTAATTTGCTGGTTAAATAATTAAAACTACGTATTATCAACTGCTACTTGATCAAGAATATGGCGAACATTCATAGGGAAGAGCCACATGACAATGTCATGACAATACAGGAGTAATAAGTATCAAAATCTCACGAAAATGTGAAAATATCGAAATTGCACGGCATTTTGAAATCCAAAAAATAAATGTCTAAATAAACCCGTAATTTCCGTCTCAAAGTGTTTCTAATATGAAATTAGGATTGAAAATAATTAGGCACGGATTTTCAGAGCATTTGGATGCTTAGAAATATGTTTTTAAGAAAACATGTTTCTGAAAAATCTCGACATTGCTCTAGTCTTCGACTCATAACTTTTTCCAAAGGGTACCACTTTTGCCTCAGGTATTTTTTTCCATAAGTATTTCGATTAGGAGAATCCGAATCTGCACAATCTAGCCCTGAAAAAGGAGAAAAAAATTTCAGTGTGATTTATTTTCTAATTTTTTGTACATTTTTTCTCATTTGAAAATATTTTTCAACTTGAAGTTGGCTTCTTATCGTAAAGTATTCAACATGAAAGTTGCTTAGAATATTATTCTGCAAATTTTAAGCCCAACCGCAGCACTGTAGCACCATTTTAAGCTGAGATACTCCGGAGCCGGTTCTAGAGCCGGATTTTGCCTAATATCCGGTTCTGGGCCAAATGAACCAGTAAATGTTTATCTTCGTCCCCAACAACATCTACCATAATTATTTCATTAAGATCGAACAAACTTTTGGCAGCTGTGCGCGGGGGTGGTCGGATTCCTGCAATCTATCAGAAGACGTGTCATATTCGAATGACTACTGAATGCGTCAAATCCCCTACTAAGGCAACGCATTTGTAATCTAATCGGAGAAGAACTAGAATATAACAATTTCACAACTAATCCGTGGCTAAATAAGATTATAAAATCTCTCTTATTAGATTCCTAAATTTCAAAATTCGCTCATATTAGATTCCAAAATCGATCTGATGCGAAATCCGTGATTTTGGCAATTATATTTCAATTCTCCTTTGAATACTAAATGTTGGCTAAATAAGATTATAAAATCTCTCTTATTAGATTTATAGCTTCACTTTCAAGAATTTTTGAGTGTGAGCGGGAACAATCGGAACATGGTCAGGAACAATCGGAACGTCACCAGGAACAAGAGGAAGATGTTACATGTATAGCAGGGCTGTGCGGAAAATGATTTTCGGAAAGTTTCGGAAAACGGAAATTTTCCGAATTTAATTTTCGGAAAAATCGGTAAATTCGGAAAATTTCGGAAAAAGTAATTTACGATTTTTTCTCAATATTTTTAGTTTTTTTCACTTTTCGACTTTCGATTTTCCGATTTCCAACAATCCCCCGATTTTCACTAATTTAACTATTTTTCTAAATATTTTTTTAAATATTATCTATGATAATCTAGAAATTTTATGATAAATTAATATTTTTTTTCTGAATTACAAGCAATTTCGGAAAATATTCGGAAAAAGTTTTCCTACTTTCAAAATCGGAAAATTTTTCGACGTGATTTTTTTCCAAAAAAAAGTCGGAAAATCGGAAAATTCGGAAATCGGAAAACGTTAAATGCACAGCCCTGATGTATAGCTTCACTTACAATTTAACAAACATTTATTTGTGTTTAAAGTTTTAAAATAGTGGTGCGAACAAAATGTATTCAAAATATAAACAATAGCATCAACTTCAAAATGTCATGTTCCGATTGTTCCTGGTCATGTTCCTTCTAGGAGGAGCATTACCAGGAACAATCGGAACAAGAAATTTTTGAGTTGTTATGCTCATAAGAAAATTTTTTTGCAACCATGATTTACCGCAGTATGGGGGTTAACCCCATGTCCACGGGATTTGTGGGGCATTATCACTACTTTCCTCTAGAATAGGAGTGGGGAACGATACAAAATGTCTGAATTATTAGTTCTGAATAATACATTACAAAGAAAATCTTGATCAATGTGTGGAGGATTCCATGGTATGAGACCACGATGTTTATTTATATACTTATTTACAACCAGCACTCCAGCCACAAACGCATAATCTACAACTTAGAACATCACGTCTAGATACAGTAATCCTTACAGTACTCTATCTCTTCTACTGTAGTGCTCCTACAGTAATCCCGTGATCTCCTCTCCTTTCACATTATCGATTATTCTCAATTCCTCCTCTGCTCGATCGTCATCACTCACATGGGCGACGTTGCGAACGTCCGAGATTGAGAAGAGATGGCGGAGACCGGAAATTAGAGAGATTTATTGATTATTTCGATTATCGACTATTAACTTTCGGAATTTGGAGGATAAGTTTGAGACAGTAAAGCTTCCTTTCATTTTGTTCTTTCAGGCTTTCGAATTTAGACCGCAAAGAGGAAAGCGAAGGATTTTTCTCGATACTCCACATGCTCTGATTATAAAAAAAGTACTGGTTCAATTTCACATTGATGACGTCACTCACCCTCTGCCGTATCTGGATCGATAACACTCCTAGGTGGCCACACTTTCCCTCCTCCCACCAGACGACGAGCGGCTCCCGTGTCACTGAAAGAAAAGAAATGATTGCGTCATCGCAAGTCAATCGGAGTATTTGGAAATGCTAAAACGTCGTAGACTGTGATCAAAGGTAAATAATTAGCAATGAGTGATGCTTGCAAAATTTTCACCATGAAATAACTTATTATTCATCATCAACTCACGTTGCCAACACGAGAGCGATGGAATCCCCGCTGGTCATGTGACGAACCAGACGACCGTAGAAGAATTTGCCTACAATGGAGTACTGTAATCGGTATACAGTAGGGTGGTCTAATCCGGGCCAGTCCGGGACCGGGACCAAAAACGGAACCGGTCCCGTTTTCGGTCCCGCACGGGTGCAAAAATCCATTTCGATCCCGTTTGGTAAAAAAACCGAAAATGTCCCGCGGGACCGGGGAAGGAAAAGTACAACACAGTAAGAGGAATCACACTTGAATCGTGTTTATTTACATGCAATATCACTAGCAAGTGCTGAAAAACTAATATTTCTACTTTTTAAAGAATTTGTTTAAAAAAATATTTTTTCAAAAAAACATTTTTTTTTTCGAAAAATTATTTTTCCAAATTTTTATGGAAATGTGTTTAGAGGGATCCCTTGTTCCCGAAATGCTATTCCATTTTCACAAAAACACTTATCCGGGCTCAAATACTCCATTTTTAAAGTAATCTTACAGCGGTCCCGCGGGACCGGCAGTGGACCCGCGGGACCAAAACGGCCCAGCGGGTCACTCTCGCTTTTTGAGTCGGTCCCGGGACCAATCCGGTCTCGGGATCGCGGAATTCGGACCCGGATTAGGCCACCCTAGCATACAGTACTTCAACCGAACTACCTTACTCAAACTGCATCCTATTCGGTTGGTCAATAAGTTTTGCCCGATTTGATGTTTGAACTTTGCGTTGTCGATTTTCCGCCAGTTCTACTTAGCAAGCCTTGTGTTCATAATATGTTGTAGGAGGACAGTTAAGTAACAACTTCTATCTTTGGTTTCTTTTCGCACTCTCTCGGGCTCCTTGATATTTCATTGTGTAAATTTGGTAAGATCCGCTGAAAATTCGAGAAAAATGTTTATGGATTCCTTGGCGTCAAGAATTTTTCCCAGAGCCTCAGCTTAGAACCAATTATATTATCAACAGTCATCTTTAATTTTATGGTAAGAATGAGCCGCTACTTTATTTCTTTTATAAGTTATGGTTCTCGATATTAGATAAGTCCGGAAAAAGTAGTATCGCTTCGATTTCAAATCACGATGTCGAATGCAAAGCTGCCCAGGTGTAGTAGTGCGCGATTTACTCAATGACAATATAACTTACTTTCTCTATTGAGAGTTTAAACTGTACCCTCCTGAACTTTTCGAGAAACAAAAAAATCATAAATTTCGAAACTTTTTTTTTTTTTTTTTGAAAAATTTCGAAAAATTTTCAGAAAAATTCCAATTTTGGTGTCTGTTTTGATAAAGTGTCCTGTCGAAGTGAACATGAATCGACCAAAGCAATACTATAGGACTTTTGCTGCAGAATGGGTGGCATAACCTATCGCTAAATGCTTCCCTAAAATTAAGACACTTTGTGAAAGCACGTTTTCGTGCTCTGATTTCTTGAATAATCGCAATTCTCGGATAGTTTACCGATGGTAGCACCTAGTTCAAAGTGAGTAGTACTATTGCAATGATAGTAGGTGCCCTTCTAAATCAGATTGGAATGGGAATTCAATTCGGTCCAGCGACTTTAAAAATCAGAAAACGAGTCGCACCTTGAAATTTCGCGCGCAGCTTTTATATTTGTGACATCGATTCTGGTTAAATCGATGTTGAATGTTCCTTCCATGTACCTTCCTGCATTCAGGACAGATCAGTCTTTCAATAAATAGGTTCCATGGAATCATCTCTCGATCCCTCATGAAACGGCAACTCGACAAAAATGCCGAGTCGAAACCGACCCGACCTTCTTTCTCAACTCTCACTTCTCGACTAAATTAATGGGGAGCATCGAAGTAGTGGGCGATGAAAAGGGGAAGACTCACTTTGTATAGTGAGCGTACAGGGAATTTGATTGCATACTTACAAATGAAGCGCGATAGAGATTTGAAAAATTTCAAAATCGGGCAAAACTTATTGACCAACCTGATAATTCTGAAGAAATCGCATCTGCTATACCGTTCTCTCACTGCTCAACTACCGTACCATTGTGTGTCTCGTAGAATCGTCTCGCCGCCTCTTCTGTCATGCGAACTCGTCTTGCAGATATAACAGGAAGAGCGGAGGAGCGAATACGATCGAGAACTGACTGAATTAATAGAGGATCGATTGATGGATGAAAAATAGGGAGGAAAAGGCATGAATTGTTTAACACCGTAATGAAGATTTAAAAAAAAAACAAAAAACAGTAGGTCTAGAATTCTGGGACATAATCTTCCTGAAGAAGCAGTACTGGTGATAAGTAAAACATGACCTTCGAAAAATCAAAGATCACTTATCTCAAGCAGCGTTGAATGGGCGACGAGTTCAGGCTTGAGTAGCATCAGACGTCGCATGATCCTTGATCTTTCGTTCTAGAGATCAAAGATCAACGATGACGTCAGATTTACTCTCATTCAGGTATTCACAAAGCATCTACATCTTTTGCGTTTTCATTTTTGAAAAAAAAATATTTGCATTTTGTACAGAAATCTTTATCACATTTCGAAACCCAGCAAGAATACAACTTCTCAGAGGAAATTGTTAATGGAGACATTTCGAACGTATTTACACAAGGATCACGTTAAATTGCGCCCATTTATGATCTACAGTATTTGGATCGAAATTCTACCTCAGTTTTAACAAGAGTAAGGCACGAGTAATCTATCCGAAAGAAATGCACTATGCACGGTAAACGAATGAGCGATCAATTTCTTACACAGAATTGGTGTATTACAGTATATGCGGGGAGATTTCTGACTAAGTCAATACGGCAGTGATGTAGAATAGCTACTGACCAAACACAACAGATACGGTAATCAAAAATATAGTAATCGATTATTCAAGAGACGGGGGTACGGTAATCTCAGACGAGGGAGAATCCTGTAGGTTGTTGAATGGACACACGTAGTCGACGCAGCAGCTCCTCTCTGAAAAAAAGACCACAACTCCCGCAATAACTCGAAAAAATGTGTTCATTACCCGGGAGATCCCGGTTTCGTGACTTTTGCAAATAGAAAATTATATTCACGAAATCACTGACAATCTTTCAATCTCAGGAAAATCTATCCTATCTCTTGCATTATGTCAATCTACTCGTTGATAATCAATATCTACTACAGTATCGAATCCTCCGTTACAGTACTCCTACCGTACTCACTTGTCGGCCAGATCAGGCAGATCGAGTAGATTGAAGCAAGTGTGTGCAACGGGGAGAAGATGGGAGGCAGTCGGTTGAATCGCGCTTTGGAAGTTAGAGAAACCAGCCAGCTGAAAGAGAGGAATAGTATTATTTAGTGCTTACATCTGCTTACATCATTCTGGTGAGCGGAACCGAACCCACGACCTCACTTCCCCCTCCTACCCCTGCCGCCGTAGACCACTCGGCCACCGCTGCAGTTGGAAACAGTGCGTTCTTTCGATCTTATGGGGCGTGAAATCTGCTAACTCGCTTCCCAGACGGATTCCGCAGCTTTTGACAATGGTTTTGAGATAGTCTTTAGACATGTATACTGCCATGGTAAAATCAAAAAGATCGGGAAATGTGAGTTCAGGTCACTCCCATGTTAGACTGAGGAAATTAACTGTCTAAATAAATTTACAACACTACATCTAGTTTCCGTCGCGGATATTAAAGGGAGGCATCCACTCTATTGGAAAAGGAATCGAGCAATCCATCTTAACATGCACGTGAAACCCCTTTGTCCCTTCCTAGTTGCCAATGATGCTCACGGTGTCTCAATGTTTTCACAACTCTTCCCGCGTGAAAGCAACCCTAAATATTGAAGGAAAATCAATAACATCTCACCGGCAGTCGATAGGTTCCCGAGAGGAATTGGAGGAACGCCTTCCTCTCATCGACAGTCAGAGCGAAGAATGCGTCCCTGCAAGGATACGGTAGAAGGTAAATCAATCGAGCGATCGGAGGAGGCCGAGGGAAACTGTAACCGCAATTCAAGTACAGTTTATTTACACTTCTAATCTACAGGCACTATCGGAGAAGGATTAATTATACATCTTGCATCATCCTTATCCCATCTCTTCTTCACTAACCAGAATGCGACAATGGTCGGGTGGTGAGCGTGGTAGACGCCTTTGTACTGCATATTCTGCAATCGATAACTACTATTATTGATTTTGTTGGCTTGCAAGAACCAATCAGGATAACTTTCACTCGAAATTAACATATTATTAAAGTTCTTGAAACACCAATCCAATAAGTTTTTATATGTCTCTCTCTCTCCTTCTCACCTTCTTGAATAGATCCCAGTCGTAATTCTCGTTGCCAACGACCAATTCCATGAACTCGCGAGGCTGCAATAATTAATGCTTTATTGTCTAGAATCACTCCCTTCGAAACAATTGGGATATCCAAATTCGACTGAAGAAGTAGATATTGTGATCCCGCTAATCCCGCTGGTAGACCATAATTCATGAAATTTTCAATCACCCCGGTCAGCATCTAGAACATTGAAATTACGAACTTGCACGATTGATAGGCCAAAAATTAAACGTAAAACTCGCTATTGCCTTTCCATGAAGTTTCATTAGGCACACCTCTGAGTGCATAATAAACGGTAAAAACAGAGAACGTGTACAATTTGAATACTGTTCTTATAATAAGGGCAATATTTTAACGATACTAACATATGTAGATGAACTATCGGACACACCTAACAGATCTTTTACCTTACGTTCAGCACATAAAGCCACCAGGCGGAAATAATTAGTCTCGTTATACAAGGGCATACCTGGAATAAACTGACGACTCTGTCACGGACTATGGAGAAGAAACCATTGCAGAAGTACTGAGCTTGACGACCGACCTGAGAGAGATCAAAGATCAAAGATCAGCGACTCTCTAGCCCACGCATTGTGTTTGTAGGAAGAAATATGTCTATGTTTTCTCAACTTCGTACATTCCCTCGCTTCACCACATCTCAAATCTCCAAAAAAACGAGGGTTTCAAAAGCATGCTTTATAAATGTGTGATTCCAATTTGTAATACTTGTCGATGATCTTGCACAAAAATCCAAAGATTCTAGCAAACTGGAATGCACGCATGAGAGTCCATCTGGACAATACCTTATCTTTCTATTCTCCTATTCCCCCATAACTCCTCCCCACAGGTCAAATAGGTTCGCGTTAGCAAGGATACCCACTTCCGTACTTTGCCTTCAAACATGATTACTAGTATAGCCATTAGTATAGACAGTGAAGGACATGCACAAGAATACCTCCATTTGCGTGCCCTGTTCTTTGCAAGTTGGAAAGTTGCGACAATCCTATTTGACCTATGCTCCATCCTCCTCCTCTCTCACCTCTCCATCCTGTCCCTCTGCCATCCTCTTCTGCACATACAGATTGACGTATTCCTGCTTGTTCGATGCAGTGACGGCGATCTGCAATCGATTTAAACCTCTACTGTATTCCCTTCATTTCTTCTCTCTCATCACGTAAAACATCCTTTCAAGGCTCTACATCAATTTTTACCTGTTTGAAAAGCTGCACATACCGAAATACAAAAAAATTATGTAAAATCTGATTACATCATAGTATCTACATCACATCAGAGAACAAAGATAAATATCCCCTCACATCCTCTCCTCCCTTCTTCAATGGTTCAGTAATCGTTGCTCCGAAGAGTGAGAAGGAGATGGTGAAGTTGAGACAGAAGACCTGCAATTAAACAATAAATTAATCGATAAATTAGCGGTTCCTTTGGAACATGTAAGGCAATCGTGACTTGCCTTACGTTTTCATTATCTGTTATATTTCCCACAGCTTCAGGAATTCATAATGCACTTTAATCAAAACAACCTAGATTAAACATGTGTGAAACCTCAATCCCACCTGGTGCATTCTCAGGATAATAACACATGATAGAATGATTATTTTCGTATGTCTGTTGATCACTTCCTCGATTTTCGTTCTCACGCTCGACGAAACAATAGATCAGGAATTGTGTTCGCATATTTTTCTAAGCTGCATGGATATGTGCTACTTTGCAAATCGGGTTTCGCCTCTCTTCAAAGTAACTCCATTTGTATATTGTTTACAATCACTCAAGTGGCCCTTTTTCTGGCTTCCACAATTGAGCAAGAAAAAAAAGTCAACGCCGTGAGTAATCTACTCAAACACCAACGATATTGCACACTCTTAGCATTCGCATTATGTGTGCAAAGCATACGTGGGCAGCACTTATCCGAGGCCTTTTGCAGCTAGCCCCCGATCGCCTACTGCGTTTGCAAACAGTTCCCGAGCCGTACTTTTACAAAAAATCAATGAAATGAGCTCTACTTTTCACTATTTTTCTTTTGCACAGAGCCCCGAAAAATCCCAGCCCACATTCGCACAGTGCCCCTGCCCCCTGCTGCCCATGTGTGGTGCAAAGCCGTATAAGAATATCCCCGATATGTCAATTTCTCAGCCATTCTTGCCCAATACGAGTTAACGATTGCATTTGTAATTTCACCCCCCCCATTTCGAATATTTATTTTTTCAATCTTCTCTCTCAATCAATATATTCAATTTACATATTTTATCATCATTTTCAATGTTTTGTCATTCTTTGATTTCCCACATGCCGACTTCGATGTTCATGCAAGGTTCTCTTTCCTTGCAAATCCTCGGGCGCTCCTATTTATATCCTGTTGTCGTATATTCGCTAATGAATAGGTTCCTAATAACTGCATTGCCAAAGATCCAGTGACATTGCAGATTGACCCCCTGTTGAACACATTTGCTCTTTCCTGCCCATTTCTTCTCCATTCACACTTTCCTTTTCCAGGTTACTCTACTCTTTCTTTTGGTTCGCTGGTCGCTCGCCGTAATGCAACGATGTAAGTATGTTTTCCCTCATTAACTCCCTCGAAGTCGAGCGAGAGAAATCACCTCTAAAGATCCATTTCTAGACGTTCCCACGACTATTTGTGCACAAGCTTGGCTGCATTTTCAAGAGTTATAGTTTGAATTTAATGGAATTGATGTATTTAGATCTCGGCTCAGTTTCGTAGAATCCATTAATTGGCACTACTATTTGATCCTAAATCCCTCCTACTTTTTCATAGTATTTGTAGTAGAAACCATCGAGTTCATGTTAACTTTGAATCTCAGCTAGACTCATGGACCTCAACAATCATATCGTCTTAGTTCCCGTTGATGGCAACCTGACTCTAATGGACAAATGGAACTTGCCCACCAGACTCGTGCCCACTTACTACTGGGGAGCAAAGCGGTTGGTAACATTTAATTTCTGTACAACCGTCTATCATTACGCACCCTCGCAAATTATTGAAATCTCTATTGAAAAAAATCGCATTTTGAGCGCGGGATTTAAATTGGTAAGTGAAAAAAACTTAAAACTTATCAGGAACGCGCTCTCCCTCGCCCCGGGCACACTCTCTATCATTTTTCTCAGTCTCGTAATCTATCGTCGACCCGGCATCTACAGACAGTATCAGGTTCGGATGTATCAGCACATTTTAAGTTTCATACATGACACAACATTGATCTTATGATATTATGAGATGGCACGATACTAAGAAGTTGCGCTAGTTATGTGATGATAGACAAAGAACACATTGAATCAGAGGCTACACTTAGATTGTAGTTGGGACGATTTTTTTTGGCCAAAGGAAACAATAACAACCGGAATGATCTATTGTTCAGTCCTCGATAGTCTCACTCATTACAGTACACCGTCATGTTCATTACATTCGGCGGTTTTCTCTTCATGTTGCCCGTCTTTCTCTTCAATTTCTTTGTTGCTTTACTCGTTTCTGTCTACGATGGGGGAGTGAAAGAGGGCATCAACCAGACGGACTACAATACAAGCTTCGCGTATGATTTTGGATTCTATCACTACCAAATTCTATTAGCTGTTAAAAGTCTATTGATAACTATATACCTGCTACAAAGGAATAATTCTCAAAACTGCTATAAGTATGACTGTTCTGCTTCATTTCTCTAAAATAGCCACCCCTTATAAGGATACCAAACGAATCTAGTGCAAATTTGAAATACACGCAAGCTACAGTATTCCTCTTATCTCCTCATTTCCAGTAAGGATACCAAACGAATCTAGTGCAAATTTGAAATACACGCAAGCTACAGTATTCCTCTTATCTCCTCATTTCCAGTCATTCCTTCCAAACGAGTGTATTCGCCTGCAGTCTCACAAAACAGATTGTGACTGCAACGATGAACAGCAACTTCTGCATCGGATTTGTGAGTTTGAGGATCATTTCAATACAATTACTTTCCTAGAAGCCCGATGATTATATCGCAATCGTGAAACACAAAGGCTCCTACCACTTCCACAGCTAGGGAAAATTCACATTCATAACCGGGAGCATGTCAATATGCGCACTTACTGCATGTATTTCGCTTCTAAATGAAAAAAAATATCATAATTATATTGTTAGAGAATATTATCTTCTCACCATTCTTGAATTAGGAAACACGATCAGCACACGAGAAAAGAGCTGCTAAACCACTTACAATATTTACCCTGATTAGTACAAATCACCAAACCTAGATAACGCGCATAGCTCCTAATCATTCATTGACCAATTATATATTCGATTAATTCTTGCTCCCAGGTCATCTCCCTCATGCGCTACTTCCTCTTCCTCTGGGGTCTTCAAATGACGTGGCTCCGCATTTTCATCTGCTCAGCTGCAGTTATGTCTCCCAATGTGAGCAGCGACTATAGTTTTTCTTCTTAAACTGTGATTGTAAAACCAATGGAAAGTGATCTGATCTAAGCTAGACTCATTCCAATTACATCGGGTGAATAGACAGTTTCGTGTTTCTTGCTCCTACGATTAGACACAGCTCTTATGCAAAACGCGAATTAGGTGCTGTACGATTTTCAACAAAAAAAAAGATTTTTGTGCGATCAGCTCACAATTATACAGTACACAACAGTCCAAATAGAATAGATTGTATGCTTCCAGTTCCTCCTTCTCCTCTATGTCATGTTCTTCGGTGTCATCACCGACAACGATTGCTGTGAGCGAATTCTCGAAGTGCCGCAAGCAGAAGTTCCCGTCGTAAGTATCTCATAGTTTCCTTCCAACCAGAATATAATCAAACCACTATGCGGAGTTCAACGTCATCAGACTTCAGAAGATCGCGTCCGGAAGTATATCCCATTAGGCGCAGCCGATTTCGTCATAATTACCAAGCAGCCCCCAATTCCTATTTCGTAGCATTTCCTATAGCTTATGTGCCATTTTGCGCGATTTGTGCTACTGCCAAAGTGCAGCGCCGTACCAAATGCACTTAAGAATGCAATTCGAGTCCACGCAAATTACAGTCCGGAGAAATTATATTAATGAATCCAGGAATGAGAGTAATTGGGTGCTATTCCAGTACTACTACTCCTACCTCATGTTCATTCTAATTGCCGCTATTCTCGTCAACATTCGAACGCTTTTCTTCCTTACGCGAATGAAGGAGCAAATAAAGGATGGTTCGGGTTTCACGAATTATTCTTAGTCTTCTGAGAGACAGAAAAAATCAATCGTACCCAGGTTCGGCAGAACCATCATAATTTACAGGTACTCTATCCACCACGAAGTCTCAACGAGATCAATTCCGACTATCTCTCGGATTTCTCCTACAATCATTCGCTCCCTTCCTCTCTTTCGGCTCTTACCTCGTTTTCATGGTACTCTATCTCAATGGTAGGTCATGCACTTAATAACGACTCCTTTTACCTGCCTTCGGCATAATCGTAGTTCTATCACCAATAGTCTAGATTTAGCGTAGAATAATCAATCAATCAATAATTAATTACAGGTATAATGGGTCCCGAGTGGTTTTCTACCATAACCAACACTGCTTGTTGCCTCTCCACGCTCATAAACCCAGCCGCCTCTATGGCTTTCATTCCCATATTTCGGCAGGAGTTTGTCGCGATTTTGAGGTTGTTTATGCCTGTAGAATTGAGTGAATTAAATCCATTTCAGTTGTCAATCGACCACTCCACGACGATTATCATCAAATACCGTAGTCGCCACGACTCCAATTACCTCCCGGAAGCCGTCATAATTGTGTCTCGTAAACGCCTAATTTTGCGCATTCACTGATTAAAAACGCGTGATTTTTTTAGTTGAATAAGTAGCACTAATTGACACTCAAAGTTCAACACTCCAACATCCGCACTTCCAGTCATGATTTTACACATAGCAAGAATTTTGACACACGGTGAAAAGATCAGACTTACATCCAAATCATTGAAGTTGTGACGAATTGCAAATGCGCTTGAAGTTGACGAAGTATCAGCCAACTATGATTCCAAACTCTAATAATGAATCATTGATACACAAACATGCCTCCCTAATGAAACCCGCACGCATAATGTTTCCGCAGCACATTTGCATGTAATCTTGTCTTACCAGGTGATTACCGGTTTCACCCTCTCCATATCTCTCTTGCATACTCAATTCAATGATCATCATCGAATTGCGAGTGCTCACCTCCTCCACATCGCTGCCTTCATAGTCCAGCAGCGTCTGCAGTCCTCTTCCCTCAGTGGGCGAGAGCTCGGTGAGATCCTCCAGGGTCAACTCTCGACGGAGGAAGACCTGCAGGAAGAATTGATCACAAGCCATAGATATTCCGAGCGCCGGGTTGACTCTGGTTTCAGCCCTTTCATTTGAGATAAGGCGCGCTTTCCCAATTTGATATTCCTCAACGTTGGTAGAATGATTCTCGTATTCAATCGATTAATGTAAGAATACATAAGACCATCGTAAACTGCGGTTTTTGCACATATCGTATAATGCACATCTACCGTACACCTACAGTACCTTCTCCATCTACCGTACCTTGTACATTCCTAGTGGGAATGGGAAAGGCACGAGTATCTCATTGTAGATTGCGAGTGCAGTCAGCATTCCGACGAGATTGAACGACTGCTCGTCAACATGAAAATATATACCATTTTGTCGATTTTCTTTAATTTACAATGGCATTTTTTAAAATTGTACTTTCAAGTAGTTTGCGGGTATACGTTATCAGACCCTCATCCAAGGTAAGAAGCCTGTGAAGAAACAAAAAAAAACATACAATACAGGACAACATCTTCACCAGGCATCTAGCCGTTTCACTAGCGATTCATCAGCAAAGACAGATTAATTTTTTTTTCAATAGCTCTTCTAATCGGTCATAGATAATGAAACAAAACAAACCGGTACTCCAGAGAACCACGACAGTTTCGACTCCACGTTCTCTGCGAACATTCCGAAACTGAAGGAGAGGGAATGGTAATTATTATTGTATAAAGTAGTTGGTTGCATGGCGACCCAATATTAACAACTCCACACAGTGTTCTAGAATAATTACTCATGAAACCACAATAACGCATGACATTTGCAAGCGTATGAGCCAATTTTTCGCAGGATAACTGTACAAGAAACCGTAAACTCACTCGGGATTGAGCAGTTTCTCGAATAGAATCATGAAGAATTCCTTCCTCACTCCTCCTCGATCCTCCGCTTCCTCATCCTTGAAGGTGACCCTACAATTTGTTAAGAGTTATTTTTTTACATTTAAATATGAGCTAATTATTTTTAGAGATCGTGATATAAATAGGCACAGCGAAGTCAATCTCATAGCAAAATGTCTAGCTGCTTTCTAGTTTCATCAATACCTCGAATTCAACATCTTTCTGAGTAAATCGTTGGCAGGAACTTATTCCCGGGGAAAATTTCAAAAAGGTCTCAATCAATCAATAATTTATCTTCCTTTCTTCTCACCTCATCGGTTTTCTCATCTTCTCTGGGTGTTCGTTGAGTAGTCCATTCAGTGTATCCTGTAGAGATGAGTGGGGATAAAAGAACAATATCGAGAATGACGATTGGTTTTAAAAATTATATCAAGAACAAATCAAGTTGTCGGAATCGAAAATATATTTCCTCTCTTCGATGCAACCCGTATCCACCTGGTTCGTTCACTGTGCCCAACCCCAGAGCCTACGTTACCGACTACTATGCACAATAAATAGGAGGGATGCGTCTAAATACCTTGGATCACAAATTCGGCTCATGTATTTACACGATTGAGCTGCTTTTATTGAATATAAAATCGATATTCCCGTTCACTCACCTCCAGAATGTGATCCCTCCGAATTTCAATGCTGAAGAAGGGTTCGCCGACTAGCAAATTCATTCCGAGAAAAGACACTATTTGGTTGGTGGACATCGTTGCGGCCTGCAAATAATAATTACCAAACCTTTTGTCGTTTTATCGGAAGTTTGACTACTCGGATGAATATAGCCGAGCTCTATAGCCCCAATGCGACAAGTTTATCATCTGTTTGTCGTTCTCCGTTACCACTACTGTTCTACCATATCCCATCTCCAACACATAATTTTGGCCTGCATTAGTGGCTCCGAAATATGGTGGAAGACTTCAAACCGTTACAGTATACCTCCATCGATTGTTATCACCCCTTTCTACCGTATCCCTACACCGTCAACTCCCTTCCTCTCCTCCCACCTGCTGTTGAATCTTGCTGTCCACATTCAGTAACTGTCCCTTGGCGACGCCATTCATAATGAAGGGATACTTCATCCAGAAGAAGGCCGATTGCTTGCGCTGCAAAATTGACGAGACACTAAAACCAGGAAAACTATTATTATCGTTTCATCATACTACAATTCTTGAATCTATCTAAAATTTAGCGAAACTTTTGGAGAAATGAGGTTAAAACAGTTCCTCAACAAATGATAGCGATACTAATAAAAATATCCACGCCCGAAGCGCAAAAGAATTCGAAATATTACAAGAAATATGAGGAAGATATGGGGGAAAAGGTCAATAGAGAATGGTAAATTGTCCTGTCAACTCACGAGAGCATCTGATTGTACCCAAGAGACGTAGTCCTTCTGGATGTCCACCTTCTCAGCCAGATTATGAATGTAGAAGGTGTCGTGAGCTATCTGAGAAGAGATTTGTTCTGTTAGACCATGATATGGATCCTTAATGAATACTCGTTCATTCGATCAGTTTTACTAAACGATTGCAACATGCAACCACCATGCACATCGAGAATCATTTCATAATTTTTATATATGCTCATAAAATTCATTCACTGTCCGTAAAACTGAGTGAGAAAAAAATGGCATATGGAGTGCATGAAACCCCAGATCGCAGAGTACGGCTCGCTAAATGCATAATGGCTCATTATCAGAGGTACACAATTATTTTTAAAAAGCTCACCCGATTGCTCGCTCCGTTGAGAGAATGAAGAAGGGAGAGAGTGCTCAGCAGAATCTCCAGAGAGATCCTGTAAATTGCATGGTTACATTGTTGTGAACCCCCTATTCACCTGGCAAACCACAATTTTATTTCGACGATTGGCAGATGCCAAATCTCAAAACTATAATGAAAAAAGTGATTTTAAAACGCACGCGTGTACTTCCCACTTTGCATCGTTGACGAGCACCTGCAATTAAAGTCTCATTTCATTTATTTTCATAGATGCGTACAAATCCTAGCACATTCCTGCCCTCACCCGCCTTCTCGCTCTCATTTATCGAAAAAGTATATTATTATGATCATACAATAATACACGAATTATGAATATAAAATCAATAAACACCTGAAGTCCAGCTACAAGTCCCACAACGAGTCGTCGGAAGTGGCGGACGGGAACATCGAGCCACCATTGATCTGAGAAGGGCGAGAAGATAATAAGACGTCATCCTTATGTAATACTTATTGAAGTGTATCCACCTCCAATGGTAATCAACGATAAATTGATTCTCTAAATCGTTTCGTATGAAATAATTGTTTAATTAACTGCTGCGTAATGAGATTCATCGTCGATCAACAAGGTAATTATTATGCGAAATTGCCAATCACCGGGTTTTTGTCGATGAAACATTATTTCCCAACTTGCGCATCAAAATGAATCTTTTTTACAGAGAATATCAATCATGGAACTATTGCGTTATTACTACGCAATAACAATCGAAATAGGCGACTCACTTAGACAATCCATGTGATCCTCCTTCACATCTGCCAGCAGAGCGCACAATTTTATGTGAAGAGTCTGAAAATTAGTTTTATTTTCTCTCACTTGTTATGTTCTGTATCATGTTCTTGTTATGTTCTCCGCAATTTACTATATAACCAATTCGAAACACGTGTTCACGGGGTCTATACAAATTGTGATGAACAATGTGTACAAAATATAAATTCCTCCTTGAACAGTTTTTTTTTTAAATTTCAAAATGCTCACCTTAACAGTCTCGACTGTGGGATGCACAAAGACATCGAGCCAGGGCACAATGAGGAAAACCTGAGAGGGCATTTATAAGAAAAGATGGGCTCAACTTATGTTTTGTGCTCATAATCACGTGCGTAGAAGTTTTGATAAACACATACTATACAATAGTGGATTTTACTATTGATACCACTCCATACGACGAATTAAAAATGATTCAAACACTGAGCGGATAAAGTGTTTCTGAAACTAGAATCGAAAAGGTTTTGTGGAACTCAAATTTCCCAACCAAGAACTTTCGAAACTTAATTGTATTTAAAAATTGTCAAATAAAATAAGTTTCTGTTACAGTATCACAATCAATTGATTTTTCTTTTACAGTAATCCCTCCCCTACCTTACCCTGAGACACTCCGGATGCATGTAATGGCGTGGTCGAATTTCGCCGCTGAAGAGAGACATGTCCAGCGTATCGAGACACTGAAACGGAACAACGTTTATTGAAAGGTCCAGGTGAGTTCGTGCACCAAGTCTTCCATATCCGCTCAAAACTTGGAGCCTACTAATACTGCCCAGATATTGTGTATATCTAAACGTATTATAATGCTAATATTACAATATCAATTTCTATGAGTACTACAAGTAATTGTGTTCCAAATGCTACAGTTATGGTTGTTTCGATCCCTAAGCGTCAATATAATCGTTCATAATTTAGATCATAGTTCCAACTGTCGTGATTCCCACCAATCACGATATTATACAATCACATTTCTGTACATTTGCTTATGCTGACGTGTAGCAACATCCCTCTTCCCTCATTGCAAGAGCTGATTCATATTGTACATGTATAAAAGGGAGAGAGACGATCTCTCCCTTGGCATTCATTCGCATTTCTATCAGGCGATACATGGTTTATGGACGAAGAGTAGTACGCAGTTTCTACTACACCAACTGACCAAATCCATATAAGTCTTCTTATCTGCCACACTCGCGTCCGCAATCGCATTGAAGAACTCCATTGTATCGTCGAGTGAAACGCCGTGATTCGAGGAGGAAATTGAGAATCTGCACAGTTATGTCATAACTACGTAATACTCAAATATTAAACCTAGAGTCGCGAGAACAGTTCTAGTTCACGAATTGTGGGAATAATATCGATGAGGCGAATCGACCCGTTATGTAAGGTGCAGGTAGCATGAATGCACCGGGTTGATAATATCGAGTTTCCCCTTTAGTTTAAGCACACTTCTCACCTTCGGTCGTCTTTGTGCAGGAATGATGCATTGATGGAAGAGAGCGATGAGAACACAGACTCCAGTTGACTGCAAATAATGTATCGTATACTGCAACAATCTGCAAACAAATACTGCGTAATAGGTGCAGAACAGTACGATACGTATGTATAGTAAAAAAATCAGTGCGAAGTAGGTATCATGTGCTAATCGAACTATCTGAACCTATTCTAACTAGCCGGGATGAATTGAGGTTACATGCACTACGCTCTATGCGTACACTAGGCTCTATGCATAGTACATCACAGGTTCGATCCAGGGGAGCTGCTGGTAGCCGGCTCCAGGTTTGGTCCAGGGGGAGCATGGTAGCGGGCACCAGGTTCGCTCCACGGGGGGGGGGCTTGGTAGCCGGCTCAAGGTTCGCTCCAAGGGGAGCTTGGTACTCGGCTCCTGAATTGGCCCAGGGAGACTCAGTGGCCGGCTCCAGGTTCGGTAAAGGGGACCGAAACTGGAGCCTTCTCTTTTATTGCAGAACAGTATTTCCTGTGAAACCCGAGACTCCCCGATGTGTTTGGCAAACATTCGAAAATTTCGATTTTTCAAGTTAAAACGGGTTCGAACATGTTCAGACATGTTTCCCACATCGTAAATCACTTTTCCTGTGATCACCTACGCTCTCTGAATCATTTTGCAACTTTTCGAAATTTTCGATTTTTCACGTTAGAACGTGTTAGAACACGTTCAGACACGTTTCTGACATCGCAAAACACTTTTCCTGTGATCACCTACGCTCTCTGAATCATTTTGCAACTTTTCGAAATTTTCGATTTTTCACGTTAGAACGTGTTAGAACACGTTCAGACACGTTTCTGACATCGCAAAACACTTTTCCTGTGATCCCCGACACTCACAGGTGCGTTTGGAGAAAATTAAAAAATTTCAATTTTTTCAAGTTAAAACTCGGCAAACAGATGAAAACGTGTTTTACGATGCTCAAAAACGTTTCTGGACCACTTGCAATACTTGCGAAAAATGCGGCAAAAGGTTTGCCCGCGGCGGGGGTCGAACCTGCGTCGGTCGGATTTGAATGTCGCGCGCTTTAACCACTTGGCTATGGATTTGCTGATTTAAATTTTGTAAAATTTTAAAGCAATTCTGATCAGTTATCATATGCAAAAGGTTCTGAGAGATTTTGAAGCGATTTATAGCGAAAAAAACGAAAAATTTGCAACGGAAGGAATAACAAATAAAAAAACAGACAAACAGACAGACAGACAGACGTTAGCATATTCTAATTTATAGTAACATCCATAGTTTGAAAAAAATATCCACGACCGGTGCACATGTAGTACCAGTTGCTCTACTGTTTCACCGCGCACTGAATAGAGCAGGAAATTTGCCGGCATCAATGGGTTCTGGAGCTTTCTTGCAAATAAACATAAAAACAAATAATACAGCCAAATTAGTGTTAGCTAGTAGTTCTTTTTTCCTAAAAATTACCTAGTAATGACGCCAATCTCTCACTCTCTCTCTCACCCGATCATCTCCATCTTGTCCTTCAGCATCTCCTCTCCATTCGTCCACTGCAGACTTCGGATGGGCCGGCGAGCAACCGAGGCTCCCGAAGTGAGACTCTGAGATACGGTATACTCATTATCGATTGTTTTCCGCGTACAGACACAACATGTATTTCCTCAGTTTGCGTCGTCGTAGCTCAATACTAACTCTCAATCACTCAAACTAGGTCATTGTTCTTCCCGATTTCCTAAGAATGACGCAATCAACTCACAGCGACTCCTGCCGCCCGCAGGACGAACGATTGATCCCAGCCTGCGAAGAGACGAGCGACGTGGTCGAGAGAATCGATCTGATGATGGGGAGAAGATAATTAAAAGATCTGATGAAAAAATTATCATTATCAATTCAGATACGAAGCTATTCACAACGGAATGACCCTCGGCGAACGAACAGTTGAAGAAGTAGGGAAACCGCAAAGTGTCTGGCATTGTGATTTTTAACCATTAGATCATCTCTCCCATTCTTATGCTGCAATCATTCTCGATGCCCTATCATTTTGAGGGGTCAAACGTTTTCGACTTAAAACTCTCCTCGCACATCGACCGCCGACGACCGGCCGAGAGGGTGTGTTTTTTTTGCGCCAGAACAAAGGTAAAGCGTCGATAATGAATACTGATTCTCCCTCTACTCACCGGCCGTGGTGTCAGCATCGACCTCGTGTTTCCCTGTCCCAATTGCCCGTTGCTGTTGAGACCAAACGAGAAAATGCGGCCTGCAGTAGAGAAATATTGCATCACCACTAGGCAACATCGCCATCTGCGCTACATCCAACAAAGTAATAACAGTCAACCCAACAGAAATATGTTTCATAGACGGTGTTAGTCCACTGGAAACAAGACTGTTCATTGATATGAAGGGCACAGCACGTGAAAGTTGCCAAAAAAGGACCATGCGCTTTAGTCGTTCATATATAATTATTATATGAATCCACACCTGCTAAATCAATGTGAATCGTAGTCTCGATGGTCGTAATAAAATGCATAATATTTAAATGTAATTTCCTCACCTCCGACAGTGACCATTGAGTGTATACGTCCCGCTGCGATGCGAGTGACGTGCGAGCCCATCAGTTCCTGAGAATGAGAGGATGGGATTGACTAGTGATGGCGCAATCTTCAAATATTAGCATTCATGGTTTCTAGCTGCGTGGTTCATTGATTTCTCTAGTCTAGTCAAAAGGGAACGCATGTAATCCCCATTCAAGCTTCTTGAATCTATCATCTGATCACGTTACCCCAAATCACCAGGATTCTCAACATCACTTTTTTTCTATACCAGCACTGTCTCCAATGGAATTGCACTATCAGGGAACTAATTTGAAAAGCAACGATCCAACTCACCAATATCACTTTGGGTGTGCTGTTTATCTCCGTTCTATTTCCCATTCCAATCTGCCCGAAATTGTCGCCTCCACACGCGAAGACTCGCCCATCTTGTGTGAGAAACAGAGAGTGAGAATCGCCTGCGAGGAAAAAAGGGAAATTAGAACAACTCTAAAAAAACGTGACAGATCGCCGTTTCATCTAGTTCCTATGAAAACATTCCCGCGGCAAAGAGCGATGCACTGATGATCAGGTAAACTTTTATATTTCGTCCAGGACCCTACATGGGCATCATCCATGCCCTTTTGCAGTCTACCCCATTCCATATTTAGACCCTCCGGACCCCCGTTACTCGGAAGTGCCGGAACTGCATACAAAAAGACAGCGCCGTCGCTATAGGAACAAGAAAATTAGGGTGCCCCAACACTCTTTTCCTGGTTTAACTGCGGAATCGGTGTTTCAGTATCTATATTTCAGTTAATATTCGGCTGACTACATGAATCGGTGATTCTTGGCACCTGTACAAATTATAATAATAAGATATGGTTTACTATTAAAACAACAAGATTTTTCGACTTACCGAGTGCAATATCGACCACTTTCATCTCCGATAGTGAGGCGAGAACGACAGGCTTGGCACGGACTGCAATTTATCGATTATATAAGCTATGACAAGTTTCACTGCTACCATACTCCACCAATCCAAAACACTTACATTTTTATGATATAGTAATCTCACTCTACCGTACACATACACCCTGCATGGTACCGTGCCTGTTCTAAATCCATCCCACTACCGTATTCATATTTGGAACCGTGTGTTCCAAATCCGTCCAACTACCGTACTCCAACTATCCGTTTACTGTATAAATAAGGACAAATTCATGCTACAAGAACTTCTATGAGAACCAAAATACTCCCTCCACCGTATACTCACACATTGTGTCTCCCGTTCCCAGTTGTCCCATGTCGTTCTTTCCCCACACGACGACAGTTCCAGAGGAGGTGAGAGCCGCCCAGTGACGACCGCCCGCGTGCACTGAACATGAAGGCATTATATTTTATTAAACATTAGTTACATATTATTGTTATAAATTGCACAGTTTGTTGCACCAATACTACTGTGCAATATGCAAGGTGTTGAATGATCAGTCGAGAATTATTTATTTAGTTTCCAAACCATGAGTCACAGCAATTGGCGCTCCAGTGATAACGCAGCTTCTCATGCGTGAAACAACATTATCACTGTAGCTCTCTCAAAAACACAAGAGCTCGTCTAAGTACTTCTTAGTTGTCTTAATACGAAACAATTCCTATCATTCTTATCACTCATGCCAGAGTTCAATAATTCATATTGCGTTTGTGAAACATCATTCTCACTGGAGTCTTCGCAAAATCACAAGCGCTCCTCGTATGTATCAACTATCGCGAATCGAACGAAATATTTGTGTAGCAAGAAACCTGCTGGATTCCTTAGAAGTAACAGTCCGCTACAGTAATCCAAGTTGTTACCGTACCCGAAGCGATCGGCATTCCCAGGAATTCCTTCATCTCCACCGGTTCGTGCAGACACGCACCATCGTATTGGAGACCGAAGGTGAAGATGCGACCACCTGAGGACATTTAAATAATAATGTAATTTAAGCGAAAGTTTTTTTTAATATTCATAAACTAGCGTCCAGAATGTAGAATCACCATTTGTCTACTCTGAATCATATAATGGTGGGTAAATAGGACAACCGGTATCGCAACACATCATATCACCACTTTTCCAGATTACCGAAGCTCGTAGCACGAATTTACCGGGTATGTGATTTTCTACGTAATGGAAAGAGCCATTAACAAAATAGTAAAAATTGGAACCCTAAACCAAAAATTACTAGTTACCGTATTCTCAATCAAGAAAAATTAGCCAATCAATACTCGGATACCGTACTCTCAGTAAGGACTGTCGTGTGATCGGGTCCGCATGCGACTAGGATGACCTCGTTGAGCTCCTGGACACGCCTGAAACGAGTTTCATCAGGACTATCTTAGTCGATATCAGGGGAGGTGGGCATTACTGTGATACTCACGTATTCTTTATCATACATCATACGTTAAAATATTCCGTCCATTTTCTTTATTCCGAGGAATATAATGAATTGTCTACCTCTTGAAAATACAATACGTTGAACTCACTTCGGCCTCTCGTACACATTCTTCCCTCTGACTCCACACTGTCCCTGCTCGTTCGATCCCCACATGAACAGTCGACCGTCCTCTGTGATAGCTGCAGAGTGAGAACGACCCACGGAGATCTGAATGGGAGGAAAATGGAGGGGCAGAAGTTCGATAACAGCAGACATGTTGCTAGTAGAAATATTGGTTGCTGGAAAACGCAGAACGAGAGAATATTATTCGCGATCGGCATCAGCCATCTTACATTCGTCGTGAAACACAAACCGTTGCCTACATATATTGTCTACACACAAGGTCGGCAATATCTGAGTAGCCAAAACTCACCTGGACGAACTTGGTAGTGGTGGATACGGGTACGGGGTAGATGGTGTAGCTTCCCTGCGAGCACTCACCCCGACCTAGTTGACCCGACTCGTTGCCGCCCACACTCCACAGTCTGCAATTGCAACAATATCAATTGCAAACCTTGAGAAATCAAGAATAATATGCACATCACGAGCCCCCCCCAAGACGCTCGTGACAGCGATTGAAAATAGTAGTGCTGATCTTATTAATGTTTAGCTCTGCAGCTCAACGAAATCATTCACGGCAAACACGTCGAAATATAAGAATATGGCGCAACTATAATTCACCGTGCACTGATATCTTTTTTTACAAAACGCGAAGCGTATTTCGTGTTTAACGCGACTTACTCTATTCTTGTACTTGTTATTGTACTAGAAAAAATCGATAAAATATCTCGTTCCACTCACTTTCCATCATCAGCCAGCATGAGCGTGTGCTTCTCTCCTGCTGCAATCTCAACTACCGTGCAGCCGTCGTGGCCGCATGGAGCACCAACTGCAATATTAATTGCATATTATTTGAATGTATGAATACTGGAAAATAGTATATTTTTGGAATACGAATATTACAGAGATATGAATTCAGAAGAATATCAGTCATGCCTGCAACTCCGAATCGCATAGTGGAATTTAGAAGAATGAAATTACGGTTGTCGAAAGAGGCATTCCAGAATAATAATTGTTGCAACTGGGCACATGCGTGTTTCACCGTCTCTATATTGCAAGCTAAGCAACGCACACTATGCTTATGTGAGGGTTTCCCTTAGTTATGGGATTAACATGCAGAAAAGTACATTCACTATGCTGATATTAACACGCACCAACGCTTCGAGAAGTATTGCGCACAGACAAACTCAGCGAAAGATACGATGAAGCCGTAACCGCGATTCACCATCCACTTTACGCTTATCGTTCAAAGAAAAATTTAGTCAAAATGGAAAAGTAGTTAGATTCCCACTCACCTATATGTTCAGGGACGCTGACAAACGTGTGTTCTCCACTGGTCGATCGAATTCCCAATTGGCCGTCCGACGTGACGCCGAACCCCACCAGCTCCGATTTCATACTTTAATTGTAATTATTAATACAATTTAATATGTTATTAAAATACATAATTCATAAGCTACGAAACCGAACTATTCGGCATGTTTCATATAAATTCTTCGTTTTGTAAAGAAATCGGAGGAAACATTACAAGAGATGTTGCACGGATATTAGGACTGTGCAACACGTAATCACTATGGCCATTAAATATCCGGGACATTCTTCAAATAGCGAATCGTCTCAACGCTTCTTCCACACAAAGTCACCGATATTTCGAATAATTCTAAATTATTTATTCCGGAACAACAGAAAAACTCGTGAGGATTCGTAAAAAACCGTCAAAGACAACTCGCATGAACAAGTGAGTAACTAACAAGTAACTGTGAGAACAAAAAAGAGATCAATAACTGGGAGATTACGGTTTAGTGTCATGTACAAATCTATCTACGAAGCAAATTTACAAAAAAACAAATATTAACAGGCGACGATTGAGGACAACTTCTTTCTTCAAATGATGCATAATCACAGAGTACGGTATCGTAATATGTACATACAATTCAATTCGGATTTCTACCCTGCAGTCTGAGGGATCTTCTTGCACCCGATTGCGACTGAATTCTCGTTGTGGGACGAGAACGGGACCGAGAGTGGGAAGCCGTCGGGGCGACAGGAGCAGATGGGGCGGTGCGAACTACTCGACATGTAGATCGTGCCGTTGAAGGTGAGGGAAGAGAGGAGTCTGCAGCCGGCTCTGGAATATTCACTGATCAACACAACATTTTCTTTAAAATCGCAGCACATTTTAACATAAGCATAGAAAGAAAACTGAAGCAATTTGTAGGCAATTCAGTTTCCATATGAGGCAAATGCATTAAACTTCCACCTTTTCAAACCATGTAGAAATTCAGGATATTTCGTAAAGCTAGTAAAGCGCAGATCCTAAACCGGGTCCATCTTGTTTCCCGGTGATTTACTGTTGTGTATGCCATTTTTCGTTTTGCGCGATGACTTATAACGAGTATTCTGATAGATCGCACGAAAAAGTTATACCATTTGACAGAAAATTCAAAGCGGTCAGATTCCTTTGTTACTATGTTTATAACATCACCCCAGCACCCTATCTATTTCGCAATATGAGTGGGAGCCGTAAATTCGCTCATTCCTAATTCCCGGTTTTCGGAATAAAAAAAATTCAAAAATTCATAACATTTTTATTTGTTACCGAAAAAGGTCCAACAAAAAAAGAGAAATGACCGCCTTCACGAGACTAATAAAATACTTGTTAAATGTGAGTGGATAAAATAAAGTTCTCGACACGAAAATCATGAAAAACCGATTTTCCGAATCAAAAATGATCCACATTGAAAAATTTTCCTACCAGTATAATTTTTTTGACAACGGAATCGGATTCCCCATTCGATTTTACCCTTAGTAACTTTAAAAAACGAAAATCGAAGATGGTTTCTCTCCAAACGGATCGATTGACTACTCGTGCCCACAAAATTTTCTCCAATTATCGCATCCTCATGTGGTTCATGTGACTCCAAGTTCATCCGTTTCTGATGAAATGTTTGTGGTTGATGTTCTTTGTGACACAGATAATCATCAAACAGTGTATGTTTGCCAAAACCGGCTTTTAGGGAGAAGCCGGTTTTAGAACTGGCTCCGGGCTATCTCGGCTCAAAAGGGTTCTAGAATGATGTGCCTGTGCTTAAAATTTACAGGATAATTTTCGGATCAACTTTCCTGTTGAATATAAAACGATCGAAAGATGATATTAGGCCGGAAAAAATTGAAAACCTAGCGAAAAATCGAAAAAAATCATTTCATGAGACGATATGCCCACCTTCATCACATTTTCTCCGCTAATTCGGAAGCTATGAGTAATTACACACTTAGAACAATATATCTGCTGCGAAAAAAGGGATGTCCTGACAATATTTTCTTGAACATAAAATGTTTTGTAATGGTAAGAAACTATAAGTGCAGTTCGAAAATTCTCATGAGCAATGGACCTTAATTCACAGGAAAATTCACAGGACCAATGGGTATCGTACGTACTGAAAATATCGAAACGTTTACCGCAACGTGATCAAAATGATCAAAATTTGCATCTTTGCGAGTACACATTATCATGATTTGTGTTTATGCTAATTCGATTAATCCGCATCGATTTGTCGGAATCTACCCGGTGATGCCCGGTGAAATGTGTTAAACAAAGCGACAAATTCAATTGCAAAAGAAGGACAGAACCGGCTATTACTGCCATTTCCTGGCTGCATACGGTAGTGATGACAATTCGCTAACTTAGTCGGTTTTCGCATCGAATTTTTTCCTTTATTTTACACATTTCACCGGGCATGTCCGGGTAGTTTCCGGCAAATCGATGCGGAATATTTTGATCACATTGCGGTAAACGTTCCGATATTTTCAGTACGTGCGATACTTTCCCGGCTGAGTTCGATTTGGCAAAAGAAAACCAATATGTCGCGAGGGGTGAAACAAACAACTCCCTGCGAGGCTAGTAGTTGTACGAATTCCGCCAATCTCCTACGCACCTAGTTGCGTTTTATTTAATGTTTTCTTTCGAAGTTTAGTGAACAATTTTGGGAAATCGTTTTCGATTCATTCAGCGCTCTCTAATAACGCGAATATTACTTGTAAGGATACAGCCGGTTCTAAAAAAGGCATCTCCCTAAAAGCCGGTTTTGGCAAACATACACTGTTTGATGATTATCTGTGTCACAAAGAACATCAACCACAAATATTTCATCAGAAACGGATGAACTTGGAGTCACATGAACCACATGAGGATGCGATAATTGGGGAAAATTTTGTGGGCACTAGTAGTCAATCGATCCGTTTGGAGAGAAACCATCTTCGATTTTCGTTTTTTAAAGTTACTAAGGGTAAAATCGAATGGGGAATCCGATTCCGTTGTCAAAAAAATTATACTGGCAGGAAAATTTTTCAATGTGGATCATTTTTGATTCGGAAAATCGGTTTTTCATGATTTTCGTGTCGATAACTTTATTTTATCCACTCACACTTAACAAGTATTTTATTAGTCTCGTGAAGGCGGTCATTTCTCTTTTTTTGTTGGACCTTTTTCGGTAACAAATAAAAAAGTTATGAATTTTTGAATTTTTTTTATTCCGAAAACCGGGAATTAGGAATGAGCGAATTTACGGCTCCCACTCATATTGCGAAATAGTTAGGGTGCTGGGGTGATGTTATAATCATAGTAGCAAAGGAATCTGACCGCTTTGAATTTTCTGTCAAACGGCACCTGCCATCTCTCAGAATACCTGTGTTATAATCAGTGGAATCGCAGAAGTGGGCTCATCAAAAACACGAAAAAATAAGGAAAGTGGGTAATTCAGTTACAATACTTACCGTAAACTTCCAAGATAAATATTGCTATAAAACTCAAGCGCATTGCACTTTAAATAATATCTCACTTTAATAGTTTATTTCCTCACTCACCAGTCTCATTCGTCTCCTCCTCAACAACGGCCCCTTCTCCCTGCTGCACTTGCTGCAGCTGCTGCGAGGGTCGCACGCTGAACTTCGTCTCCAGTGAAGCCAGCAGCGGCAGACTCAGCTCCTGAATACAATTTCATTTAGCAAGCACATTTGTCATTCTCGAAGCATGGCCTTTTTGTACATCATAGCCATTTCGGCATATTTATCTTTCTCGTAGCACATAGGTCAAATAGGTTTCTCGCAGGTATTTCGTGCAGAAATGCCTAAAATCACGTGCCGAAGTGCATATTCCCTAATTTTCGATAAATTTGTCAAAAATGAATGAAACATTCAAATATTTCGTCTGCCGACATGGTCTGGACGCCATGCAGAAGTGCCTATTCTCGCCAGCGATAACCTATTTGACCTATGTCGTAGCAATGCAGCATGCCAAATCGCCCGGCTACTTGGCGTTTTCATAGACTGTTTTACTCAACCAACATACCACGAACTACTCGCATGAAAGTGTCATTTTTACGCACTCTACAGAACGCGTGGAATTTTCCCATAAATACTTACTTTTCATCTGTATTTAGTATCAGTAGCAAAAAAACGTACCAAGAACTTGTGATTCGTCGGATCTCTCCTCATCTTCTCGTATTCTCTCTTCGTCAGTTTCCCCATCACTCTCGAACAGGGCACTGAGAGACGATACTTGTCTGCCAGAAAGAGACGATGGAGAGGAGAGAGAGACTGCAATTACTATTTGTGTCAAGCCAATTAGCGATCAACAGTTTTGGAACAATAGTTTTCGATTATCGACAAAATCACCATAACATCTATTTATAAGACAACTATTCAACACAACGGTACCATCTTTACTATAGATCGAATACGACTATTATGATCGCGTGAAACGCCAACCCACAATCTTCCGGCAGTTCTCATCACTCATCAGGAATGTCTCAGCCGCTCTTCTCAATGTCGCACTTCCCAGTTTATCCGATAGCCGCAGGAGCATTTCCAGCTTGTCAAACTGAAAGCGCATAACATGGAATACATTGGAAGCACAATGAGCGGGCCAAAACTGCCTCCTTTAAGAGGCCATCCACGAGAGAGTGGAAAGGGGTCCCGGATGAGAATTCGACAACCTACCCTCAAACTTTTTTTATGGAATGAACATCACGAATGCTGATCGCGACCGTATATATTTAAGCTTAAAAAAATTTTTCGAGGTCAAAATTTTTTTTCACAATTTTCAGACATTTTTTCGTCGAAAAATAAAGTTTACAAATACTTTGCGAGAAATATTCTATTATACGTATTTTTATGCGCTGGTTCCGAATTTGGTAGTTAGAACTGTTGAAACTCACTTTAAAAAAAGTTATGATCGAAAAATCAGATTTTTTTGTTAAAAATCGAAAATATCTTTTTTGCCACCACCCTTTAACGTAAAGCCACTTATATTTTCGGAATCTACATCAAAAAGTATGTTATGGGCCTTTTTGGTTTAATTTTAAAAATAAGGATTTTGATCGAAATTTTGTCTCAAACTTGCATAATTCATTATTTGTCGGTCGGCATTTTCTTACAAGTTTCTTACAGGTTCGTGTGTGTACCAAATTCCGATGTCAAATAGACAACCATATTCGGAAAGTATGAAAACATGGTCTATATAGATAATCGAGAGTTAAAAAAAGACGTTTCAAAATTTTCCAAAATTCATACAATCATCATAATAAACTATCAAAGATCAGGGTTCTATGACGAAATATAGTTTCGAATTTGGGCTCAAAATGTTTGAATTGCATTATTAAATACATGTTATGTTGGTACTCTTCGATTTCATACATTGGTTCATGTCGGAAAAAAATTAAGACTCGGAAATGGCCAAAAAATGATATTCATAAAATATTTCTGAAAGTACCAGAAGCGTGGATGATGAAATATCTTAGCTGTGTAGTACACTCACAGAGTTGCATCAACTGTCAAAAGGACAAGTTGATCCAACTTCTTCGAAAAAAAATTTTTTTCTCGAAAATCACCATGAACCCTGGGTCATGGTCCAAAATCCAAAAATATTTTTTTCCTGAAATTTCTCCCCAATTCATCCATAAGTTACGTATAGCGCCCTATGTTACTTTATTGAGTATAAAGAAGCTTGAGTAACAGTTAGTTCTTCATAAAATTAGAAAATATTTTTGTTATTTTGGACCATGACCCCGGGTTCATGGTGATTTTCGAGAAAATTTTTTTTTTTCGAAGAAGTTGGATCAACTTTTCCTTTTGTCAGTTGATGCAACTCTGTGAGTGTACAACACAGCTAAGATATTTCATCATCCACGCTACTGGTACTTTCAGAAATATTTTATGAATATCATTTTTTGGCCATTTCCGAGTCTTAATTTTTTTCCGACATGAACCAATGTATGAAATCGAAGAGTACCAACAGAAAATTTATTTAATATTGCAATTCAAACATTTTGAGCCCAAAGTCGAAACTATATTTCGTCATAGAACCATGATCTTTGATACTTTATTATGATAATTGTATGAATTTTGGAAAATTTTGAAACGTCTTTTTTTAACTCTCGATTATCTATATAGACCATGTTTTCATACTTTCCGAATATGGTTGTCTATTTGACATCGGAATTTGGTACACACACGAACCTGTAAGAAACTTGTAAGAAAATGCCGACCGACAAATAATGAATTATGCAAGTTTGAGACAAAATTTCGATCAAAATCCTTATTTTTAAAATTAAACCAAAAAGGCCCATAACATACTTTTTGATGTAGATTCCGAAAATATAAGTGGCTTTACGTTAAAGGGGGTGGGAAAAAAGATATTTTCGATTTTTCACAAAAAAATCTGATTTTTCGATCATAACTTTTTTAAAGTGAGTTTCAACAGTTCTAACTACAAAATTCGGAACCAGCGAATAAAAATACGTATAATAGAATATTTCTCGCAAAGTATTTCGAAACTTTATTTTTCGACGAAAAAATGTCTGAAAAATTTGGAAAAAATTTTGACCTCGAAAATTTTTTTCAAGCTTAATTATATACGGTCGCGATCAGCATTCGTGATGTTCATTCCATGAAAAAAGTTTGAGGGTAGGTTGTCGAATTCTCATCCGGGACCCCTACCCCCTTGTTACGTTCTCTCGTGGACGGTCTCTTAAACTTTGTTCAAACAAATCACCCCTCGATCGCCTTGATTCCTGGAATAAAGCCAAGTCTCAGACTCTCCATCGATGAGCAATTCAGCGTGATCTCCTCTCATTGCATAGGGAGGATGAATGGCCTTGACGAAGAGAAGACCCTCTTCGTAGCTCAGATCGGATATCACAAACTGAAAAAAAACAATATTACAGTAAGATAAAGGATGCATAAAGCTTTCCGAATTTTTTAAAGTAAAAGAACGTTATAGATGATGAATAGCTATTGATTTGCATTTTTTTCGAAGCGAAACGTTAAAAACAAATTATCAACAAAAAATTATTAGTTGAGTTAGTACTAACAAATTTGCTAATATATATTTGTGATTTCACAAGAATTATAAATACCTCCGTTCTATTCGGGTCTGCGTGAAAGAGATTGTAGAAGAACGTAGAGTTAATAGAGAGCACCGATCTTAAATTATAATTAACCACTGGTTTTCAATAATAAGATTAAAATATACTACTTGCCAATGTTAACATTATGCTAATGAGTTAATTTCTTAAGATATAAATCCAAATTAGAAATTTTCAAGAAATAAATAATTAAAACAAACTTGGAAATTTAGAGTTTATCTCGGTATCCACCAGTCAGAATAAGCACAGCATCGGTGATTGTCGACGGCTTGTCAAAGTTCATTCTCATTCTCGACGGAATCCCCGACCACTCACATCCCTGCCATTGATTATTAAATTTTAAACGAGTACATAGATTGCCTAGGATTGTTGCTGGAATAGCGAAAGCTGGAAGGTTGGAGGAACATGGTGAATTTGAGCAAAAAGCAGGAGGGTCTGATTCAACACCGAGATAGTTTGAGGAGAAATCAGATAGGTTTATCGGAAACAAAGCGGGAGGGTACTGTTGCTGGCGACACCCAAGCTCTATGAACGAGAATAAACACAAACCGTGAGATAGACGTCGAGATTTGCTTCTTCGATGTGACTGGTGATGCTGCGAAGAAAAAAAGAGTTAAGAAACAAAATTAGGCAAATCCACTTAATGGCGATATTCTTTGTTGCCGAATTGGAATAAAAATGTAAAATCCTAGTGGTAACGGAACACCAAAGTACTTGCGTTTTTTGAAACGAATATGAAAAATGGATTTTTTAAAGAAGCATAAATGAAAATGTTTTTTTTAGCGAAATCCTCACTTGAGCATTGGACACACAGCGTTGTTGTTAGCAGTCGAAAACTTCAATCGTTCGGTCCATAGGTTATTTCGACAGAAGCCATAGTTGTTGACGCCCTGTGAAGCAAATTCCCTCTTCCTCCCTACTTAATCAAATAAACTTCATCGAATAGAGCAAATGGCAAAAAAGGAATCTTTTTAAACCTTTCCACCATTTTTGCGGTTCAATTGCAACTACTCTCGTCCCCCAAGCTTCATTATGTACAAACATTTGATAGTTTGTTCAACGTTTGTTTAGTAAGGTAGTGTTTAAAATTTTTCAAACTGTACCTTAATGTGAAGGTGGAGGCAGACGTTCACCGTGACCGACCAGTGAGGATCGATCGCCCTATAATTTAAGCTTATTATTAACCCTAGCCATAAAGCACTAACCACCGTTTGTACACCGTATTTGCAAGTGTTTTTTTCCACACTTTTTTTCATACAGTTGAAATTTCGAATAAAATAGTTTTTTTTTAAAAACCCACTCTTTATTGCAATAGATTCTGAGTGCCAGGTCGTTGGATGTCGTGGTGCGGGGACGAATTCGTTCTAGCTCGAAATCGAATGTAATCGATCCCATACGTAGTTGACCAATGTGGAAGGGCCTGCGAAATCGGTCGTCGATAAAATGAAAATGAATGGTAGATGTGTGTTAGAGTTATGAGAAAGGCTAGTCATAAGGGCGCACAATCCGGATGAATTTCGTTAAAAATACCATTTTAAGGTAGACTATGAAAGTCACAATATTGTTAAGAACGCGTACTTGTTGTAGTTATTGATTCTCTTGAATCCTGGTGTCTCCACATCCACGCATAGTGAGGTCTTGATTTCACTCTGATAACTCAGCGCGAAGTCAGGAGGAGCTGAAAATATAACCATTTTAGAACAACTTTTAGTGCACATTCTAGTGGTTCGGCAGAAGTTCGGTTTTCTCGTTAAAAGTATTAGAACACGGCTAGCCACGGACATCGCAAAACACATTTGGCAACAATATTCACAAATAGCGACACAAGGGAGTTTCTGGTTCCGTATGACATTTCAGCCAAATCTTTATTTTTTAAGACGATTAAACAAAGTACTCTGGAAGAATATAATTGAAAAGACATTACTCACCAGGCTCCACATAGATGATATCAGTGTCGCCGTTTGAAGACATCGAGAATGAACTTGAATTGATAGAAGTGAAGATACGATAGAGGCTACATGTAAGAGACAATTAGCCGAGCAATATCGCGTCGTTTTAAATAGAATAGTAATAACGACGCCAACGAAGGAGGGAACAGTGCGAGAACACCGCTAGGGCATACTGTGATATCAAAAAAAGAATGGTGAGAGTACGGCAACGTAAGAGATAAACAAAGGAGAGATACACTGAGGCTATTCTTTCACCTCACTCAATGCTATTTAGTAAGATATCCAACCGCAACAACGCGTCACTTCAGATAATCAATCAATGCTATTTTCCTTCAATATTTATCCAACAATAACGAAACAGTTTCACTTAACAACTCTCGTAACAATCTTTGCAAAAAAGTTCTTTAAACGCTCCAAACATTTCAAATGATAACATTATTGGTAACAAGGTTCAACAATTGCAAAATTAATGGATCAGATAACCAAACAGAGCCGTTGTGATATTCAAAGATCAGGGATCAAACTCAAATCACTAAAGTTCAAAGATCAATTCTCGTCTTCCGCTTTCAATTCCTCATCCGCTGATTCGTCCAGCTTCATTCGCTTCACCTGGAAGAACGGAAATTACATCATGTCTACGAAACATAGACTCAAAGTACTTTTGCATACACATCTTGCTCAATAACCCTACAAAAGACCATCGTCTCTCCTCTACCGTACCGCACTCTATTCTTTCATTTATCTTTCATTCAGTTATCGATCGCCCCCTCCCCTACCGTACCTGCTGCTGTCCCTCTCCCTCGTCTCCTCCCTCCACCTCAACATCGACGCCCTCCTTCTTCACTGCTGCCTTCTCCTCCTCCTTCGCCTGTAATTTACTATTTAGTAATAACTGCAAGACGATCACAAAGAGTCGTCCGATCCATACATAACAGTTTCTCGAAACACAAAACTCTCTGGAAGAAGCAAATTTCCCAAACAATAGCTAGACGCATCCGAAATAAGTAATTACATCATTTTCTCAATTATGATAATCATCAGCATAAATCCAGTAGATATATTCCTCCACAAAGATCAAAGATCATTTCTCTCTCACCTTCTCAGCCCATGCCGCTTCTCTCGCCTCCATCGCCTTCTGCTTCCTCTTCGTCTTCTCAATTGCTTCCATCGAATCGACGTCCTCACCCAGCAGTCTGAACAATATGTTTGTTAAATTTTTAAAAAAAATGTTTTTTTAGCACTTCCCTGATGTTTCCCAGTTTTCCTCTGTACATTATTTCTTTAATGTTACAGCTAATGGTGTACATGGCCAGAAGATCTGAGAAAAAAACAGTCTACTTTCGAACTCGTGTAAACAACATATGCACAAGATGAAACCGGGAATTGACAGGCAAGGTAGACATCATTGATGTTTTCGAGAACAAAATATGTTTGAAAATTTTCAGTTTCTACTCGTGCTCATAAGTGCATCACAATATTACATTTTACTAGATCATCACATATAAACTATTTAATCGATACCTTCCGTCCCGACTCTCACCTCAAATGGTGGATTCTCTCCTCCTTTCCGATGTAGGGAGCAGCCGTGCGCTGGCCGATCTGAAATGTAGTTATTAGTTGCTTATGTATTAATTACTGTATTATGGACAGAACACAAGGATCGAAAATTGCTAGAACATCGATACCATCGTTCAAACAATAGTAGTGCAACCACGAACCGCCTTCAACTATCTTTCTTTCTAATAAAGTCCGACTACTGTACCAACAATATGTCTACCGTATCCCCATTACCGTAACCCCTCTCCCCCACTCACCCATGCACAGATGGGCCTCGTCTCGTCGACGTAGAGCACGACACTGCCGGATTTGAGTGAGCGGAGACCTTCCTTTGCCTGGAATCAACGGAGTGCATGATAGTAAAGAATTCAATAACGAGGATCACCATTTGTTTTGCATTTGCCATCCTGCAGAAACTACAAATCAACAAGCCACAAAATTTCAAATAGATCATTATTCATACTCTGTTCGAGATGTTAAAATTTTTAACTTAAAAACCACCTAGTCATTCTCACTGCATAGTCAGCATCTCATCCGTCCTTGTAATTATGGTTGCTATTTTCTTCCTCTGCATTTCATCCCCATGCAATACCTCGAACTTCTCCATATCCACAAGTGCCTTCTGCCCCTTGTCGTCCTGCTTTCCAGCGGCGCGTAGCAGAATGAGCATGTCCTCCTTCGGGATTTGCATCTGCAAAGCAACTGTAGACTACTGTACTCCGGGGAAAGGGTGTTCTGGGTCAGATATTTTTTTTTGCTGAATAACATTCCAAGAGCAATGACTTGCAAGATTCGCGCTTCAACTTCGTAACTAAAATGCGAATTCCGCCACTAAATACTATTTATTCGGGGAGAACTAAAAACGAAAAATCTATAAAATCTCGCACTTACCTTCTGCTTGCTCATATACTTGTGCAGCGTGTCGACGCCCTCCTGCGAGATACGGTAGCGAACCTGCATAATCGATTACTTCTTCAACTATGAACTCACAGTCAACTCATTTCAAGAATATTTAAAACGTATCTGACTGATGAAATAGTAAATTTTAAAAAAATCTGAACCACCCGTGAATAGCGTGTTTAACCCTCGGTAAACCTTTTTCTAGCGTGGATGTGGTCACTAAAACCAACATTCTTCGCTACAAATATACGAATGCTCACCTTCTCAACCTTATTCTCGTTTCTTCCGAACATCTTCATGCCTGCATTCTGGATGGACAGCGTCTTCATGTTGTTCAGCTGCAATTGCGTCATCACTAGGTAATCACGAATTCATCCCTTTATTCAGACCACACCGCCCTTACACCATCGACGTTTCACCTTTGCGTGATAATGCAACGATAACCAACTAATGCAATATGAAGTTGGTCGCTTCTGTCGGAAAAATTATACAAAATTATCTTAGTCAATAATAAAATAATCATTAATCAACTTACAATAAACTCCTTGACGCTCTCATTGACGAAGAAGAGCTGACGGGCATTGTCGCCCTCAATAAGACGATTGAAGAGATTCTCGTAGGGGAACGACTCGTCGATACCGTAGTACGATCTGAAATGGGTACGGTAGAAATTGGATTGTACTGCAGCCTAATTGAGCAGGTACTTTGGTTCACAATTATATTATGGTATTATTCGCCGATACAGGAGACCAGAACTAAAGTAACCGAACACTAAGACATTATCATTCATTCCTGTAACCGAAAAAAAGCTGGCAGGTAAAAGAAAACGCGAATATAACATGCAATCTAGCAAACATTGCCAAACTTCCACTGCCATTTAAAAAAAATTACAACTTTTAAAACTCTCTATGTATACCTCGATATCTCTTTCGTTTTCACACGCTCAGTCGCCTTCCGTACTGTGTGTTATCAGCGAAACTATATATTATGTCGGACGAGGGTTTGTCACGTTGTAAAACGACCACATATGACTCACTTCAGATCGTCCCATCTCTCATCGTCCTTCTTGAGGAACGTGAAGGGCTCGTCCTTGAACATCTTCTGACGCTTGTACGCGGGAGCTCTGCAATCAACCATCTCAACAAATTTTGACCTTCGCCATGAAATCCTCATGAGATAGGAGTGTTATCTGTTCCAAAAGTGAATAGATAATTACCGAGATCTTGTCTCTAGAAGCGATCTCTACCGTAATCTCTCCTCCTCACCTCGCTTCCACTCGTCTCCTCTCCTCTTCCTCCTTGTCCTCTGCCACTCTCTCAATAAGGGCGACGAAGAATCCGCCGGTGTCCTGCTGATGAGGCAGCAGACGCATACTGTAATCGAAGAGTGATTATCGATCAATGACCTATGTAAAAATCGAATGATTCAAATAGGCTAAACATGCAGTAGTAAGTGGATAAACACCCAAATCTACATAGCGGCGATAAATGAACAAGTTTCGCTACCTAGTGACGTCATGTTTCAACAATTTCATTTACATCACTATGACGTTGTGAAAACATTACCCTGTGCATAGTCAATAATAAAATCCGAAAAAAATGCCCAAATCAATGCTATTGAAATTCCTCCACTTATAGGAAATCATTGTGTCTTTCTGTTTGTCTGTGTGTTGGTTTTTTTCCCGTCGCGTGACGGACATTTTTTTCCGCATTTTCCTTATAAATCGCTTCAAAATCGCGCTATCTTCCCAGATCCTTTTGCATATGATAGCCCATCACGAAACACATCGAACTTTATATTTGAAAAATCGAACTTTATATTTGAAAAAAAATTTCATGGCCAAGTCGGTAGCGAGCTCGAATTCAAATCCGAGGGTCTCAGGTTCGATCCCCGCCGGTGCATAGTCTTTTGCCGCATTTTTTGCAAGTGTAACAAGTGGTCCAAACCCATTTTTGAGTAACGAGAAGCATATTTGAGCATCTTTTGCCGAGTTTAAAAGTGAATTGTCGATTGATTTCACGCGATTTCATGAAATTTTCGTAAATTTCGTTGCAAATCATTCCACAGGCCGGCAAACTCTACAGGAAGGGGTTTGGAATGAGAGTAAGAGTGAAATCGAGAGAGTCTCTCTCATTTCTGCTCCCTCTCTCTCTCTCTCTCTCTCTCTCTCTCGCCCCTGACCCCTTTCTGGAGGGTCCGAATCATGCATCCGGAAGCTTCCTAATAAATCGCTTCAAAATCGCTATATCTTCTCAGATCTTTTTGCGAATGATAACAGACCAACATATCTTTCAAATTTTACAAAATTTAATTGACCAAATCCATAGCCAAGTGGGTTACGCGCTTGACTTTCAATCCGACACCCCCAGGTTCGAACCCCGCCGCGGGCAAAACGTTTTCCGCATTATTCGCAAGTGTCAGAAGACCTTCTAGCACGTTCTTGAGTAACGTGAAACACATTTTCACCTGTTTTGCCGAGTTTTAACTTGAAAAAGCGAAATTTTCGAAAAGTTCCCAATTTGTTCGCAGAGCGGAGGGGGTCACAGGAAAAGTGTTTTGCGATGTCAGAAACGTGTCTGAACGTGTTCTAACACGTTTTAACATGAAAAATCAAAAATTCGAAAAGTTGCTAATTGATTCGCAGAACGTGGGGGATCATAGGAAAAGTGATTTGCGGTGTCGGAAATGTGTCTGAACGTGTTCTAACAGGTTTTAAAATGAAAAAAATCGGAAATTTCTAAAAGTTTCCAATTGATTCGCGGAGCGCGGGGGATCACAGGTAAAGTGTTTTGCGCTGTCGGGAACGCGTTCGAACACGCCCGGGAAATCAACACACCGTATCCTGCGTTTCCGTTGAGAAAGGCTCGTGAGGCTGAGAGCGATCGAAAAAAGTTGCCACGGAGCCACGAAGTGGCGTAGTGGCAACTTTTTTCGATCGCTCTCAGCCTCACGAGCCTTTTGCAACGGAATAAGCCAGTACTCTTTCTAGAGATTAACATTCCCCAAGATACTAAACTCCCCCTGGACCGTACTTGGAGCCGGCTACCGAGTCCTCCTCCCTGGACTGAGCCTCAAGCAAGCTACCGAGTTCCCCCTGAACCGTACCTGAAGAAGGCTACTGAGGCCCCCCTGGACCGAACCTGGAGCCAGCTACCGATCGGCCCCTGGACAGAACCTGGAGCCAGCTACCGATCTGCCCCTGGACAGAACCTGGAGCCAGCTACCGATCTGCCCCTGGACAGAACCTGGAGCCAGCTACCGATCTCCCCCTGGACCGAACCTGCACCCAGAACTGTGCATAGAGCGTAGTGTACGCATAGAGCGTAGTGTATTTAACCTCAACACATCCCGGCTAGTTTGACACTGCCGCCTAGTATCTTCCCGTTTCAACAACTCCATTTACCACAGGCTCACGCTTCCGCCACAATACCCAGTGTATACACCCTTCGAAAATTCACACAACAAAATGAAGCTTCCTTCTATTAGGGCGTTCCGAAAGTTTTGTCCATTTCGCACTGTAAATTAAATATTTCAGCATACATAGATCGAGCGGCTCTATAAAGTGAGCACAGAATAGATCAAACTTTGCACTTTGATTATTTAATTTGAACCGATTGCATCATCGAACTTCCGGTGAAATACAGTGTTCGGGCGATATAACTTTTTAGGCGGTCCGTGCCGAGTTTTCACAAAATATTTGTTAAGTCTGTGGTTTCAGCAAGAATCTTCAATCGAGTAAGAAAATTCTAGACAGAACTGAAAAGTCAGTCGTTTTTGCTTATTTCATCATCACGAAGAAATATTTGCGAGATATTAATATGAGAAAAAAAGTTCTTATGTAGCTTAAATTACTTGTGATTTAGTCGCCGCATAAGTCAGAGAAAACATATGTACAGAACTTTCGGAAACCCCTATAATCATTTTTTTCTCATGTACACGGTGTGTGTACAGTACACCAATTCAAAACTACAGTAAACAAACCAAACACCCCGTCGACCCACTCATACATTATATAAGTTATATCTATCCATGAATAATGTAAACAAATTTATTCAAATAGGACGAATCTGCAGTAGAAAAAGAGCCCAGCGACATCAATGCACAATTTTGGCAACCCAGTGTCTTCCCCGTTTCAACAACCTTATTTACAACGGGTTCACACTTCGGCCACAATACCCAGTGCACTGTTCCATAAAAAAACAAAGAATAAAATAAAGCCTCCACCAAGTACCTTCTCCTCCACACCAATTGCATACTACCGTCATCGGACTCTTGGTATCGTAACCAGCATTCCTGGCATTACTGTAATGTTTGGGACCAGCCAACATCGGGTGATTTCTGCATCCCTTCTCATTTATTACCTACGCATACATTCTCGCTGCTAACAGACATATGGGTGGTCGAGCGTGTAGAAGCCCTAGCACCATTACCTATATCCTCTCACTACTACTGCCGATACCCCCTTCCTCTCCCTTCCCTTTCCACTCACACATTCTGCAGATTCATCTCCTTCGCTTCTTCCTCCGTGGGTGGCCACATGCTCTCTGTGAGTGCCCTCACGAGTGGCCCCTCCTTGGGAACATCGGCGAACGTCGCGTACTCGGCCATCTCACGGTCGAACACCTGCACCCAATAATTATTAATGGTGTTGTTAATAGAACTGTTATTTTAATTTGCTATCCCAAATATATATCCCAACCAGTGGTGAGCGGCCCCCTCGGATCCGAGGGGGTACCCCGATTCCAGAGAAATAAAATGCCCGTAGCTGCTAAAATTTGGCCACTTCGCGGTCGCGCAATTCCTTTTCTCGTCTAACACTACACTATTCAAGAAAAGATGGTCGAAAAATATAACGAATGAAGGTCGCAGGAAATGCACATTAGCATATTTCGCAATAGAGACACTCCGATTTCACTGATTCCGGGGGAGATCGCTCATCACTGATCCCAACACATAATATGGAAACCTTGTTCGTGTTCCTAAGTCTTTGCAAGAAATCGACAAACAGTAAAGAAAAAAAATTAATAGTTTCTTTCCCAGAGCGGCTCGGCTTTTCTCAAAACCCGGTAATCAAATCAGTTTCCCTGTATGAGCGACCCCCACACCCCCGACCTTTCATGATCTCAATCTGTTATGCTGTATTCGTTTTCTCTTTCTATTTGTAACCGCGTTTCCATTGAACACTCATAAATATATATATGGTAAAATTCTGGACGATATAGTCGACGCGTAACAACGATTCACCGGTTCCACAGGCAATATGTTCTCTAGAATTTATCTTGCCTATTCTAATGACGGAGACAATAATAAAATAGTTTATTTACAAATAAAAATAATGTAAATACGGACCTTCCACGTGCTGACTCCTCTGGAAGCCTTCAGACCGGGCAGTCTCGGATGGGCGTCCACCAGACGGAGAGAACCCTGCAACAACCACCGATTGAGTGTAAAACCCCCGCAACATTCCGGCTTCAAAAAATAAGAATAAGGTAAAGGGTGATATGTGAATCATTAGGAAGGGTCTTCACAATATGTTACGACAAAAACCGTTAAATCTCTTCTGTTGCAAACAATTAACATCTTTTGAATAAATCAATAATCAATAAATCTCACCTTGCCCTCTCTGAGGAGCTGCGCCACCACCGCCTCGTCCTCCATAGGATTCATGGAACACGTCGAGTATACCATGAGACCGCCCACCTGAGATGAGAGAGAGGAGTATGATGAAATAGTAATGAGGATGTGGATTCCGTGACACGTTAATCCTAAATTTTTGTGAGGGGAGAATTCAAGTAATGGGTAAATGTAGCAAAAAAAAATGGCAATGTACTATTGCGTGAAACCTGTCGTGGTCAATTTCATGCTGCCCTGAAGCAAGAAACAAATAGGTGGACTTCTGCACAATAAAATCAAGGACCCATCGAGATAATATGTAACAGTTCGCCTTTAACAGAAAAATGTCAAACCAAAAGAAGGTCATTTCTTTTTATTTCGTTTCGATTCCGTAGCGACGTTTTTTTGGGTCAAATCCTACCTCTTTTGGTTAAAATTCACAAGGTTTGGCAATCCCCTTTTGACCTCCACGCAGCAACCCTTGCACATCTATTATTTACCTTCAATTGCTGCACACTCTTCCTCGCGATGCTCAACTGCAGTTTGTGCAGTCCGAGTCCCTCCTGCGGCGTCCACTTGGGCCAGATGTCGGGGTTCTTCCTGGAGAAAGAAATTGTGATTGCATCATCACTAGCCAATCGCCTCTCCTCTCACCTCATCGTTCCATCTCCACTGCAGATTACGTCGCAGAGGACGCGGTCGAAGCGGAGAGCCGCGTCGTCCTGGCAATAGATATTCAATTAATTTTATATTAATTATTGTTTCTCTTGAGAGAAGACTGATGATTGCATACCATGCATTATGAATCCTAAACTACCAGCTACGAAACAGCGAGCCGCCTGGTCGTTTCGTAAATATCAGTCTTCACAAACCAGATTCAAGCAATAATATACATTACGTATCGTCATGGGTCAAATAGGTCTTCGCGTGCGAAGATAGGCACTTCTGCACTTTGCATGTAAACCGGATTAACGTAGCGAGAGAGTGCAGGACAGACACATGAAGGCCTCTGTCTACATCCCCCACCCTATGCTAATTGCGAACTTGCGAAAAACCCATTTGACCTATGATACGTATTGTTATCCTCTATTGTAGGAGACTAAAATATCAAATGCAATAAAATATTCGTACTAAACTACCAGTACCGAAACAGCGAGTCACCTGCATAGGTCAAATGCCTTTTTCGCGGCACTTCGTGCCGAAGTGCCTAAAATCGTACGCAGAAGTGCTTTGAGGCCATAATTTTGATTTTTTTTCTGCGCAATATACCCTCAAAACGGAAGAAAATGCACCGTGTCCGGGATTTTCCGGGAAAACTGCGGAAAGTCTGGCAAATCGTTGTTTCTCAATGAAATCGTCCAAATTTTGGAGAACGAAGGTCTCTCCGAAATTCACGAAATCCGTTTTAAGAACTAAGAAATTTATTGATTGGAAGGTACTGTAACAAAAGTTGCAATTTTCGTTGTGTGTCGTGTACCACATACGATACGGTAAAGTATTGGTGTACATTCCTCTTTCTTTCAAAACGTTGTCTTTGTACTCCTCTATTTTGATGCGATTTTCTCGTTATTTCGTTTCATGAACACTCTCATTAGGCTAAGAAAGCAAAATAATGAAGAATATTATCAAAACAGAAGAAAACAAAGAAAACATTTTGAAAGAAAAAGAATATACACCAATACACTACTGTATCGCATGTCGTACACGACACACAACGAAAATCGCAACTTCAGATACAGCGCCTTCCAATCAATAAATTTCTTAGTTCTTAAAACGGATTTCTTGAATTTCGGAGAAACCTTCGTTCTCCAAAATTTGGACGATTTCATTGAGAAACAACGATTTGCCAGACTTTCCGGAGTTTTCCCGGAAAATCCCGGAAATTCCCGGAAACGGTGCATTTTCTTCCGTTTTGAGGGTAATGGTATTGCGCGTAAGAAAAGTTTAGATACTAACGATACACAAGACACGAGCGTGCTAACACATTATTTGCAGCTTCTTGTGTTCGTGTGCCTTCTTACAATGCATCCCCGCACGTGCACTCGACTATTGAAGTTGGTCGAACTGTCAGATGCACGCAACCCACCAATCTCACCATCGCTTGTGTTGTGTTGTCCTGTTTATCGCACGCTTTATTTATCCCGTGTGGAATCGTGGAATTCATTGCTTACCTTTCATTGCACTGTTTCCAGTAAAATAAATTCCGTGAAATTTGTTCTAATTACAGTCTGCACATTAAATAAAAATCCTAAGGGATTCAAATAATCTGTAGATATATTCCACTACGCATAGATTAAAGAACAGGAAAGTGAGAGAAGGTAATGTGGTTTATATCAATTAAAATGAGACCCAAGCACCATAAATCAAAGTTAGCATCGTTCACCTATTTTCAGTATTGTGGCCTTTCAGTAGTTAACTTTCGACTACAATAAATAATTTTTTTTAAAAAAATATAGAAGAGTTATTGGCGAGTGTCCTGAATAAAAAAAATTATATTTTAAAATAATTTTGATTAAATAAATAAAGGTAAATAAAAAATATTTTAAATTAATTAAGTAAATTAAAACGTGGACGAAATAAAAAGTAAATTGCGGAAATACTATTCTGAAATATAAGAAAGTATAAGAAAATCAGTTGCTGATAGGCCCTGTAATTGTCCAGAACCAAAGAATCTGATTACTGTAACCACCAGGGAGGACGGGATGAAAATTCAAGCGAAAGCAGCCAGGAAACTGAATATTTGAGTACGAGGATAAAAAATAAATTTCGATTTTCTAAGGCAAAGTTTGATATTTTACTGGCTTGCGCATGGGTCGGCATGAATTCCATTGTGTTCAGCATGCATTAATTAGTTAAAATAACATGAACCTGACCCATGCGCAGCCTTGGCCACTTAGAACCAAGGAGTAAACTCCGCGAAGATTATTGCGAGAATACATTTTCGGTCAAACTTTAATACGATGCCGTTTAATTTCTAGCTCGATTCAGGGAACGGCATGGTATACGTTCGGTGCATAATTCATTCCTCTTTATATAAAAAATTTAAATAAAAATTACAATGCAAAAATGAGCGAGAAATTAATTGTTTCCCTTGCGAAAACAGAAATACATCATTTCAGAGTGCGCATAGCCGCTAAACACAGTAGCGCGACCCTATTTGACGGCTCCTGCCTATTCCGGTCGCCTCCGCTCTTCTCTCCCTCCTCTGTTTTTTTTTCTCTTATTCCTTCTTTATTTGCTTTATTTATTTGCTCAATTTTGCTTGCCGACATGGTCCGGGCCCCAAGCAGAAGTGCTTTTCTTCGCTTGCGAAGACCTATTTGACCTATGGTCACCTGGCCATAACATAAATCTATTTTTTTTCGGGTATACCATTTCGGCCGCCGGAATCGAGGAGAGGAGGTTGGTAGAGATGGAAATATGATACTCACCTTCATCCTCATATTCGGCATGAGCGCGCCGTCCTCGCAGATGACGACGCAGTTGGCAGACTGGAAGAGAGGAGAGAGGAATCAATTGATAAATCGATAATGACTATGGAACCCCTGACTACGCAACATACCTCAGAAGGCCAGAATAGATCGGAATTCACATATCCGATGGATATATTGTTCGCAAACTTATCACAGGCTACAGTAAACCAAATTTCAGAGCACCTCTACCATAACCCCTACCGTACCTTCATTCTCTTGAGTACTTGGTGGCAGAGAAGGTAGCTACGCTTCTTGTCCACGTCGTTTGCGATGATGAAACCGCCTGTGCGATTCATTTCTTTACACTCGACTATACACGCTCAACTCATTGGATCAAGTAGCCACTGAGGGATCTTGACCAGTCCATATAACAGCAATTCACCGAGTGGGGAAATTCAATTTTAACAGAAAATAGTTCACACATTTTTAAAGGAGACAGGTCAATCGCCTATTTTACATTTTAAAAATAGCATTCAATTTTGCGGAACACTATGCAAAAGGTCGATTAAGATAAAATAGTTTAGCTGCAAAAGCTTACAAGAAATTATCTCTAGCAGTCACCACTTGCACTTTATTACTCATTGCAGCCGCAATTCATCGGGCAATCACGATGAATGCAACCTATTTTCTAGCCACCGCCTACTCTTCTATCATTTCAATCGTCGATTGCCTAATGATGACGTTACTCACTGGGATTGGGGTCGGTCTCGTGCTGCATCTCGATGAGCTGCATCGTCTTGCTGCCCGGCGCAGCACACACGTCCAGAACGTCTGCAGAGAGGGGAGGATTAGAGAAATTTGAAGGGCCAGTTCGTAGTCAACATTGCAAGGGAAAAACAACCATAGTAGTTATGCTATTGGTGACACCTGATAGTGCGTGGGCAAATGGATAATAAGAGAAAAAAGAATATTCGGTTATGTGAATGCTCCAGAAATGAGTGAATCATAGTGCTGGATGTTGAATCTAGCGCAATAACTAGAAATGTAAAGGTGTTCCATGTCAAGCAATTTTACAGTAGCAAGCTACTACGCTAGATGGGGCAAGCCGGTAAGCCAGCTGCAATGTGGGACTACGTCAACCAAGCTTTCCCAAGGCATCTAGGGCATGTCACCTTTCGCAATCAAAGTTGCTACCAATTTACCGCCCCGGGGTGGATGGAAGGCTTGGTTGGCCTGGGCGGGGATCGAACTAACTAAATAACTAGAACCGGCGAAAAAGAATTCGACTTTGTAATGGCACACACGTCCAGCACGTCTGCAGAGAGGAGAGGGTGAGAGGTCTTTCGAAATTAAAATTGTCAAAATCGCAAGAGGCAAGAGCCATCGCAGCTATTGGTGAATCCTGGAAGTGCGAGGGCGAATAAAAAAACTGAATTATTTGGCATTGGGAATGCTGCTTCAAGGACAAAATTAATCATAGTGCTGAATCCAGTGCGAAAACTAGAACCGGCGAAACAAGAATTCGCCTTGGTGATGTCACATACGTCCAGCACGTCTGCAGAGAGTAGAGGGTGGGAGGGATTTGAAAGACCAGGTCATAGTCAACATGTCAAGGAAAAGCAACCATAGTAGTTATGGTATAGGTGAAACCTGGGAGTGCGTGGCGAATAGAACTCACAATGAGAGTTACATGTTGCAATTGAAACCCCGGTTTCGCGAAAAAGGTCGTTCACCTGTACTATGGTAATTTTGCAATATATTGCTTAGCTTAAAATTACTTAAATTAAGCTAATAATATAAAAAAAGAAGCAACTCACGATGATGTGCCTCTGGTTTGAGCAGAAGAGGGGGAATCATGGAGACGGCCTCCTGCCGAGAGACGTTGCCCAGCTCAGCCTCAGTCACCTGCAGATTTGAATAATCTCATAGTTATAATCGAATAGATCGTTTTTGTTGCGTGACCCGATGTCGAATTACCAGTTAAAGGTAAAGTTAAAGTTTAACCGGAATAAAGAGGGGGCAAACGACTACTCTGCCGGGGTTCACCGGAAAGGCCGGTTTGCTAACGAGGTCTACGTATCTGACCAGGCTTCTGGGGCACGTTACCTTCCGAAATGAAAGATGCAAATAATTTTATCGCCACCGAACAACCAGGAATAATTAGCATTCGGGTGAAAAGAAAGCCAAACGTATTCCACAACGAATGCACCAGACAGAATGGTGCTACAACATATTAATAACCGTCCGAGAAATAGTTTCTCTTAATTTCTGAATTAGGTGCATGTGATATATAATCCTCCTGAAATAATCAACTAACTAAGAATTAAATAATAACAACTAACAAGGAAGTTGTGGAGGGCGGCGAGCGTCGGATGGGCGCGCACCTCACTGCGAGACATCGGAGTCTGGTAGGCGCCACTGTACCTGCACAGAGAGTCAAGAGGTGAGGGAGTATTGATCCACAATGGGACAGTGCACCACTTGTAGCACCTTGTTTGCACGATGACGGATTCAAAACACAAACAATGCGGATAAGTAGGCACATTTTCGGTACAAAATGTCGAAATAATTCAAGGCATGTTCTCGTTTCACGTCGTTCATTTGAACCCGAACAACAGGTGAGGAATCAATAGCTCGTGAAGCTTGTGCCATAGAAAAAAACAGAACAAAATGTACGTATTTCAATCGAGAATTAAAGGATGACTTTTGATTTACAGTCAAGTTAACACTAGCAATTTTCAGCGCACACTTCACGTAGTGATTGATTTCTCCAACTGGGGCAGCTTCGGGCTAAATGGTGACGATTCTGTTCCTTATTTGACGTACCACGCGAGTGGCTTGGGCTCTAATGCGCCGGCGTCTCCCGACGCAGCGATGGGTGCGATGTAGCGCTCCTCCAGCTCCTTGCACAGAATCTCGCGGTCCCTGAGAGTTACCGCATCGATTAGAAGGGGATTGATCCGCGTAAAGAACGGGTTCAGGGGATCTAGAACATAATAATTTAATTAATTAATTAAATCAACGCACTTGTGGCATCCCTGGATGCGGAAGGAGACGGGGAGATCCTTCTTGAGCGTCTCCACGAACTGCTCCCACTCCTCCTCGGGAACCAGACCTGGAAAAGGCGATATTTAATAATAATAATAAGTAGCATTGCAATCGAAATAAGGGGCTTCGGGGACATAAAAAATGCGAAAATGCAAACCCTGCTTCTTGTAGAAGTCGAAGAACTTCTCATTCGACTTGAGCACGCCGACGACGCGGTCCTGAGTCTGCAAAGCACGTATTTAATTAAATAATAGTTAATGATAATAAAATAAACTAAATAAAAGGCGAAAACGAGAGCGTTTCGGCCACTCACCCACTGCCCGTTGCTCTTGGAGCGATTCTTGAAGTTCTTCTTGCTCTTGAACTTGCCCATCGTTGAGGTGCACGGAGATTGATTGCCTGCAGGCAATCAACTAGTAAATTATAAAAATATTAATTTAAATAATTGATAAATAAAGAAAAAAGAACTTCTTTAAAAAAGCGAGAAAAAAACAACTTGCGAGATACGAATTTTCTTACAGTAATTTTCACGAGTGTTATTGCGAAGTGCTTTTATTTTCCTCTTTTTCACAAAATATTCTTCTGGATTTTCCATTACTTTATTCTTTTTTTTTTCATAAATTATCGAAATTTCTAATTCATAAATAACTCTGGCTAATTATAAGGCAGTTCATTCACGCCTGGTTTCACCGCTCATTTGCATACATTTGCATGATTGACCTCAAAGCCGGAAAGTGCAGATTGCCCATGTTCTGACCCATTCGGGAGTCTCTTCTTACAGCCTTAAGGACCGTTTCAGCTTTCAAATCTCTCTTTCATGCGCGAACAAACCCACTCAGAATGCGCATATTTACTCCATCTTGACGTTTCTCATCGTTCCGCATTCAAATCTCACGATCAGCTCTCGGGAAGAATTACATCAAGCGCCTATAAATTTACGGCACTCTCTTACATTTCCGCACTCCCTCACTGCTGACCCCTTTTTGGAGGAGTGTGTGAGTACTATTCCGATCCGAATGACTCCACATCACAGTGTGGGATAACCAGTGATTAGGCTATCAAACAGTCTCTCGGTTCATTGAATTTCACACTTTCCGGTCCCATCATTCCGAATAATCCACCCAAACTCGCTTCGAGCGACTGTCAACACGGTTTCGCCCACTTTCCCCGTCTCTCCTCCTTTCACACGCTCTCATCAGTCAGAGCGTCGAGAGAGCGTGTCAAAACGAGAGATGCATAGAATTTCTTGCCCATCACGACCCTCTCGGGAGACGACGGCAGTGACCAACAACGCGCTCCCCACACTTCATTTTTTTCGCCTCCCCCAAATTTGTAAACTGAGTTTTGCAGCCGACTCAGCCCCATTTCCGCTTTTTTTTGTCTGCGTCTCTCACTTTTGCACTCTCTCCCGTCGTTTTCTAACTTTTCCTCATCAAAGTTGCAATTGCGACATGTCCCCACATCCGTTCGCGTGACACATTCAATCGCCCAATCTCGCGCAGTCCCGCAGAAAATGTCCTCTTCCTCTTCACTCTCTTCCTCTGTACTCTCTGAACTGCGCATGCTGTCTCGAACTTTCTCTGACTATGAGAGAGCGTGGGGAATGGAGAGAGTGCCCTCTCCCATCATTCATTCGTCCAAGAAACAAATGCATCTCCGTCATGAATCGGAATGTGCCTTGCGTTCCCCAAAGAGTTTCGTCGGGACAAGAAGATGTTGCGACCATTTAGTCATCTATTCAATCTCACATCATTCCACAGCGTGCATAATTGAGGACTCACTTTTGTTCACAAATATTTTTTTAACTCTATATAAATGGAATATGGAATGAGGATAGTCGATATTTCATATACACAGTCCAGATTTATGTATATTTCATCCCACTCCAGAAATAGGCCACGGGCAGGAAAGTGTGCGGGATTCACACAAATGCTCTCATTTTCAAATCTTGCTGGAATGATGTTACTTCTTATTATTGCAGTTATCGAATACTCAAATGACTCTCTTTCCTACACGTTTTCTATGCATGGAATAGTATTTTATTGCTGCCCGCAGCTCTTTTCATCTGCATGGAGTGAACGTTACTCTTATTTCTCAGTCGATTTCTTTCTTTCCTGCGTGGTCTTATAATAAACGAAAAATTATGTGTACTGATTCAGATATTTAAAAAAAATTGAACCCTACTCAGGAGTTATTAACCGACCTGCAATTTTGAAATTTCAACTACCACTAGCGGAACAGAGAACCGCCAGGAGATCGGACACTCACCGTGCAGATTGCCGTGGTTTGCACTGATTTTCCGTGGAAGTGTACACTTCTCTCCTTCCCCCCCCTCTCTCTCTCTCTCTCCCTCTCCCTCTCTTTCTTTCACTACACGCTTCTCAAACTTGACGACTCCGACGGACTTGTCACAGCTTCTTTGTTCTGTGCCACTCTTTTTTTTGCTACTTTAGATCTCCATATCCATCTATGACGACGATTTTTTTGCGCGTCATTCTAGAATTGGTCGTCGTAGAATCTTTTTTGGTGTCGATTTTGCCGTAGATTATTCGAGAAAAAAATTGAACGGTGTTCTAAAAAGGATTAGGAACACTCGGAACAACGCGTACATTCTCTTTTTTGGCCCGATTTGATGTTGTTGTCGTTTCGGTTAAAATTGTGCAGTAGCCCCAAATTCCTTTCCCCCCTCCTCGAGCAGCGCTAATTTCCCCCGTCTTTACGGCTCTCTCGAGAAATAAGCGAAGAGAGCTCATGATGAGAAGTAAGAGAGTATGGGAAATAGAGAGGGTGCAGACAGTCAGAGTGGCCGAGATAGTGGGCGAAGTGAAGAGAGTCGAGTCCGCGGACCACCCCGAAACATCCATAATCCATCCAGTAAAATCTCGAATACTCTTTTGATCCTCCACTAGGCCCACCCACGATGTACTTACCACGAAGCACTTTTATTTCTCCTTGTTTCGACTTTTCTGTGAAAAAAGAACTACTCAACTCAGAGGAATCATTATTTCTATCGTATTTTCCTGTTTTTCTTGACATTTGAATAATATCATCCTTATTTTCCAGCCGGCCGAGTCTTTCGCTATGGTTATTTTCCAATCTCAATTACCTCTGTTCGGGTACTAAAAAGTGATCGAAACAGGTAAAGTGGCTCGTTTTTCTTCTCGACCATTCACACTTCTCCATTAGAGACCACGTTCTACTCTCAGAGAAATGTATGTCATATTTGAGCCCGTTTGTGATAGAGTCGAACAAGGTCCGGACAGCAGAAAAGTTGAAATCTGAGATGATGATTGTTTTTGATACTCTCGAGGGTGCTGATCACAATGGACTCTATGTCGAAGTATGCAAATCGTTCTCCGTCCTCGTATGCAAATTCCAAAATTCATGCAATTTCTTGTCTTTTTGTTATAGTAAAGAAAATGATCACCAAACCAAGTCGTGTGAATATGATCTAGAAGTGAATTTGCATGAGGAGTCCTGTGGAAGTGTCGGAAATGCAAATTTCTTACTTTATGAGATTAAACATAACAATATCTCGCGTTAACCTAAAAAGAGAGGGTCACCACTAATACTGTGTGTAGAGAACACCTTCGCTAAGCTACGTTTTAAATTTTGGCGCTCAAATCGTACCGCAACTCGAGTTATGATTTTTTTAGTGCGAGACCTTCGGTGTTGTAGATCTTCCCCTCTTCATCAATGTTCGCATTTGCATACAGATTTTACCAAGAGCCCTCGGAGTTGCTTAAAATTCTAAATGAACACCTTCGATATGCTTTTTTTTTCTATACGATGGTCAAACAGTATGGGTCAATAGATTCAAGTGTAGATTGTCTTTCAAATCTAACGAAGGATCATGAAACCAACTGTGTTATTTACTTTGGGTCATAGGACCATACCAATATCTAGTTTATTATATCTGACCATCGTCGACCTTCATGACAATATATAATATTTATGCGAGTCACGAGGAAACGCGGTTTGACTAGCGTCTCACTGGGTCGTGCGCCGCTGGTATCTTGCGCCAGTAATATTCCATGATTTTGCGAGGGCCTTCCTGATCAAGTTCTTATTTGGAGGGGTTGTAGCCTACACCTCATTTTACAATACTGACCACACGGACAACTCGTACGATTTTTCCGTCGATTTTGTGCGAAATTCCGAAGTTGCGATGAAATTGGGAGGAAAATCTTTTTTGGCTTCTCTTGAATGCTGATTCTTTTGGTAGCTTTATCAGCTGGGTGATGGTGTTAATTCAGCTGGGCTAAAATGATAGTTCTCCATTTCGTGATATCGCGTCTTTTTGCATGAACTGAGGACCGGCAGCGTTGACGAATTCATCTCTCCATCTCTTAGCTTTCCCTCTTCCGCTTCCCTCTTGGTGTTCAATCGGCCATCTCTCGATTCCAGCGATCGTGGGACAATTTCGAGAATCTACCAGATCCAATTTTGGACTCTCGGAGACTACAATATTCAGCACCCAACGTCAGAATTTCGCCCAAAATCGACGGAAAAATCGTACGAGTTGTCCGTGTGGTCAGTATTGTAAAACGAGGTGTAGGCTATTACAAATTTACGAGGACTCGTCCGAAATAATAAAACGTTCCGTTGATAATCCGTGCTAAACAACAGATACGGCTGCGAGAGAGCATGGCAAAGTGAGAGACACGTCGAGGTATAGAAAGAGAGTACACCACCAGTAGTCCATTTCACGGCCGTATCATTTTAAAATTGTAATACAACCCCTCCAAATAAGAACTCGATCAGGAAGGCCCTCGCAAAATCATGGAATAATACTGGCGCAAGATACCAGCGGCGCACGACCCAGTGAGACGCTAGTCAAACCGCGTTTCCTCGTGACTCGCATAAATATTATATATTGTCATGAAGGTCGACGATGGTCAGATATAATAAACTAGATATTGGTATGGTCCTATGACCCAAAGTAAATAACACAGTTGGTTTCATGATCCTTCGTTAGATTTGAAAGACAATCTACACTTGAATCTATTGACCCATACTGTTTGACCATCGTATAGAAAAAAAGCATATCGAAGGTATTCATATAGAATTTTAAGCAACTCCGAGGGCTCTTGGTAAAATCTGTATGCAAATGCGAACATTGATGAAGAGGGGAAGATCTACAACACCGAAGGTCTCGCACTAAAAAAATCATAACTCGAGTTGCGGTACGATTTGAGCGCCCAAATTTAAAATGTAGCTTAGCGAAGGTGTTCTCTACACACAGTATTAGTGGTGACCCTCTCTTTTTAGGTTAACGCGAGATATTGTTATGTTTAATCTCATAAAGTAAGAAATTTGCATTTCCGACACTTCCACAGGACTCCTCATGCAAATTCACTTCTAGATCATATTCACACGACTTGGTTTGGTGATCATTTTCTTTACTATAACAAAAAGACAAGAAATTGCATGAATTTTGGAATTTGCATACGAGGACGGAGAACGATTTGCATACTTCGACATAGAGTCCATTGTGATCAGCACCCTCGAGAGTATCAAAAACAATCATCATCTCAGATTTCAACTTTTCTGCTGTCCGGACTCTGTTGAGTACTTGTTCGACTCTATCGCAAACGGGCTCATATGGCTCCTGAACTGCGCTTGTCTGTTATATATAACAGACTGTATGTTATATATGACATACAAACGCAGTTCAGGAGCCATATATGACATACATTTTTCTCTGTGTATTTCCGGTTGACCAACCACTTTCGGACGAGATTCTCGCGATTCCCTATGATTTTCTCGAGTTCCATCTCAATTTTCGCCCATTCAACCTAAAATTGCGTCAATTCGACCGAAATTTCATCCGAATCTTCGTCTCGGAAGGCGGCGGTAAACACAGTAAAACCAACAAAATAACAATAGCAAACTGACCATTTCGCAGCACACACGAGGCTTCCCTTTCATCCAGCCCGGCTCTCATTACTTGCTTACTTTCTCTCGCTCATTTAGCCTCCCCGATTCTCTCCAGATCACACATTCTCTCGTCGCCTCTCTGGCATCTCTCTTTCTCTGCGCCTCTCCAGTATGCACACTCTCTGCGCCGATCATGCGTTGTTGTTTGCTGTGATTACTGCTAACGCTCAGTATTTTCAGTCCCGCCCGCTCCGTCTCGACTTCATCACATTTCATGCTTACTCTATGTCTGCTTACCCATTGAATCGCGCCTTCGAACCCCCATAAATTCCTAGTGTTTTCGTAACGCGAACTTCGAGTTGATTCTTCTTTTCCATCAAACGTCCCGAAATTTGCGACTCGAGGAATTTTTCATGAACCCACTCAATTTCCCGTCTCTTTGGGCGTGAAAAGACGCAGAGATTTCGGCCCGCGTTCTCACATTCCTCAAGTGTTAAAAAGCAGCCGCGTTTTTGTCCCTCGCCTACTCGCAATCATCAGATAAGAAGGAGAAGAAGTAAATAAAGCCGTGCCCATGTCCTCGGCCGATCCGGTAACTCTCCAGAAAGGGGCGAGGAGTGGGAAATCGTGTAAAATCGAGAGGGACTCTCACACTTTTGCACACTCTCTCACCATGTCTCCTTCTGGAGGATCATTCGTCTAGAGATGTCCTCCTCAATGGCCAACTCATTCACTTTTCTTCTTCCGAATTTTGTTTATTTACTGTCGCTGTTTATTTACCGATTCTCTCTTATCCCCCTTCATCATAGCGCGATAGTATACGAAAGTTCGAAAATCTGAGGTTCTTTTTTGCTTTTTCGTTCACCTCTCTGGCTTCTGACCCTTGGTTTGAACTATGGCTGCGCTATGAATTTATGTGATCTCAAGATACAAGACATCACTTTCGTGTTTCACCTCTTCCATTTATTCCATCTCGTAAGTCGACAAAAAGGCTGAGCGATTTCTTGTTGTTGTGATGTTCTCTCTCCCTCATCAGTCTCACTTAATCTTGGACTCGGGAGAAGCAAGAGAGAGGAAGAGAGAATTTGACATTTTATGCCGCACTTCGACTCCCATCGTCAAAATAAGAAGAAAAAAGCAGTCCTGTTCGTTCTAAGTCGAATGAATACTTTTTTTCTATTTCAAACTAAGCAGCGAGAACGGAATAGCGTATTTCCATCTCACATTGGGTTTACTCTGGATTTGAAACCTGCGATCTGCTGGTTTTCCAACTCCTTGTTCAATTAGGTAATTAGAGGTCTCATTCCTCTCAGGTTGGATGAGGTAGTAAAGGGGACATATCAATCCACTCAAAAGTCCGCAAAAAGCGCACCACATGGCACATACGAGAGTGAAGGATAGGAGGAGAGAGGAGGAGGGAGGGCAGGGGGGACAAGGGATCCCAGTTCACCGCTCAAAAGTTCCTCCACTCATTTCACAGGTGATAAAATGCCTCACACAGCTTGGCCCTTTCTAAAAAACATCAATTGCTCTCTCTCCATCAAATTTCAATTATTGAGAAGTCAAATTCTAATCCTTTGGTGAGTTTCCTATGTTGCGTGTTGTTCTTACGAGTCTCACACTAAAGCCTCTCTAAACAATTGCCACTCCATTCTTCTCTATTCACACTCTTTTCTTTCTCCGCTTCTTACTCCAGAACTTTTCTCATCTCAGTTCAGAAGAATAGACAAATTCTCGTAATTTCCGGTGAACAATCGATTTAGAAACATCTTTGACTCAGAAAAGTTTGCCAAGTTTCTAATGTTCATTTGTACACTCATATCTCCAGAAAGGGTAATACAGTCTGTAGAAGTGATTAGGCTTCTCTCAGTATTTCACGCACTCTCGTTCTTTACCCTTTTCTGGAGATTGGGAGCCATGTCTCGTCTCTTTCCGAACTCGTTCTCTTATTGCATCGCCCTTCCTTGCTGTTCCTTCTTCAATTCACTTATCCTCCCCAAAACCAGCCTCTTTTCTAATTCGGTTTGTGTTTGTTTCACTGCTCGGGTCTAATGCATAACCAATTTGACGTAGTCGGGGCAGTTCCGATTTCTTTCTGGGATTTTCCCGCCTCTCTTTCCCCCCTCCCCCTCTATTCACACTTCCCACTCTCTTACCCCAGTCTCTTTATGCAAGAAACTCCTTTCTTTTCTGATCCTTTCTCATCCTTGTTTTATTTCTTTCGTTTCGTCTCACATGTGGTGACACTTTTCATGCCTCGTTCTATTTCAGCCATAAAATCCTGATCCAGGACCCTCCGCCCATCGAAATACTGTGCGCTTACAGTAGCCCCGATGGCGTGAGCCGATCGATAATCGAGCATACCCTACCCGCGAGATGAGACTGATTACGGTAGCACTGCTGTTGCTGAGTACCGTAACCGCCCTGGGCGGCGATTACGACGAGGTTCGACTGTCCTGCCAAAACCTAAATTCAAATTTGCAATTTACAATCCAGGTACCGCCTCCTGTAACTTGCGAGGCTCGTTGCCTGAGGATTCATGAGCGGTCTCTCGAACGGATAGGGTACGGTAATTCGGTCCTTCTCGGTACGGTAGTGACTATCGATTTGCAGTTTCTCGAAGGCTGGAGCCGATCGATTCATTGACAAGTTGAAGCCGGAAGCGAAAAAGCTGAGAGACGTCTGCTGGTTAGTTAAATTATTCTCCAGCTCTCCAGAAAGGAGCGAGGAGCGTGAAAGTGAGAGATCCGCTTTATCTATGTCCATGTTGAAACGGTTTCTGATTAAGCGCTGAGCAAATTCTGTAAATACTCTCGATTCATCTTTTAATTCTTTAGGAAATTTCAGTCTCCGTTCTCGTCGTAAATCTAATAATTACAGGAAACAATTCGACTATTTCTATTGTCTCAAGGGCTGCGCCAAGTCAGTCGATCACGAAAAGCACGTGAGACACGTGAGAAACAAGTGCAAACACGTTGTTGAAGGTGATTTTTTTGTCAACTCAGATATGTTTCATACTTGGGATATTTCCATTGTCGACTGGCAGTATCGCTGAAGTGCAGTTAATTGTTAGAAAAACTCCATCAAAGCTAAAATGATTTATATTCATTCTCTTTTACCTCGGCTTCTTTCAACTTAGGTTTTTTTCCAGAACATCTTCCAAAAACGGGCTAGGGACTTGATTTATAGTGTTGTTGTTGTTTCTCGGGTCGATCAGAGAACGGGAGGGATAAATCACACCTTGCCCCTCTCTTCTCTCTCTCTCTCTCCACACCACGAGTGTTGATTCCACTGGACAACACTGGAGTGATTAGCGCTGATAGCATCTCACATGATCCAATACCCAAGGCAAACCTCCAGAAAGGGGTCAGAGACGTGTCCGGGGTTGGAAAACAAATTATCGAAATAAAACGCTTAAACCAACATTACGAATTTTATGTATATGCGTCACTTCAGATCTCGAACCGGGAATTTCCTGCCTCTTCAAATATCGATCGTTCCTCGAAATTCGCTGTTCCTCATTTCTCAACGAGGCCGTACGACTCGAACAAGTAAGATTACATCATTCTTATACAACTTTTGAACTGTCAAAGCTTCGTTCGCGTTGTTTTCCTACCCTGGCTACTTTTTATTTGCTCTTTTGCGAACGACTTCCCCGAGCGAACATCTCTTTAGATATTCATAGTCGTTCTTATTCCAATTGTAACATGCAAAGACAGCAGATGATTGCCTATGAATGATGCAATCTTGAGTGATTTCCTATGAATTCGAAACATTGCAGGCCGACGACCCCGACCTTCTGCCGGATAAGGAGACTTGCCGGTGCGAATTTGCATATTTCAAAAAAACGGATTTAAAAACCGGAAATGTTTCTGAATAGCACAGAAGCTGCACTTTGGCAGTGTTTCGACACACGTTTTCCTCTCGAAATTTGATCTTTCCTGCTTGTTTTCGTAGGTGTACCTCGCTGTGTTAGACAACCTTGTCGGAGTGAATTACGCAGTGGGAAATTTGAGAAGAACGATGACCTACGACTACGAATGACCTAACGTGCAAATGACCAAGTGCACTACATATTAGCACGTATGAATAGGGGTCGCACGTTACAAATCTCAAATATGTCGAAAACGAGATAGTGTGCACATGTGCGAGAGATTTTAGACGAGGTGAAAGCCAAGAGAGACGAGAGATCTTGATTTTGAATGCGCTCTCACTCCAAATCCCTTTCTGTAGTGTTGACCGGCTTTTTGAATGACATGGTCTCCTTTGAGGAGCAGTATGTAAAATGGGCACACTGATCAAATATCGATTTCAGATATCTCCACCTAAATGCTCTGTGTCTCGAGAATTCCGTCAGCTCATTTTGCCCTCAGGTTCACGTTCGAATCAAAACCCTAAATCAGCGATATTTTATCCGGTAAACCAATCGAAAAACGGGTTTATCGACGAACAAATATAACTGTTTATCACAACATTATTGCAAATGAGCCTGTGGAAGGGGTAAGAGGTGATTGGGATTACCGGTTACCAGAAAATAATCGATAAAAAGATTCCTACAGGCGACGCCGTTCTTCCGTCGCCTCAATCTGAGAGAATATTTCCTCAATCATATACTGCCGGTTCGTTCAAAAAAAATTAATCGATACTTTGATAATCTCGCTAACTTGAAACAATTTATCTAACTTTCTTCCGCATTCAGAAAGAGTCGGCAATGAGAGGTTTACTATAGATGTGCCTATAGTGTGGCTTATAAAAAAACTGTTTTCCTCCGATTGCGTAGTGATGATGCAATTGCAGCAAGACGACGAACTCTTCGACGACCAGGATCTGGACGCTTGCCAGATGAAAGACTTTGTCAAGGAAGCTCTTGAAGGAGTCAAAGTCAGTCCGAAACAAGAGGAAAACGAGGAGAATGTAAGTGGAAATATCTATAATTGACGATAAAGAAGATTTGAAAAAGTATCGCAAAGTTTTAGGATAATTTTCATCTCAAGATGTAGGGGAAAACAAAATGAGTCCAAACCTAGTGAAAGAGGTCATGGTATAAGTGTGTGCGAAAGTGTCTCAAATTTATATTACTATTATTATTATTAGTGTCTCTCGATGCTTCACGCTCTCTTATTCCAAACCCCTAAGATAATGCAACGAGGATAGCTCTAGAATAATTTGTCTCTCAATTGGTGGAATACATTTATTCCCCCCTCCCTTTCATCTGCGCGATTATCTTTCACCGATATTTCAACTGTCGGCTTTAGAATTGTTGTTATTTGCTTCCAAATTATTCAAAACAAAATAAAATCGAATTCTCTCAACGACTCGTAAAACTTGCGCAGACCTGTGTGAGCTTTTCCCAGTTCATTTCATTCTGCTTGATATATTCCAGCCACTCTAGTTTCACCGAGCTTTGAAATCTCCACTGATGAAATATTTTCAATCCAGGGTTGGTTATCCAGGGTTGGTTATGAACTTATGATTTTAAAACGAATAAACTTGAACCCCTCAGGCGACCACTGTTCCCATTCACTCTTCCACCTCTTCTCGTCCAATCTCTACAACTACACTAATCGATTACGACGATGAAGATGGGGATACTGTAGCTACAGTATCCCCACCGTCAACCCCCGCAGCGATTGTGAGGACACTGTCGCCGTCGACGAGGTATTGATTCATTTGTTGGTTATTGGAATCGCGAGGCACATTTCTAAACGTCCTGAAACGGATATCGATTGTAAGAGAGAAATAAATCTATCTTTAGCGTGTGATAGTGAGAGAGCGAATCTCTCACTTTTACAACCTTCATTGCTTCTTTCTTAACTTTATCGTAAAATAAAAAAAAATGAAAAAAAATGAATTGAGCGAACAACAGAAACAGGAAGCGATTTCAGAGTCCATCCACAGATTCAAACATCGACGACCTCCAACTTTGTCTACACGACGCCCACGCGGAAGTAAGCCCGTTGATTTCGAGTTTCATCCAATTTATATACTCACAGAATATGCGAAAAGTTCGACTCACGTAGTTTGTTCTCCAAACACAAACAAAAGCTCCCTGAGATTTCTCGCATAATTATCTACATGTTCTTTTGCTCGTGTTGCTAGTGGCATTGCGATTACGTTTAAAACTCGTTTTCTTGCCAATGTTTCAGACATTCCTCTTCGACTATCATTGGCACATCCACAACTCCCATTCACATCACGAAGGAACAAGCTATGAGAACATCGACGACCCGAGGAGAAAGGACCGAAGGAAGGATTACGGTAAGACCCAAGGTACGGTAGAGCAGTGGTTACGGTAGTGATGGGTAACATTGCAGTCTCCGACTACCACAACTGCGAAGCCAACAACGCGTGGTGAGTGATTGATGCTAGTCGCTATAGTATTTCCATTAGTAAATTGTTTAACAACTGGTCACACGTAGTGCAAAATTTTGTTTTACTTTTCAAACTGTTTAAAAAAATTACACAGCTCCTTCCACTACTACTTCACGTCGTCGAATATTCGAATCAGAAGAGGATTTCTCCCAGACTCCTCCCAATTTCCTCTGGGGATCATTCAGAGGAGAGAACTACAAAGTGTATGTACTAATTAATAATATTAGATAATATTTGGATGAGAACACATCTAAATGAAACGCATAGCTTATTGGTAGAGCGTGAAACATACCCAGACTGAGAAGTGAGACACAATATCTCCTTGTAACGTGAAAATAGAGACGTTGGTTGGTCTAGCTAAGAATACTAGTGTACAATTCTTCCGATAACGAAAGAAGAAACTGCTGTAATTTCTTTTCAGTGCTCGCAACTATTCTGAATCGTTTCCTCCAAATGCGGAATTCGTCACTCCAGTAACGATTGAGAGCTCCAGCACCTTCGGTGATTTAGTTAAAAATATTTTTAGAAATAAATCGATTTCAGGTGAAGACGGCGACACCGCTGACGAGGACTACGGTAGGCCGCTGGTGGTTGATATCGATCGAGGTCTCGAGCCGGTTACCGTAACCGGACGACCGGTGAAACTGAGCACGATCGTCTCACTTATCGATGAGAAGAGCAAGAAAGCAACTGGAAGGAAGAAGGGTGACGAGGTGGGATACGGTATTTATTGCAAAACATATTAATTTACTGTATTTATATGATTTTTTTAAAATAAAGAATTCACTACGCACCAGGATTGCATTTAACTGTATCGCATTTCCCGAAATGATCGATACTAGGATATGACTACCGTATCCGGGTAATGAGTTAAATCAATCAATCGTTGCAGGACCATTCCTCTCCCATCTACGAGCACGCAGTTGACACTCAGCTACAACCAACTACTGTATGTAGATAGATATTATTGTGATTTTAATTGTGAGAAAAGCAATGTGTTTATGAGATTCAAACTCCTGTTCTTTCTCATCTGAAACATACTTTCACGGCATTCTGAGTGACTCCGTACAAAATGATGCAGACGGTTAGAAAAAAAATTGTAAATAGGTGATGATTGTTCGTCGAATTCAATTAGCATTTTGCACAGAACGCACTACTCCATGTCTAGACACCAATTGCTCCTCTCTCTGATTTCCCTCCTTCCAGCCTCTCCGTCCTCTGACTCTTCACTCAGAAGAGGAATTGACGACTATTGCAAAAGTACTTCCAACGGATTTTGAGGGAGAAGAGGAGAAGGAGGAGGAGGAAGAGGAGAGAGATGAGGAAAATAAGGTAGGATCTTTTTAAATTAAAATCTCTAAAATTGATAATGGTAATAGTCTCATTTCCCAATAATGACTTGAAATGAATTTCAAGAATTCTAAAATTTGTTTTCTCCATATTCATAACTCTCCAGAAGGAGGAAGAGAAGAAGCAACTTCCAGTCGACGAGAACGATATCAAATACAACGAATTGACGGAGGAGGAAATTAGAGAGGAGATAAAGTGAGGAAATATTTACGATGACTCGCAATTTAATCAATTCTGAGTCAACATGACTGGTGGAGATGATTCAATAGAATTCAATTAATTATGCGTGTTCTCCGGTTTTGATTTTTCTCTCCTTTTATTTTCTCATCTCAATGTTTCCCTTCTTTTCAGTGCGAGTCTCCGTCCGGACTCGAGAGGATTCGATACCCTCCCCGTTGTTGACGTTCTCAATGAGAAACACCACAAAGAGGAAGCCGAAAATGTGAGGATTGGGGTATTTTCGAGCAAAGTGTTTATCGATTTTAAACAGAATTACGACCGCGCGCTGCAAATTGAGAAGGAGGAAGATGATCCGATCGACATTGAGCCGAAACCAGCAAGTGAAGAATTGCTGAATCTCAAACCCGCCGTGCGGTTAACTACAACGATGTGAGATCTCTTCACAAATGCTATCCGTTTTAGATGACAATTGAACATTGTCTTGTCTTCTCTAATGATCCAGGTAGTTTTTGATCGCCCAGGACATGGCGTTCTAATCCGGAAAAAAAGAGACCAATTCGGTGTAATTGGGAAAACATATTAAATTGAAAATATCCCTGGCCTTGGCTTTGGCAGTCTAGTTTTTTAGAGAAAAAAAATACTGCATTTTGAAAAAAGAAAAAAAATATTGCAGGCTTCCCGAGCTCTTCACTCCTCTCATCAATGGAGGTCGAGTTGCGGTGAAGTCCATCAAGAAATTTCGAACTATTGGAGGTTGGTAATCGATGTTTGTAGATTTTGGATAAATTATGCGAAATCCCACTAGAACCTGTTACAAGGACTAGAGGTCCCTGAGTCCTAGTGTTGAACACTCTAAAATAACGTTTGTTCGAGAACAAAGGAAGGCTAACAACGAAACAGAAAACTGTTCTCAAACGGAGTCGCAACGCTGTGTTCTTTTTTTGTTTCGACTTTGCAAGTGGTCAACACTACTGAGCCCATTTTGCCTTTTCGATTGATTTCTTCCAGAAGATTCGGGTCAAGATTGGACGGAGGACAGGAATCTCGACGATTCGCATGTTGATGTGGGAGATGCTGATGATTACGACAAAGAGGTTCGTCGAATTCCCCCTTTTTTTGCTCATAGAGTAAGTGAGGAAACCCTGCGTTGTTCTCTATGCAAATTAATCCACCACGAATTCAATCATGACATTTAAAAAAAAATGTATTTTTTTGTCTATCATGGACGTAAGGTTAGATTATCAAATAATCGTTAGCTAAGTGATGCATACCTTATTACTATGTCACACCAAGTTCAGTAGTTTGAAACTTTCTTAAATGAGCAACATTGTAGGTCTACGTTACATCAGAGATTCTTCCCGATGAATCGAGAGATTCGAATGTTCGGTGAGAACGTTTTTTTTGTAACAAAAAAAAGTGAAACTGGAAATGACCTGAAGAAGCATTTTATTTTCGGATGCATATTTGTTAATTACAAATAACACAGAATTATATAAAGATTTATCTATTTTTCAGTCGTCGTATCAACTTCATTCTCGCTTATTCCGCTCTCTTTTTTCTCCTCCTCCTTCTCGTCATCTCCTGTATTATGTGTGTAATCGTACGAAACAGACGAAACGCCCACATCAATCGGCCCTACAAAATGCATGATACTCTCTGATCTTTGATCTTTCACGCCTCCCCTTCTAGCCAGCACCGGTACCAACCGCACGGGATCACTTCTCCAATCAAATTCGAAACGTTTTTCACCCTCGTGTGCCCGCTTTTCAGAATGAGCTTAGCGCTGTGTTTTTAATCGAAATATCCCTTATTGGTAACCTTTCGCTTGCCGTGCTAATTGTGACTTATAAACTATTATGACACTTCTGATAAAATATTTTCTCCATATGTACATTTCTGATAAAAAAAAGTCTTCGTCGCATCATTTTAAATCTCCCAAAAAATATTCTCTTGCTTTTCTGGAAGACGAATAATCATTTTACACTTTACAGTAAACTTTACGGTACCGAGCTACAGTAGTTTTCAAAACATTTGCATATTTGGAGATATTTGGAGATCAATGCCAGAACAATTTATCACACACGTTTTAACTGTCAAACCGTACTCATACACGGGCAAGAACAACTGTCACAAGAGCAGGAAGGGACAGCGGATGGACGATGGCACCAGAGACAGTATTGGTTGAGAGCGCGGCGCCGGCGCCAGAAGCGCTTGGTTCAATGATGGTTTTGATATGGTTGTGGTGGAGGAGGGTTCCATGGTATCTGATTGGAGAACTGGTTTGAGAGAATTCGGGATGTTGTATGCTGTGAATTCTTCAATCGTGCTTGTACATAATTTTACGAGAAACTTTTTGTACACACTTGTGTCGAGTTGTCGAAACTAAGGGTTGAGGGGTTGAGGGGTTGAGGGGTTGAGGGGTTGAGGGGTTGAGCTATGCACTGTTTGCCATTCATTTGTCATGTGGTCGAATCTGGTAACTCCGCACATTTTACGCATCATAGATCGTTCGGCAACAACCAATCTCTTCCTGTCGCGTTGAGTCATGCTCCACGATTCTATTCACATAGGTGAAATACGGTAGGACGGATATCTTGAAGAGTCTACATAGGATTACTTGTACAAAATAGTACGAGAGACTGCTTGTACATAATTTTACGAGACTTTTTGTACACACTTGTGTCGAGTTGTAGAAACTAAGGGTTGAGGGGTTGAGGGGTTGAGGGGTTGAGGGGTTGAGGGGTTGAGCTATGCACTGTTTGCCATTCATTTGTCATGTGGTCGAATCTGGTAACTCCGCACAGATCGTTCGGCAACAACCAATCTCTTCCTGTCGCGTTGAGTCATGCTCCACGATTCTATTCACATAGGTGAAATACGGTAGGACGGATATCTTGTAGAGTCTACATAGGATTAACCCCTCAACCCCTCAACCCCTCAACCCCTCAACCCCTCAACCCCTCAACCCCTCAACCCCTCAACCCCTCAACCCCTCAACCCATGACAAGGCATAGCCATTTGTTTCAATGTTGTATACATGAGAGAACAGTAACCGCCACCGTACACCTCAATTAATCAATAAATGGCTTAATGGGATATTTTTCGGATAGGAGGAAAGCGATCTTGATCACAGGTTTTCACATCCCCTCGAGTATCCTTACTCCCGCTTTGTGCTAAACGGATTATGTTATTATCTATAATAGTGTAGAGATGTCTTTCCGAGCATGCGGCTTTGAGCAGGTAAGTCGTTTGAGATAATGTCATGAGCTCACTTTTTCAGTGTCGTCGTAAGGAATGACGATATCAACCGTCTCCTCTCCGGGATTCTCAGAACATCTTCAAGGATGGAGATTAGTGATAGGGTAGTGTCAGTGTAAGGGCGTGCATTATGTCGACCGACGAACAGTTCTGACGATATCGACTTTTGCAATCCATCTTGAATATAACTACGAATTCCTGATCCTCGCTCATATCGTTCTGATATGGTAAAAATCGTCGGACTCTAAACACTACGATAGCGAACACTTTAAAAAGTATTCTTACATTGTAATCCTTCCTTTTCGTGCTTCCATTGCTGTCAGTTTTGAAGGAAAGTACTCTTTTTTCGTTGCTGAACCCAATTTCATTGACTGAAAAAATTGATTTTTTAAAAGTCGGTTTAATATAATTTTTAAAAAAACTAAAAAGGCGACGAACATATTAAATTTAAATTTAAATTTAATAAATTTCTTTGTTACTTCAAAAACGACTTATACAAAGGTCAAAGCAGAAAAATAGCACTAAATTTTTCCCAGAGACAATCCCTAAAATGAAAAGAAAATGTCACAAGCGGCGTATTACAGCAACAGTAGGAACACGAGGAATGATCTAAGTAACCAATATAAATAGCTAACGGGGATGTACTTACTGAGTTTCCTCAATCTTCCTTTGTCATGGTTCATCTTCCACACTTCCATTTCCGTATTGCCAACCCTTCTGTGTTCTCCATCTTTTCCCAGACACAACACTGTCAGACCATGGAAGCGAAACTAAAATATGCTAGCATAAGAACACACTAAATCGGCCTCGATGAGTCAGAAGCGGCAGTGTAAGAAGAGGTTATGAGAGAGCCCTCTCACTTTTATACATTTTTCACTCGCCTTTCGTGGAGGTTTGACGAGAAATATTGGGAAATGTGCAAAACTAAGAGAGATTCTATCATTTTCACAAACTTTCTCGATCCTAACCCTTTCCTTGATGGTTGCAATCTTTTGGCTACTGTATGGTTTATATCACACCTACAGCAACCTCTATGGTTTATCCTATAACTAAATCAGTATCGCGATGTCGGCGAAGGTGAGATCGTCACCTTTTTGGCGTTGACGAAAAAGTTCATGAGAAGAATGAAAGTGATGACGACCGGAAGAGAACGCATTGAGAGGAGAAAATGACAGGGAGAGAAATAGAGAATAGAATGGAGGAGAGAGGACAAATTATCGTCATTTGAATGGAAATTATCCTGAGTGACTCCTCCAGTCCTTACTTTGATGATCACTTCTTCGTTCGTCTCTTTTTAATATCTTTATATGAGGCCGCTTACGATAGAATCGGAAAAATCGCATCAGCAGTAAAACAACTGTTATTTTTCTCACACACTTTCATTTTAACAAGTGTTAAATTATGCAATAATCGAAAATGGAAACCTCTATAATGTACGTGCACCGTTCAAGACAACTTCTCACTTTATCAGAGAACAAACTAGCAGGGTGTGTTGAGGTTAAACTACGTTATGGTAGGGTGCGCACTACGTTTTCAAAGTATGGTTCAGGGGGTCGTTCAGTTGCAGGGCACAGTTCGGTCCAGGGGGAGCTTTGCAGCCGACTCCAGGCTCGGTCCAGGGGGAGCTCTGTAGCCGGCTCCAAATTCGGTCCAGGGGGAGCTCGGTAGCCGGCTCCAAGATCGGTCCAGGGGGAGCTTTGCAGCCGGCCGATGGTTCGGTCCAGGGGAAGCTCGGTAGCAGGCTCCAAGTTCGGTCCAGGGGTTTTTAGCCGGCTCCAAGTTCGGTCCAGGGGAAGCTCGATAGCCGGCTCCAAGTTCGGTCCAGCGGGAGCTCGATAGCCGGCCCCAGGTGACATTGAAGCTCGACTTATTTTGGGGAGTGTTAATGTGCAAAGAGTACTGGCTTATTCCGTTGCAAAAGGCTCGTGAGGCTGAGAGCGATCGAAAAAAAGTTGCCACTACGCCACTTCGTGGCTCCGTGGCAACTTTTTTCGATCGCTCTCAGCCTCACGAGCCTTTCACAACGGAAACGCAGGATACAGTGCGTTCAGAACTTTTAGAACAATTTGAGAAACGTTTTCTGTGATCCCCTAGGCTCTCTGAATAATTTTGGAAGTTTTCGACATTTTCGATTTTTCACGTTAGAACGTGTTAGAACACGTTCAAACACGTTTCTGACATAGCAAAACACTTTTCCTGTGATTCCCTACGCTCTCTGAATCATTTTGGAACTTTTCGAAATTTTTGATTTTTCACGTTAGAACGTGTTAGAACACGTTCAAACACGTTTCTGACATAGCAATATACTTTTCCTATGATCCCCGACACTCCCTTCATCATTTGGGAAAATATCGAAAATTTCGATTTTTCACGTTAAAACTCGGCAAAACAGGTGAAAACGTGTTTCACGGTACTCAAAACCGTGTTAGAACAGTTTCTGGCACTTGCGAAAAATGCGGCAAAAGGTTTGCCCGCGGCGGGGATCGAACCTGGGGGTCTCGGATTCAAAGTTTGGCTCGTAATCCACTTGGCTATGGATTTCGTTAATTAAATTTTGCAAAATTTGAAAGGTATTCTGGTCGGGAATCATATGCAAAAGGATTTGGGAAGATATAAGGAAAAAATATAAGGAAAATGCGAAAAACGTGACCGCCGGACACACAGACAGACACACACACAACGTTTGGACACGTTAGAACGCGTTGGCATATGCTATAACACGTCTTGTACTACACAGCATGTGTATCGCGCGATTCTTCCGATAACCAAAAAGTGAAACGAAACAGCATCTTCTGAACAACAGTTTAGACAATTGTGGACATTACACGTCTTTCCTCTAACAAAACTTTTCCTTGCTCTCTTTTCTAATTACGGTAAATTTACGAATGAAGTTCTGGGTGACGGAAAAAGAAATAGTGTTTATATGATAGAAGGATATGATTATTAGATTACGGGATGAGCTGCTCCTTGGCTAGTCTCAATTCCTCCTTATTCTCGTAAGTTCGGAAGATGATAATATGATTGGGATCCTCTCGTCTTTCATCAACTGGCTGTCCAATTTCGATCTTTACATTGTTGTTGAAGATGTGAAGGAGGCCACCCGTTAGATACAACTGCGAAGCAAAATTTAGGTGCCAAAAGTTTAACCTAATTGAAAGAATTTTCGACCAAAAATGGACAAAAAGAAAGCTTAGTGTGCTATAGAAGCTTTGTATGCACTGCGTTTTGGCGCCATATATTTTTAATATTTTCGTGTGGGTTCGGGTTCACGCTGCTTCATGTGGCATAATGCCAATATGCAAGCTCTCTCATTCCCTCCCGTCTCTCGCTCTATCGATTATATCAAACGAGAGTCACTCTCTCACTGTTATACCTCCCTTCCTCACACCTGTGGAATGCCGAGTGTATACTAAATCCACCCCTATTATTCCAAACACCCTCAATCAGTAAAGGTGCGGGCAGTAGTCGCTTTTTTGATACACTGTCAACACCATAAATATCAATAAAATTATAACCTCCAGTCTAACATCCTTGATGAAATAATTGTTGAACGATCTCGTGATCCCAATACGCTTCAGGAACGTCTTCGTGCAACTGGTATGTGGGAACTTTGTAAAATAAGAATTCTTTATTTTTTCTTGTTATGAATTCAACCACAGAAGTGAAAACCGGAATAGTATCCCATAAATTTGTCCGTAACAAAAAAAACTAACACTGCATAGGAGTCGATCGTAATGCGCTTAGCAGTGATAGATCGATCGAGAAGACCATGAAAAGAAATTTAGCCTTTTATATGGCCTTTTAAACGATTATAAACATAAATTTCTCCAAATATCAACATTCCAACAAATAAAAAAAAATGCTTCTATTCCGTCCTTGCATCACATCGTACGTATATTACGATCAACATAAAAAAATACAATTTCACTTCCACAGATTTGGGTATTAAAAAATAAGTTTAACCTCGTAAATTTGGAGAAGTCCGTACGAATTGAGCCCTTTAGCATTGTCAATAATATCGATATGATTCTTGTTTCTCGGAGCATAAAAATAATTGTGCGTATTAACAATGAGTCCCTTAAAACGATCGTGCACTGTTATTTTACACACCCGGTAAATTTAATGTTCTCGACAATATCTGTATTCCGCAAAAATATCGTAGCAAGACAATCGTAAATTTACAAGTATTAGATAAGAAACCTGGTAGTCGATAGATAAATACTCCGCTTTGAGATTGCCAACAGCCGGAAACAGATCATCTCCGAAATAAGAAGTCTCAAAATAATCTAATTATGAAAGGAAAAATAAATTATAGCATGAAACTAGCCGGGATGTGTTGAGGTTTTTTAAATACAATACGCTCTATGAGTACACTACGCTCTATGCGTACACTACGCTCTATGCACAGTTCTGAGTGCAGGTTCGGTCCAGGGGGAAATCGGTAGCTGGCTCCAGGTTCGGTCCAGGGGGAGCTCGGTATCCTGCTCCAGGTAAGGTTCAGGGGGACCTCGGTAGCCTTCTTCAGGAACGGTTCAGGGGGACCTCGGTAGCCTTCTTCAGGAACGGTTCAGGAGGACCTCGGTAGCCTTCTTCAGGTAAGGTTCAGGGGGACCTCGGTAGCCTTCTTCAGGCACGGTTCAGGGGGAACTCGGTAGCTTGCTTGAGGTTCGGTCCAGGGAGGAGGACTCGGTAGCCGGCTCCAAGTACGGTCCAGGGGGAATTTAATATGTTGGGGAATGTTAATCTCTAGAAAGAGTATTGGCTTATTCCATTGCAAAAGGCTCGTGAGGCTGAGAGCGAACGAAAAAAGTTGCCACTACGCCACTTCGTGGCTCCGTGGCAACTTTTTTTCGATCTTTCTCAGCCTCACGAGCCTTTCTCAACGGAAACGCAGAATATCGTGCGTTGATTTCCCGGGCGTGTTCGAACACGTTTCCGACATCAAGCGCGTAACCCACTTGGCTATGGATTTGATCAATTATATTTTGTAAAATTTGAGGGGGATTTTGGTCTGTTAAAAAAGGATCCGAGAAGATAGAGCGATTTTGAAGCACTTTATAAAGCTTCCCGAAACACGATTCCGAGCCTCCAGAAAGGGGTCAGGGGCGAGATAGTGTGCCAAAGTGAGAGAGTCACTCTCAATTTCCCTTACACTCTAGTTCTAACTCCATTTCTGCGAGATTGCCGTCATGAGGAACGATTTGGAACGAAATATACGAAAATTTAGTAAAATCATGTGAAATCAAGTGAAATCAATCGATATTTCACTTCAAAAATCGGCAAAAGATGCTCAAATGTGAATCTCGTTACGCAAAAATGGGTTTGGGCCACATTTGACACTTGGAAAAAATGCGGCAAAAGACTATGCACCGGCGGGGATCGAACCTGAGACCCTCCGATTTCTAGTCGAGCTCGCTACCGACTTGGCCATGAAATTATCGATTTTTCAAATATTAATTTCGATGTGTTTCGTCGTTGCCTATCACATGCAAAAGAATGTGAGAAGATTGCTAAACTTTGAAAAGAGTTATAGCGGAAAAACGGAAAAACGTCCGTCACGCGGAAGGAAAAAAAAACCAACAGACAAACAGACAGACATTTCGATTTCCTAGTAGTGGAGGAATCATACAATTAAATTCATAAACTAGAAATGGGGAATAAAAAATCATAAACAAGAACTCACATCCAAACTTATTTTCTTGACGAAGAGCGTGGAATTGCAGCCTATTCTCTCCAGAAATTTCGCAAAAGCTGCCTCTTGTCCACGAAAATTAAGGTTATGAAGAATGGTCCCAGCATGGAAGAGGCAATTCCCCTTCTAAACGATCTATATGAGGCCGGTTGCCTAAGAGTCGGACAATGAGTTGTACAGTGATTTTGAAACCACTACTCAAATTTATTACACAAAGGTTCTCGGGGGTGCTGATCATCATGGTATACTTCATTTTGAATGAAATCAACTGGTTGCCTCAGGCTAGAATCATGCAATATATAGTTTTTCGCGATTTTCATTGGAACCCATTGTTTGATTCCTTCCAAACTTGGTCAAATCCACAATCACATTATTCTCGATGTCATGAAATTGTTTTCACATGCGTATCTTCGTTTGGTCATGCGATAATTTACTTCATAAATTCAACAAAAATGAGAATGTTGAGACTAGGTTCAAAAGATGCAGCTTGTCGAGACGATCATTTTCGTTACCTCACTTTAAAATTTCTAGATGTGTAATATTTGCCTTTTTAGTTTTTGAGATGCTCACTTTTCACATTTTTTCCCATTCATTCCATCAAAACCGACCGCGCAATTGTAGTTTTTTTCGTAGAATACGACTGATACTCATTGGAAAATCATTCAGCGCACCAATTGCGCGGTCGGTTTTGATGGAATGAATGGGAAAAATGTGAAAAGTGAGCATTTCAAAAACTAAAAGGCAAATATTTCCATGTGCGCACATCTAGAAATTTTAAAGTGTGGTAACGAAAATGATCATCTCGACGAGCTGCATCTTTTGAACCTAGTCTCAACATTCTAATTTTTTTTTGAATTTATGAAGTAAATTATCGCATGACAAAACAAAGATACGCATGTGAAAACAATTTCATGACATCGAGAATAATGTGATTGTGGATTTGACCAAGTTTGGAGGGAATCAAACAATGGGTTCCAAAGTAAATCGCGAAAAACTATATATTGCATGATTCTAGCCTGAGGCAACCAGTTGATTTCATGCAAAATGAAGTATACCATGATTAGGGGCCGCAACGTGATCTTCCAATTTCATGCTAATTGAAAGAAAAAGTGGTCAAATGAACCGCTAAGGTCTCAATAACATCATACTTTTTGCCGTTTGTCGATATCTTGTCTCTGAGCCGCGCTACGCCTCAAAAACCATGCGCGTCATTTGACAGAAAGTGGTGAAAGACAGAAGTGGGCGGAGCTAATCTACATCTCTAAATCCTGACTGATTTTGAGAGTGAAAGAGCACTTCTTACCCGTGTTCCCCCATGGCTCAGGCGGATGAGCACAGTCTTTATAAACTGAAGGTCGCTGGTTCAAATCCAGCGGTTTGCAAAATTTTTTTGCTGATTTTGCAAATATCTTAAAAATCAAATGACAATTCTGCGAATTAATAAAATTTTAATGTTTTTGTTTGTATAGATTCAGCATGCTATTGAACCTATACTGAGACTTGCGCAGCTGTGTCGGTGAATTGGAAAAGTTCTAAACACCTACTCATGAGGCTTTCAGTCAATTTTTGATCTACTAAATGTTTTCAGAACAAGGTGCGCAACGCCTCATTCGTAGAGTAGATCGAGAGCTCTCGAATAAGCTTTTGAACGCGGGATTTGGTTGAAAATGAAGCTTGTCATTCGATTGGGACAATTGTTCCCTCTCGTCGAGAAAGGTAGGGGGCGGAGCTTGCGCCCCCTAACCATGATGATCAGCACCCTCGAAAACCTTTGTTGTAATATTTCTGCAAAATCGCTGTTCGGACTCTTAGGAAACCGGCCTCATATTATACAGCAAATTTCTTAATTTGGAAAGAAAATATCACACCTCACGAGAATATCGGGCTGACACAATCTGTATCTCCAATTTCACTTTGAATTCAACTTTGAGGTCGATTTTCTAGGTTGTGGACTGCTTATGCGAAAGAGAACTTTTATTGTAGCGATAAGATAACTTTACATTTTTCAAATTTTTATGAGAAAACTTGACGCGATTGTAGCGCATTCCAGGTTCACTTTCTCGATTAATGACGCGGATAGACAGAAATGTGCAAAAATCAGACGAGTTCTTCAGACACTGAATTTTTCACATAACGAACCAAACACCTAGAGAATCGAGCTCAAAGGACAGCTCAAAGCTCAAGAGCTAATAAAATCAATGGAAAACGTCCGCTAGCTCGATTTCTCTCGTGAGAGGAAAGATATATGCCTTTAAATCGAGGTGAAAAAATCAAGAGATATCGAAATAAAAAAGCTATTTGTTCAATATACATTGATGACCAGTTCATCCACACGATTCTTCAGGCTCAGCTCCAGTTCATCCAATTTTTTGTTGACACGAAATTTGAAACGATTCTTAATGTCGAGATATGAGAAGATTTGAGTGAGAATCTCATTCGGAAGATCCATCAGTGATGACTGAAACGAGAAACGAATAACTCCTGGGAGAAGAAACAAAATCTTTTCAGGAGGCTGTATAATCTGTCAAAACTTCACCAAAAACTTGGCCAAGTTTTCACTGACATCGTTCAAAATTTCACCAAGTTTTCACTGACATCGTTCAAAACTTGACAAGTTTTCTTTAGAAATCAGCCATCTACGTCATCAGCCTGTTTACATTTTTGTTTCTGTTCTTTATACTCGTTTAGTATTAATATTTTTGGCAATTTCTAGTGCAATTACAATTGATTAACTGGCAGGATCTTTCCATTTCATCTATTCCTTCACTTACAAGCACAAAACCAAAGTCTCTACAAAGAAAACAATCCATTTCATAGGAAGCGTTATAATGCAGCTGCACTGCGCAGTGTTATTTAAGAAAACAGGCTTCATAAGACGATAAGAGCATAACGAATGTAGTTGTACGATTAAAAGGAGCGAAAAAAACTAAACAAACCATGCAAAATTGCAAAAAAAAGAAAAAAATGCGAAATTCGAATAAAACGTTCCGATGATTCAGACGTTTACACATGACCGATTTTTAAACTCTACTTTCAACCCAATTTGATACGTTGATTTAGAATTTGCTGGAATTTCATTATGAAAACAAGGATGCGACAGACCATCAGCACCCAACAATGCCAAAATTGGAATTTTAGCGCTCACTTCATTGCGCCTCGAATTCCCCCCTAAAAAGGCTCACATACATACTTTTCCCTCTCTCGATTTGCGTGCTATTTCTCTTTCTCTAACCAAACTTGGCCAAGTTCTGTTTAGAACTTGGCCAAGTTTTCTCGCACATTTCCGATTGAAATTTGGTTAGAGTGACGAAAATAGCATGATAAATTGAAAGAATTAGAGAAAAATCTGTCATGTTTTGAGCGATGTTTTTTGCCATATTTTTCTCGCACATTTCTGACAGATTATACAGCCCCCAGGTTAAATATTCCTATGAAAAAATAACCTCTTCTCCCATCTTCTTAATTCCGTCTGCCAATTCATCCACTGAATCTCGTGGCATCTTCAGTCTGTAATAATAACTACATAAAAAATACCCAGAGAAATTTAATTGAGAACTTGGTCAGGAAGCACGGAAGGTTACTAATATAAGAATCGTTAATTGCTTTCGTACCAACGCCAAGTCGGGAAAAATTAATTAGTGATTGATCGTGAATATCAATCAAATATCAATAAATTATTCCCAAATTAGTGATGTGAGTGATATAGATATATCATGGTTCGAAAACCTTTCAATAAAAATGAATAAAAATAGTGTGAAATAGAGAATTGATTAACTTCTGTAGAATTCAATTAACATAATTCACAGGATCGGAGTTGAGAAAGAGAGCAGAAATGGGGATAAACAACAACTCCCATAATTTAAATTAATTAGAATGAAATTCGGCTGTTCAGATCGAATATTCGGCCGGATACGATGAGGTGCTTGACTCTCTTTCTCTTCTCATTTTCGATATCATCATCATTTCGGAAAGCGAAACTGATTGAATGCTCTGCCTTCTTCAGGTAGCGGCAACTGATTTTGGTCTCGAGATTACCGTCGAAGTTGCACAAATCGAATCCAGGAAAATAACAGAGAGATGAGTAGAGCTGACAATGAAAGTTATCAATTGAATGGCTTTGGTAAAGTCATACTACGAAAAACAGATTGCGTCAATTACTACTTTTAATGCGTCATATCAAATGAAATTCAGAAAGTCCCCTCTCTCCCATATCTGCCTCTTGTTTCTTGTCAAATTTCAATTCCTGTTCCGCCTCGGGACTAGATAAATTATTATATGTTTTATTTCTAACTCTCTGTTCGTGTTTGTGTTTTTCCGTGGGAGCGCCACTGCATAATGTCTCAAATTTGGAGCAAAGTAACGATTTCGCTTCCTATAATGATCGTTTTCAACCAAAATTTAAAAAAAATCTAAATAGAAAATACACGTATTCATGGTTTAGTTTAGTTTAACTGTCGTTTATCAAGAGGCTATTCGGGTTCACAGGGAATCGAATGGGAGCTCTGACGACGTTGAAAAGGCTTAGTATCTTCGGTTGATTGTCTTCTGACGAGCGAGTCATCTTGAATGGTTTTCGAAGTGAGGATCGGTCTCTCGTCGGTGAATGAGTGGAAATCAGAGATTATCCCGATATCGAATAGGCAAAGGCGAAGGGTCCATCCGTTAGAATCTCGTGCGAAACAGGGATCTTGGATTGGAGCTTGAGCCAGAGTCCTCCAAACTCGAGTCATCGATCTTAGAGAGAATCAACGAGTATACGGATACTGAGGATCAATTCAACTTGTAGGTCATACCCATTACACGGCGACCACTCCGGCTTGTATGGGGATTCAAGTCTTCTGAAGTCGATAGTAGAGACGAGGGGTACTAGGGAGCCTGGGGCAGAACTAGGGGAAAGTCCACCTCTTCATCGGACGAAATGGAGAGGTTCATGGTCAGGTGGTTAAAGGGCCCGGTTAAAGGTTAACGGTTAAAGGGGGTTCAAAACCGACCGGTGCAGGTTCGGCCACCACTGCGGGGGGTGAACCTTTGTCTCATTTTTCTCAATATAGTAACCGACATCAAACATTTTCTAAAGTATCGGCAAACGTGTTCGAGCACGGCAAATTTTTAATATGTTTTAATCACCGGAAATGTTACATATGAGAGGAATCGCGAGAAAATCGAGCATATCCGGGATAGCGGGGACGTAGAAATTTTATGATTTTTAATTTGTCTGGAAATATGGCCTATGGTATTTCAAACCTTCCTCTATCGAATGGCGTTGTCAGAATTTCGATAAAAAATTTCGCAAGCGCGTGAAACACAAACAAACCTGGTGACTCAGCGAAACAATTGAGAGAGTGGCATGTTTGAAAAATCATAACATGCTTCAAAATGATGATAGCGACTCGTTCTTTTTTAGGTAAGATAGGGAATCACCCCGACTACAAACTACAACTATTGAACTCATTCCTGGCTGATGCACCGGTGCGGAGCGGTCACTTTTGTAAAAATTTGATTAATTTTCTTAAAACCAAAAAAGCAATGGGTTTTGTTGCTTTTTATTATAGTCACTGTGTGTACTATTTAAAACCAAGAAATGGGCCAAATCTGTACAGAACTTTTAAAGACGCCCGCCATTATGTGGGAGCGGCCAATGACATCTCATGGCCAAATTGTTGGAATCATTCAAGTTAGTGATGAAAATAATCGTAAATGAGCTAAAAACAATATTCCATTTAGTTTTGAGACGATTCTTTTTCGGTATTTTTCAAGAAAAAAATTTCAAAAAATTTCGACAAAATTTTTTTTTCATTAAAAATGCGGTTCAATTAAGCGCTAGTGTGTCAAATTTATATCCATATTATAAGTTTTGAAAGTTCGACATTGATTTACTCGTAGTTCAATGTTTGTTGAGCTTTAGATGGGTTATTTCTGTCTGCATATTCAGTACTCGAGATCGACATTTTAAATTGGCCCTATTCTGACGCTACTTGGTAAGGAGTTTCCTCATAATGCCTCAAACATTTCCCTTTTTGAAAGTGAATGGATATCTAGTCGTACAAAATAACTACGGCGCTTAGAAAACCGTTCATGCGCTAAATCCCGCACGCTCTGCTTCTCTACCACTATCTCACTTCCGCGCACTCTCTCGCCTGGTCCTGCGCCCGAGCCGGGCATAAATCGTTTGCCGGTACTTCTCAAAGGGATTTTGCTCATGAACGTTTTTCTAAGCGCCGTAGTTATTTTGTACGACTAGATAGCGATTCACTTTCAAAAAGGGAAATGTTTGAGGAATTATGAGGAAACTCCTTACCAAGTAGCGTCAGAATAGGGTCAATTTAAAATGTCGATCTCGATTACTGAATATGCAGACAGAAATAACCCATTTAAAGCTCAACAAACATTGAAATACGAGTAAATCAATTTTTTGAAATTTTTTTCTTAAAAAATACCGAAAAAGAATCGTCTCAAAACTAAATGGAATATTGTTTTTAGCTCATTTACGATTATTTTCATCACTAACTTGAATGATTCCAACAATTTGGCCATGAGATGTCATTGGCCGCTCCCACATAATGGCGGGCGTCTTTAAAAGTTCTGTACGGATTTGGCCCATTTCTTGGTTTTAAATAGTACACACAGTGACTATAATAAAAAGCAACAAAACCCATTGCTTTTTTGGTTTTAAGAAAATTAATCAAATTTTTACAAAAGTGACCGCTCCGCACCAAGGCTTGAGCCAGGAATGAGTTCATAGTTGTAGTTTGTAGTCGGGGTGATTCCCTATCTAACTCAAAAAAGAACGTGTCGCTATCTTCATTTTGAAGCATTTTATGATTTTTCGAACATGCCTCTCACTATTTTTTTTCGCCGAGTCACCAGGTTTGTTTGTGTTTCACGCGATTGCGAAATTTTTTTATCGAAATTCTGACAACGCCATTCGATAGAGGGATGTTCGAAATACCTTAGGCCTTATTTTCAGCCAAATTGCAAATCATAAATTTCTACGTCCCCGCCATGCTCGAGTTTCTCGCGATTCCTCTCATATATGATATGCCAGAAATGTGCCATAAGAAAGTGGTCAAACACGTTGAAAATTAAGAAAAATGTTGTCAAATTGATACCGAATACGATTCTGTCCGCAATAGATTTAGCAAAAACTCAGCGCAGCCGAAACAAGAAATCTCTTCATTACTTGCCTCTATGGGTATTTTTAGATACTTTTTAAAGAAGGAGTATCACGAATCTCCTGCTCCCTCATTCCTCATCACCTATGTTTCAATTGCGCGGTCGCTTTCTCCTCATTCCCCTTATCCCTCCCTATCATTTTTGAATTCCTGCATTCAGGGTCAGTTTGGCACAGTGCCAAACGCGAATAACTTTGTTCAAACTTATCGGCTGAACATGCGGTTTGCGGGGCTCTTATCTGGAAACCGATTACCATAACCCGACAGTGAGAACTCAGTTGACCAAAAGTTCGTGGGACACCACCTTTAAAGAAGGTGTCCCACGAATATTTGGTCAACTGAGTTCTCACTGTGGGGCAATCAGGATCGAATACCCGATGAGAACCTCGAAAATCGCACGTTTCAATTTTTAGTTTAAAGAAAGTTATGTTTAATAAACTGTCCAAAACGACCAGAACTCTTACAGTATCTCACATTGAACCTGCAATCTTTTCGCGGTGGGAGTCGGCATTTTGTGGAGAAGAAGTCAGAGAAAGGCAGAGAGATAAGGGGAAATGAGGAGGGTGCACGAGGGAAACGCGCGCTAGATTTGTGTTTCACCAACTACTGATAACAGAAATGAAACCTCGATCACCGGGGAAAATAAAAGGTTTCAAGCATTCGTGTTACGCCTTCTTTAAATCACTCTCTATCACTCTCGGTGCCGCCAAAACAGCGCCGCGCAAGGTCACAGTGAAATCTGGATTTCCTTTGAACTTGCGCATAGAGTGTCGAAATATTACGTCTATTGAATTTTACGCTGAAATAATTTATTTTTCTTTAGGTAAATCGTTGAGTCTTTCGCGTACAGCATCGTAAGATGAATGACAATTTCGAAATATATAATCACTAAACTTTCCGCGTTGAACAAAGAAACCGAATTTTTGTCTCCGGAATTTACATTTTAAAAGGTTTGGCTAACTTTAAGAATCACTCCACAGATCGGTCAGCCTACCGAGTGGGATTGAGAGAGCTTGTAAAATCGTAAGGGATACCAGCTCTTTTGAGCTCAATTTAGTCAATCAATCTCAATTTCAATTCTGAAGTTGGAAAAATGTGTCAAACTTTAAAGTTAATAAATAAAATTAACCTCAAGACCATCATTTGTGGAGCTGTAGAAGCTCTCGTAAATGGAAACTCCGAAAGATTCTTTCAGGAATGAAAGCTGAGCGTTATTTGTTACGAGAAGAGAAATTGATTCCATCTTGCACTGACGATTGAGCATTCGCTGCAATTATCATATTTATATGACACGAACTAAATCATCATCAAAAATATTTCGGTTTGTATGCTTTGATAAAATAATGTTCGGGTTTACCTCACGGATCTTCCGCAGATCGGATTCAGTGAGAGAAACGCTCACAATTCCACTCATCTCAACATGTCTCGCTTTGTTCGAGAGGTTGGTGAGATACGAGAAATCGATTAGTTGATATGAATGCTAAAACAACGAATATAACTGTTTATCAAAAATGCTAGCGATAGGGAAAAAAGCTAAATAAAATAATCGAAATTAAAGAAGGCATCCCACGAGGTAAGTAGGGCACAGAGCCAAACTCAAATAACTCTATTCAAACTTCTCGGTTGAACGTGCGGTTTGAGGGGCTCTTACCGGGGAACAAAGCGTTGCCCCACAGTGAGAACTCAGTTGACCAAATGTTCGTGGGATACCAGCTTTAAGACTTACCTGTTCATTGCGAGTCGACATGAAAATACATTCCACATTAAACTTCTGCATACAATCGATGATATGTTTGATGTAAATTTCCTGAAGAAAATCATTGCAAATTTGGTTAAATATTCGGGTGTCCCATAGGTAATGTCGCCAAATCTCAATAATGAAATTTTTCGTTATAACTTGAAGAGGTGTCAGCGGTCTGTGATCGAAGTATTCGCCGTTTATACTAATGACCTCTTCCTATCGGTCGCGCAGAACCATGATACTCTTACTTTAGGAAGACTGGTTCTGGAGACAATCCAAAATGGAAAGTCCAAAATGGAGAGGATTGAACTACTTCGTTTAAAAAATCTCAAATCGATAAAAGAAACAGTGCAAAGATAAGATAAAACACTACACACCCGAACTGAGATAGTTTTGACATCAATATTCTTAGCCAATCGATTGAGAATAAGGGCAACTTTTTCGAAATCGTGAATGTGACGATAACGATTTCCAAGCGTGGTCGAAAGACCGAAATGATGATCCTGAATGATATTTGGAGTTTGTTGCGCATACTAATTCATATTTGGGATGTCGTTTCAGATGTGGTATAACACATTTGTGTATCTTTATCTCGATTTTGTTAATTTCATTCTCGAAGAAGGAGTCAACTCAAAAACATCGCATAGAAAAATATTACTTTCCCTCTCTTGTCTTCTGTTGTGTGCGCGAAAAACAATTTCTCCGTTAACTATATCTCTCGTGTTGAATTTTCGTACATTTATCGAAACAATTACTACAGCATTTTCAATTAACAGAAATAGAATGATTGTGTCACTTAATGCGATCTTTTTTGTTGTTTTGTTGTTCTTTTTTTCAAGCCTATGATACCTTACCTTAGACCATGCCTATGATACCATACCTTAGACCATGCCCTATCTAATTGCGCCGACAGAATTTGGAAGTCTCTTTTTGTTGCAAAATGCGAACAATTCAACATCAGTAACTTGGTATACGGTATACGTAGTTCGAATACGAGCAAAATCGGTGAGAATTGATTTTTTTGTGTGGCAGGGCGACGATTCTGAAAACACACCGAGAAAGTACACCACGTATTAATCCTAATCCAAACAAGTCCCTGACGTTTGGGCATTGTATGCAGACAATATTTCAGTGTTCATGTTATTCCTCCTCTTGTTATTTTTGTTCCTAGGAACACACGGCGGAACGTTCCTAGGGACAAAGGAACAAAAAAAATCTTGAGTAGATCACGATATTTTTAAACATATACAACTTACATGAATGTATAGGTAATTCACTCGATTCTTGACAGTCAACTGCAGATGATCCAATCTCTTGTTAAGACGAAGTTTGGATTGACTCGGAAGATCGAGATATGAGAAGATTTGAATGAGAATTTCGTTTGGAAGATCCATAACAGACTGCTGAAATTAAAATATTTAAAAAATATCAAAGAAAATTGTTTTGTTGTGGACAAAAGAGTTTTCAATATAATTTATGACCACAAAACAAATGAGATATTTCAAAAAATTGTATCAATGTAAATAGTTTAGCCTGTTATAGTGAATAAAACAAGCGTTTTGAATATATTTGATGAACAGAAAAAATGAGACGAGTTACTAACTTCTTCTCCCATCTTCTCGATTCCATCAGCCAGTTCATCTACAGGATCGCGAGACATTTTGAGTCTTAATAAGAATTTGAACTGTGCTTCAAAAATGAAATTTTGAAATAAAAGAGGTGGAAATATCAAAGAGGTAGCAAACCAATATCGGCACATTTCAAAGCCAGTACCTTCTCAAACAATGTCCAACTTTATCAACAAATGAAAATATAGGAAAAGAACTTCGATAGGGGGTTGTAAAAATTAGAATGAGTTAATCACAAAGAAACTCAAGATAAACTTCAGGGCATGATGCTATTCATTACAGCCACATGTATTCAATGTCTCAATTCCTCCTTTCTAGCTCTTAACTCCTCCTCGCTACCGTACACTCGGAATGCGTAGGTGTAGTCGTCCATCATGTACTCTGGCATTGGGAGATCTTCATATTCATCGTAATCTTCATAGTCGAAATCGGGCGTGCGCTGCTCGGGAGTGCGAACCTCCACCTCTACTTTGCCATTGAAGATGTGAAGAGAGTAACGAGACTTGACAAGCTGTAACGGGCTAATTGTTGAATGATCAAAAATTCTCTCTGCCTCTGCCTTGCCTCCCTCTGCGACCACACTTTCAAAGCCCTATGGTGGAGAGTGTTTTTGAGAATATTACAGCGATAGACGAGTTTTGATAAATGAATAAATGGAAAAAATTGTGCTACTTTCGCGCACACACCCCATATTCCTATCGTGGGGGTCGATTCACCGCATTTTCAGATTTCATTTGCACGCGAAAAAATATCTACTCGACACGTTTTTTGCGTCACAATTAAATTCAATGGCTGATTCGTGCTTTTCACTCTCTACTTTCGTCTACTGCGCTGAATTATAGTAGCTTTTTAAGTATAATTGTTTGATTGGATTATCACCGCCGTATGAAAACCGACTTCTTTTCGAAAAAAAATGTCCGACCAAGTACGCATGCGTAATTTGCCTAAGGTACATTTTCTCACCTCCAAATTATTGTCGTTGCTTTCGAAGCTGCTTCCGTACCAATGGTCGGTCTTTCTGATTCCCAATCTACGAATGAAAGGATGAGGATTGGCTTCTGTCTCAATCTCCACGAGACGAGCAGTAATCGATCCATCCAGAAGTCCCTTAAATATACTGTATGTGCTCGAGAATGATAGTAACCCTCAATATATTCTCTTTTTTTATTCTATTATGCTATACTAAATATATTTTCTTTGTTAGCTAATAAGGTCACGATTACTTTCCGGTTTTTACATGCATTCAAATTCAGGGGAGAGTATAAAATTTAATTAAATAAACCTTGTATAGAGCGAAGACTCCAGCCAGACTGAGTTTATCAAATGGGTCGAAGATCGAAATCTCTGATTTGTTAACAAGAGCTTTGAGAATGTCCTTGTCGTACAGCTGCAACAAAATTGTGAATGGATTACACTAAGACTTATGAAATTACAGAGTGTAAATTTGCCAGTAGGTTGATTCTCCACGGTTTCGTTTCTCAGAGAACGGTTATCACCCTCCTCGAATCAATGCTCTCTCATTTGAGTAAGCAAACGAGAGAACGTGTGTAAAGAGGGGTTGGTGAAACGATCTCTGAGAAATGAAAAAAAATGAAGAACCGTTATTTTACTTATCAAATAAGTTAGCACATTTGCTTTCAGTGTATTATCTTGGAATTTTACTGGAACTAAGAAAAACAGCGATCCGTTTTTCTCCTTTTCATGATTGGAATTGCCGATAAAAAAAGTTAAATTCAGAAGGGAAAAAAATATAAAAATAAATGGACGAACATCGTATCTCAGATTGCAACATTTGGCTTTGAGTTCTCCAATTGATGGCATGATGCATCCATCGACTTTCTTTCTCATTCCAAACTCAGGATTGTGCGAGATCTGAGAGGAGCTAGTTATTTTTTTTCTCCTCCTATATATTATATTTTATCGACGCCCGAGAGCGCAACGAGATACGAACATAGATAAATGTGAAAATCGATAATATTTTCCTTCTAGGGAGTATGCAATGTGATGGGGTGGGTGGGCTGTAGGAAGAGTAGATCAATCGTCATGATCCCATCTGTCATCGTCTGGTCGTTGGAGGGATACCGAGGAAGAGGACTCGGGACGACCAGGTTGACTCTGCTCCGGGACCATTCTGAAGGATCTCTAAAGGGGTAGAGTGGTGTGGGGGGGGGGAGGGTGGTGAGATGTACACGGGGGAATGTGGGAAAAGGGACTAGTGAAATGTGTATTTACTGATATCAAAGAGAGAGAAATCTAATTCACCTAGACGATTCTTATAGATAGTAACACTCGGAGGTCGGTGGATATAGGGAGGTAAGGAGTTTAAAATCATTGCTATTCTACGGGGGAAACAATGAAATCTAGGAGTGGACTTTGTACATTCAATGTGAATTCCAAAAGTGTTCGATCTGTCACGCTGGGGTTTGAACGTAAAAACTTGTTACGGTCTAGGATGGTCTCGCCATTCATGATTCTACGGGCGAATACTAGATCAAAGATGACTCTCCTCTCAAAAAGCGCTTTAAGACCAAGAATAGACAGACGTTCAATATAGGAAGGTAGACCAATTGGATAAGAAGGAGACGGAAAACAACGATAGAACAGAATTCTGGTGAATTGTTTTTGAACCTTCTCGAGCCTCTCACAATGCTTCTTTACATAGGGATTCCAGAATGGACTTGCGAATTCAAGGTGAGGGAGAACATAAATTTGAAAACACTTGGGTAGGATATGGGGACAATTGACAGAAACTGCCCGGAGCATAATAAATAATGCAGTTTGTGCTTTGCTAATTCGAGTATCAATTGAAGCGATACGGAGTGATGAAGGAACAACTTGAACTCCGAGATCTCGTTGAGGAGATTTTTCGGTTTTCATGGACACGGGAATATTATTGATATGATAAGGAGGAATGGGAGATCCACCAATGTGGAGATGAGTACACTTAGATTCAGAAAGAGAGAGTTGATTAGCAATGGTCCAATCATGAATAGCATTGAGAGCAGATTGCAATTGAGAAGTGCGGGAGGCAAAGGAATCAGATGAATAGGAGATGTACACTTTAATGTCATCGGCATATGATTTGATTTGGACATCAGGGAAAGGGGCGAGCACATTTGAGATATCAGCAATGTATAGAGTGAATAGAATTGGACCTAGTACAGAACCTTGGGGAACACCTCCTACTGTCGTTCTTCACGTTGTTCAATTTCTGAAAAAAATCTCACTTCAAAATTGATTTCGTTGAAAGTAGTGTGGCTGGCCAATCTCTCCAATACACGAAGAAGATCCACATGATCATCACTAACAAACTTCCAATGATAACGTTCATCTTCGATCGAGAGAACTGTGTGCTCGACATACTAAAATAGAATATACATATTGAGTCGAGCGGTGTAAGCAACTGCTAGTCATTCGTTGGGTCACGAGTTCGATCCCCGCCGAGGCAAACCAAACCTTCCATCCACCCCGTTGCGGTAAATTGGTAGCAACTTTGATTGCGAAAGGTAACGTGCCCTAGATGCCTTAGGAAAGCTTGGGTTACGTAATCCCACGTTGCAGCTGGCTTACCGGCTTGCCCCATCTAGCGTGGTAGATTGCTACTGTAAAATCGCTTGACATGGAACACCTTTACCTTTTTTACTTTTTATTGAGAGTACAATAACTTACTAATAGGATTCTCTAGATTAGTTTGTGCATACTCGGTTGTCATCGCAAGCTTATTCAGAAATATTAACTTTTCAGTGAACCGAGATAATAAGGGGACAAAACTATCGTACATCTCGAATGATGAGTTCATTCACATGACACTCTCCCGTCTTTTCGATCTCATCCAATCTCTTGTTCAGTCTCATCTTCATTCTGCCACCGTAGTCGAGAAAGGAGAAGAAATGAGAGATGATCTTGTCAGGAAGATCCAGTAGAGGGAACTAAATCAAGAATGATTAGAGTGTAATCTTAGAGTTCACAAACAACGCCATATTACTTATTTTTTTGAGATATTCAGAATTCGAAAAGAATCTTTTAGTTTTCGATTTAGATTTTGAAAATAATCGATCGATAAGTAGAAAAAAGGAATGTCGACAACTCACTGTTGCCAATTTCTCAATTCCATCGATTAGTTCATCAATCGGATCTCGAGACATCTCGAATCTGCGGAAAATGCATTGCTATTATCGGACGCATTTTTATTGACATAGAAAGCTCGAAATGCTTCCTACTTGCCGAGACACGGTTATGAGTTAGAGATATAGGTCAAGGTTCGTAAACCATTCACAGCTTCCTTTCAACGTCACGTGACATAAGCCGTTTATTAGCAAAACTTCGAGATGAAACAAGAAACGACTCAACTAACAGATTATTAATAGAGAGCAGAATTAACGACACAATGAATGTACAAAAACAGAGGAGATTAGGACTTCTGAAGGGTGAGGGTAAAAACAAGGAAAACGTTGAAATACGAAGATTCATTAACCATTTTCATCAGTATAAAGATGGCCAAACTCAATCATGGAGGAATAATTCTTCACTCTCTCAACTTCACTCTCACTGCACAGCTTGAAGCTGACTTCAACTTGCTGTTGACACTCCTCGCGATTCTTTCTGCGTGTAATTCTCGTCTCGAAATTTCCGTTAAAATTGTGCACATCAAGCGAGTAAATGAACCGCGATGTGTAGAGCTGCAAATTTTCTTTATAAAAATTGGAAATCCAACTATAAACATCACTCAGAAAAAATGACAGTAGCCTTTTATACTACCATGACACTTGTGGTAATGTTACTAGATAGTGTTCTTCTACTTGCAATGTGCCCACCGTAAGCATCACATACTATTTTTTTTCGTACCAGACTTTTTTTTGGGTACCTCGAGATCGGGGTTGGTCGAGTGGTAGATTCTCGTGCGAGGGTCCTCTTCCTGTTCGATTGTCACTCCGAAGCATTCTTTGAGGAATGGAAGCTCAAGATCGCAGTCGATGAGAAATGAGAGCGATTCCATCTTACACTCTCTCATAATCATTATCTGCAATGAAAATATCCATGTCTGTTTTGCGCCCTTCCGCATATTCGCATTCACTCAATTTTCGTTTTTTTTTTAAAAATGTTTTTAAAATATTACAAAATGAAAAATCTATCCCATCTTCACACATCTATACCAAACTTTTGTAAACGTACAAAAAGGTGCACAGTCGCAAAAGAGTATAAAAAATTACACCTTTTTGTCAAGCGATGGCAGAAATCGCCCTTGGAAACGACTACATGAATTTACAAGCACACTCTTCTCACAATTTTGCAATATCAGCAGTCTCGCGAAGTACTGCGAAGCAGCTACAGCGCCACCAGGAGTTCCCTAGGTCAACCACAGTGCGATTGATGACAAAACACCGTATTCAGATTGCGAACTCCCGTTAGACCAAACTCATAGCCAGCAACAGAGTCTTCCCCTCTCCTGGACTAAACCTGCACCTCGAAATACAAAAGAGCGTATTACATTTAACCTCAAAACTTCCCGACTCATTTACAATAAAAATGAATACCTCACGAATTCTGCAAAGATCGGATACGGTGATAGCCTTGCAAATAATGCCGATCATCGTAACTTGTCTGGCGTTATTCATGAGGTTGGCGATATATGGAAAATCGATAGTGGAACTCTCGACGAATACGAAATCTTCTTCCTGGAATGAAACGAAATGATAAAATAAATATTAAAGTTGATTTCACTTCTTTCAATGTGCGCACGACAAGTTTCTCCACATTGAAATACTGAAGAGAATCGAGAATTCGAAGGTGACGGTAATCGATTCTCTGAAAATGAAATAAATATAAACACGTTTCTCAAACACATAGATACATTGATCCAGATTTCGTCAACAATAGAGTTCTGAGCCAGTCGATTGAGACAATCGGCAACTTCGTCGAGATTTTGGCATAAACCTTCTGTCTTCCGAATTGCAGTCAACAGCTTCAAATGAGCAATGGGAGCCTGCAATAAGAGATTTGTAAAAAATATTTTTAAAAAAACGTACGTTGACCACAATCTCCTTCAAATGATTTTCATTCGTAACTTCCACTTGATTCAATCTCTTGTTCACACGAAGTTTGAAACGACTTGGAATGTCAAGATACGAGATGATTTGAGAAAGAATTTCATTGGGAAGGCTCAAGAGAGATATCTGGCATGAAATAGATCAATCATGTGGATTAATGTACATTAATGACACTTCGAATAGCCGGTTCTAGAGCAAAGTTTTCTTTTCATAATCGCGCAAATGTCTGAACGAGATTATGCCATTGTTGAAGGTGCTATACGAATATTATGATTAGTCATTTAGTTCTCGTCGTGATTGTGCTTTGATATTTTCATCTCACTCATTGTCATAATCAGTCTCCCACCTTTCCGTGCGTTTCATCCTTCCAGTGACAGCTCAAATTGCACCTTGAGTGCGCTGATTCCACCATGAAATATCTTCCTCTATTAGTCATAGAGTCGAAGCCAGGAATCTGAAATTATCTTAGAGCTGACGGCATTTCATTACTTGAATATCGTTCGCTGAACACGCACAACGAACAGGATATTTCCATCAGTGGGCTCCAGAGCAATATTTTTAATTTAATGCCACAAATTTTTTAATTTTTTAACATGATTTTTTTCTTCACAATTGCGCCCAGATTTTAATGTTAAACAAAGCAACGTCGACCTGCTCGTAGTATGGGCCGAAATCCTTATCACGGCTCATGAGAAACAGGAGAGATCGATATAAATCGAGTCCCAATTCAAGCAAATCGAACTTCTTCACACTCGAAGAACCATCGTAGATCGCCTAGAAACAATGTACGGAAATCAAAAAAATTTCTTGTTCAGACCAAAAATAACCCTGAAAAGTATGACATCGGCGGGCGTACCTTGCTAAAGAAACTCATTACTTAAAAATATGAGACTTTAGACAGAACAATCAATGGATCATCTCCTTCTCAAAAATGAAATGGGATGGGGGACTTTCACGTTTCGACGGCCAAAGTTATACATTTGAGCGAATTCAAGAAATCATTGAATAAATATTGAGCTAATGCATCAAATAATTGTATACATGCATAAAATTTGCGCAAAATATTGAGCTAATGCATCAAAATATTGCAAATATTTTTAATTGAGTAAAACAACAATTGTGAGCATGTCCAAGCAGGAATTTCGCGGATCGACAAAGCACTCCAATTTTTTTAATCAAGACGAGCCTATCTTTCTGTCATCAACAACAAAAAAATATTAAAAGGTGTCACCTTGATCAATCTGAAGTAAATTGGAGCAAAAGAGCGACGATTGTCCGATATAACAATCACATTCTCCTTATTCTGAATGAGATCGAAGAACTCCGAGTTGGAATAAATCTGAAATAAATACCATTTAACACAATTCCTTTCATTTAAATTTCGAATTGAGAACCATATCATATTCACTTGGTTATCAACTCACTGAGTTTCTGCATGTGAAACGATCAGCTTTAAAGCATCTAAGCAGATCGTAGATTGCACTACGGTAGACACCCGAATCGATTCTCACCGACTGAAATCGTAATATAATTTCTTCCTTTATCTCAGAAACGGGAAAAAATCAAGTTGGATTAACTTTCTGATGAATCAACCAATAAAACATCGTCCAAAATCGTAATGTCTTTTATTAACTAATTATTGGAAATTTCACAAGGGTCGGAGAGATGTAATAAGTACTCCCCAATCGATCAGAGAGCGCGAATTGATAGTGAGGAAAAAGTATTTTGAATGTTCAAGTTTACATCGAGCTTTGGCACGTTGCCCTTTGGTCGGTTTTTCCCCCTCAGAAACAACTGATAGTAAAACAGCATCGCCAACCCCTATTTTAGCCATAATTATTACTTATGTACTACAATTAGGAATGTAGAATACCTTAGTAAATACATCTCTTTCTCGGGAACTTATCACCAGATTTTCAGTTCCAAAAACACAAGCCACGTTCACCTCGATAATCAATTCGGAAAATTGATAATTGGCGAGTTTCTTCAGTCGAACAAAGAATTCGTCATTAGGATTTGGAGGAACGGACAATCTTGCGACTTTGGAAACGGTTACATCAGTCTGAAATGGGCATTTTCATGATCACACCTGAACCAATTCCTTTACTTTATTCTTCACAAAGCGTAATGAAAAGGTAATGAAGCACTACCATATTTACCTACTACTATATTTCACCGACACCTAGGAATATGTTAGAGCTGCAAGCACTGTACATTTGGGCCTATCAATTTTCTTTAAAATATTATTTTAAAACACTCACATTGGCATCTCCGATAACAATCGTCCCTCCACCGAAATTCTTCTGTCTCGCTTCGATTCTCTTCAATTTCTTGTTCACTCTCAATTTCCATCGATCATGAAGAGGAAGAAGAGAAAAGATTCGAATGAGAATCTTGTGGGGAAGATCAACGAACGAAGACTGAATATCAAGATGTTTCGATGCTTTATCGACACCTCACTAACAGGAATGCTCGAACTTCTATGTTCTAAACATATATTCTATACGATTGTGATGGAGAGACTGTGTACTGGAATTCTGCCAAGCTCTCAATTCTATCTCGAAGGGAATTTACGAGAGCCGTTCCAAATTGTTCCTCACAAAGCACCGAAAAGTGAATCAAAGTGGTCAATACGTACGAATCATGATAATACTAAAGTTACCATGCCAGAGTACATATACATAGACTATTTTGATTGCTTTCGTGGTATTCACTCACCATTTCAGTGATTATTACACACGAAATGGAATAAATTTCGCAAATGCTGGCTCTCATGCGAATTATAGACACAATAGTTTCTTTCCCAGAGCGGCTCGGCTTTTCTCAAAACCCGGTAATCAAATCAGTTTCCCTGTATGAGCGACGCCCACACCCCCGACCTTTCATGATCTCACTCTGTTATGCTGTATTCGTTTTCTCTTTCTATTTGTAACCGCGTTTCCATTGAACACGCATAAATATATACAATTCACTCGATTCTTAACAGATAATTGCAGGTTATCAAATCTGCTATTGAGTCGAAATTTTGAATTGACTCGGAAGATCGAGAAAAGAGAGGGTTTCATGTGGCGTTAGTTTTTCGGAAAAGCTCTTGGAAAAGCAATCGAGAGTGTTAGTTTTTCCGCGAGCTTTTCCGGAAAAGCAGTTAGATTTGAATTCCCGCATTTTCTGTATCTCGGTTCCTATTAAAGCTAGCATTGAGAAAATTTGTTTTAGGGTTACTTTTTGCATTTAGACTTCATGGACCATGTTTGGTAAGCCTAGCTGCACTGGGAGCAGAGTTATGGCCGAAAATCGATAATTGCGGGAATTCAAATATTTAGCTTTTCCGAGCCCGCCGTGAGAAATGGAAAAGTAAAAGCTAACACTCTTTGTAGCTTTTCCAAGAGCTTTTCCCGAAAACTAACACCGCATTACTGAGAAGAGACAAATGAAATCAAAGTAAACTAGAATAAATATAGGAAAGTATTTTCTTGAATAAATTAGGTTATCCTCAGAAAAGCTACGACAACAATGTTCGATGCCAGAAATTTACTGAGCACTATATTTCTAAGCAATTACAAACCTTTCCCATCTTCTCGATTCCATCAGCCAGTTCATCTACCGGATCTCGAGACATTTGTGGACTGAAAACAAAAACATTATGCGGATCATAATAAATTGAAAGCCGCAAGACAAATTATCGAGTATTTAATCGAATGAGAGATATCAGTAGGCTCGGCTTCTCGTGGATCGTCTCGGCGCGGATTGTCCGATGTCGTTGTCGTTCAGCCCTTCGTCGATGGCGTCATTCTCGACCGCACTGGTCTCATTCTCGTATTCATTCTCATCGGGAATGCTGACTTCGCTGTCAATCTCTTCAGGAACCACTTGTTCCGTCATGTATTCGATCTCCCGATCTGATTCCAATCGGACCCTTAACTGGTTGGCATGCGCCCTTACAGTTCGGTCGTCCAACTTCATTTCATACATGGTCTTCCCAATCCGACCATTTACGACACCCATGGACCACTTCCGGCCATTCGGGCCCACTTGCATATCATACAAGACACTATCGCCGATCTTGAAAACTCTGGACTTTGCTCCATGTTTCTGATCAAACTGAGTCTTCATCTGGTCATTTCTTCCAGAGAATCCACGCACTGGCAGCATCAAATCCACCTCCGATCGAATAACCCTTCCGAACATCATTTCACTCGGAGTCTTCCCATCACATTGTGGGTTCGGGGTTTTTCGATAGTTGTACAGGAACAACTGCAGTGCCTCTTCAAGCGATCTCTCTCCTTTCTGCTTTAGCAGACTTCGCTTAACAGTGTCCACAAATCGCTCGGCCTGGCCATTACTCTGTGGATGGTATGTGGGAGTATTCACATGTTGTATTCCTCGCTCGCGACACTATCGATTGAAAGCATCCGAGTTGAACTGAGTGCCATTATCAGTCACTATCATTCTCGGTAAACCATTTCTCGCAATTGATTCGTTCAGAATCCGAATGGTAGCACCGGCTGTCATCGATGTCGTTGCCACAATCTCTGGCCACTTCGTGAGCGAATCGACCATGACTAGCAAGTACGTGTTATCCACTGGCCCACAGTAATCCATATGAATTCGTTCCCACGGCTCATTCCTCTTTGGCCATGGTTCGAGAGGAATCTTGATCGGTTTCTTCAGTGCCTGTGCACACTGCTCACACGAGAGCACCATTCTCTCGATATCTTTGTCCATTCTGTACCAATAACATGATTGTCTCGCCAATGACTTCATTCTGACAACACCTGGATGTCCACTGTGAAGCATGATTAGGACTTTCTCCTTCAGAGATTGGGGAATCACTACTCGAGATTGCTTGATTCCCACCATAAGACAGTCATCCACCACTACAAGCGTATCTCTCATCGAGAAAAACGGCTTGAGTTGGTTGAATTCAGGATCATTTTTGATCGTCTTCTCATTTGGCCATCTAGTGAGATGGTAATTTCTCACTCGGCACAGCAGATGGTCTCTCGTCAGAGCTTCTCTGATATCGTCTGCCGTCACTGGTAGTTTCTCGATGTTGGATCTGATCATTCTCACAACAAGAGTCTCCGCTTCTTCCAACACACTCTCTTCATCTCGATCATCACGAGAGTCCGCAATCAATCTGGAGAGTGCATCTGCATATGCAAAACTCTCTGTGTTGATGTACTCCATCGAGAAATGGTATCCAAGGAGGATCGTGGCCCAATGGAACAGTCTCCTCGCTGTGTGCACTGGGATTCCATCCTTCGATCCAAATATCGAGAGTAGCGGCTTATGATCGGTCTGCATCACAAACTTCCTTCCGAAGAGATAACGATGGAATTTCGTCACTCCAAATATGAGTGCCAGTCCTTCCTTCTCAATCTGGGAATACTTGATCTCAGCACTCTTGAGTGTTCTGGACGCATGGGCAATCGGCATCAGTCTTCCATTGACTCGATGGGCGATCACTGCCCCGATTCCCTTCTCACTCGCGTCCGCTGCCAACACCAATTCTTTCTGAGGGTCATAGTGTACCAGATTTAGATCGGAAGCGAGAATCGATCTGATCTCCTTAAATGATCTCTCACATGTCCCTGACCATTCCCACTCAACATCATCCTTTAGAAGGTTATCCAGAGGTGCACGCAGTTTGTGCATTCCCTCTATGAATGGGCCATAGTACGACACCATTCCCAGGAAACTTCTCAGTGATCCTTGATCCTGTGGTTGGGGCATCTCTCTGACTGCCTTCACCTTGGCAGGGTCGGGTCTTCTTCCGGCCTGATCAATGATGAAGCCAAGATACTTGATCTTACTCATCCCGAAAGAGCACTTCTCGGGGCGAATTCGAAATCCGTAATCCTTGATTCGATCGAGCACTTGTTTGAGATTCTTATCGTGAATCTCCTTGGTCTTTCCACCGACCACCACATCATCGAGGTACGCCTGTGCGTTTTCGCAACCAGCCAACAGCGTGTCCATTGCCTTCTGGAAAATTCCAGGGGCGACGCTGACTCCGAATGGCAACCTTGTGAATCGGAAGAGCCCTCTATGAGTGCACACTCCCAGCAGGTCTCTATTCTCCTCTTCAACGGGTATCTGAAGATACGCATCACACAGATCGATCTGGCTGAACAGGGTGCATCCTTCCAATCGTGCGAAAATCTCCGATGTCACCGGCAACGGATGGTTATTCGGCTCGAGACTCGCATTCAACCCTGTCGAGAAATCGACACAGATTCTCAACTTCCCATTCGGCTTGGGCACTACCAGAATGGGTGCCGCCCACTCCAGGTAGTCCACGGGTTCGACAGCCTCCATAGCGAGTAATCTGTCAATTTCTTCATCGACCTTGGGGAGCAATGCCAGGGGAACATCTCTTCGCTTGCAAAATACAGGCTTTGCTCCTTCTTTCATGCAGAAAGTAGCCACAGCCTTCATGCATTTGCCCAGTCCCTCCTTGCAGATGTCACCGTACTCTCCACTTATCCAGTTCAAGTACGAGTCATCGCTCTTCACCATGTTCACTTTCACTTTCTTGGGAATCAGTCGAAAGAACGTGGTAATGAAGTCTCGGCCCATGAGGTTCTCACTCTCTCCAGACGTGTACACCCTACCCTGAGCGACACTTCCATTCAACTCGAGAGTCAGATGACATTTTCCCGTCAACTTGAGCGGTGTTCCATTAGCACATCTCGGGAACGCATCCTGTTCACTCCTCTCGGGTGCACCGATTTCCTTCCACGTTGAGTCAGAGATCAAAGTGAGGTCGGACCCAGCGTCCACTGTCATTCTGACCACCTTTCCATTCATGATCACATCAGTCTCAAATCTATCCAGATCTTCCGGTAGATCACCGAACACTGCATTCACTTTGTTCTCTCGTTTCAGTGGTCTCTTCTGTGGTTTCTTGCACTTCACCGAGAAGTGGCCAATCTCGTTGCAGTTAAAACAGTTCCTGCCTGCAGCCACTCTGCACTCGTCCTCCTTCTCCTTGTGACCACACCTGCCACCTGCCACAGGAGTTTTCGCTCTCTGTTGGAATACTCCTCGAGTATTTCTTGTAACCACCGAACTTTCTCTGATTCCGGTCGCCAGTGATCGCATTAATTTGCGGATCATTCTGCTTGGAAACTGCATGAGAATCATTGTACAATTCCCTGTACACATTCACCACCCTGAGAATCGACTCGATTGTGGGGTTTTCAGTTGATTTCACATCATTCATCACGTGGAACATTGTCGCCGTGTGTCTGGGGAGATCCATTCCAGCCAGCAACACCACAGCCTTGAACTGCTCCAGAGGCATATCCTTCAATCTTGCCTCTTCCACCACTCGATTCACGATCGTCGAGAATTCCTTGATGTCATTGAACTTCAACCTCGACATCTTGAGACCGAACACGTCTAATCTCTTCTCGAACACAGACTTCTTATCACCGAACAAGTCCTGCATTATCGTCAGAATTTCGCTAAACTTGATAGCGGATGGCTTCTTTGGCCTGATGTGATCTACGAACTGTTTGTACACTTTGTCGTCCACGTGACGCAACAACAGTCGTACCTTGTCACCATCAGCCATATCACTCAGATCATTCTCGAAAATTTCCCTGTGACGCTCGAACCACGTGTCGAATGTCACCCCATCCTCTGGGTTGTAGGAGAAATTCCTGATCTGTTTCTCAAGAGCATCGATACTGGGTCCTCTGTGTCTCAATCCCTCTGACATCTCCGACCTCGTATCCGATCTCTCCGTTCTCTCCGTCAGTAGCGTCTTTATCGTTTCACTCTGCTTTTCCATCTGTTCCCTCAATAGTTCACTCTGTTCCTTCTGAATCCGCAACTGTGCTTCATTCTGTTCTCTCTGAGCTTGCAACTGTGCCTCACTCTGTTCCCTTTGGGACTGCATCATTTGCATCATCGTCTTTATTAGCTCATCATTTGCATTTCCATTGGTTCCGCCCGTCATCCTTATGACACGTGTATTTTATATTGATCGGTTCGTACAGGAATTTCAACCCGCCTTGATACCTCACAACACTCAGAATACCCACACTTGTGCCACGTCACAGCAATTAGGTGAAACAAACGAGACCGTAATCGATAAATCAATTAACTTCCGTGATTAAATCCACGTCAGTAATCAATATATGATACGACGATGTCGGTCAAGGCTTCACCCCAATTCTTGACAGAATCAAGGCTTCCAGGCACCCTTGGAGTACCGGAACCACTTAGCGCACTGATAGCACCAAGTTATCACTTTACCCACTCGATACACTGAGAGTAAACGAGTGAGACCAGCACACTGAGAGTACCGGGGTCCTTGGCGCACTTATAGCACCAAGTTGGAACAAGGGAAACGCGGGAACACGACAGATAATAGCAGTGAAAGCGAGTACGAATCTCTGAACGCCAATGTTATGTAGCTGTCTACCCCAACTCTGAGAGCATAGAGGAGTAAGAGTTTATCTACAAGCAACCAGTTGACACCACTGCACGGATCGAGAGTGGAGAGGGGCGACGGGATAGTCACGTATCTAATTATGCTAAGATGGACTCATAGACAAAAGGGGCGAGTCACGTGATACGATTATGATAAATGACTAAGGGGAGTGGAGGGAAACTACACAATACAACAATTTAATCGAATGAGAGATATCAGTAAAGGCCCGCAGACTATTCATAACCTCAAATATAGCGGCCACGATTGAAAACACATTTATACAAAGGTAGTCGACAGACAGGAATATTCTTCTCTATTGAGCATAGTGAATACACAATTAACACAGTTAATGGGAGGAAATAGGAGATGCCAACAACTTCTGAAGAAGGCACTTTCAATTTTTTAAGAGACCGTCCACGAGAGAGTGGAAAGGGGTCCCGGATGAGAATTCGACAACCTACCCTCAAACTTTTTTTCGTGAAATGAGCATCACGAATGCTGATCGACGTCGCATATAATTAAGCTTGAAAAAATTTTTAGAGGTCAAATTTTTTTTTCAAAATTTTCAGGCGTTTTTTCGTCGAAAAAAAAAGTTTCGAAATACTTAGCGAAAAATATTTAATTATACGTAACTTTTCGCGCTGATTCTGAATTTGATAGTTAGAACTGCTGAAACGCAGTTTGAAAAAAGTTACGATCGAAAAATCAGATTTTTTCTTAAAAAATTGAAAATATCTCTTTTCCCACCCCACTTTGACAACTTCATACCGTGATTTTCGAAATCTACATCAAAAAGTAGGTTTGGAGCCTTTTATTCAGATTTATAAAAATGGGCATTTTTTGGGTATGAGACGTTGAATTTGCATATCTTGAGATTTTGGTATGAAGTCTCATCACATAACTTCAGAAATGTTTCAATCGAGTAAGCAGTTAAGTTTTCAAAATTTATTAATAATCGAATGAAAAATAATACAGTACTTTTGAATTGAATATATTGGCATTACGTCACAAGTTTGATGATATTTCGATTTTTAGACTTAAAAATGTGAATTTGATAAATGCGAAGATATCACTCTCAATTCAAGTTCTAAATTAGTCAAATACATAATTAAACAAAATCGAGTCATACAAGAGCAAAATAATTCGAAATTCGCAGAATTATTATTTTTTTTATTTTTCAAAAATTAAATTTTTAAATTTTTTTTCGAAATCAATAATTTTGTGTCAAAAATTAAATTTCATATGTTATCTGTTGTATTTAGTGAAATTGAGTACGATTACATCGATTTGGGGTTCATTCATAAGGTTCATATAAACTTTAGATGCCGTTCGTAGATCAACTTTTCCGCCTATTCGGATAATTTTTAAAAAAAAACTGGGGTGAGTACAATTGCATTTAGATTTTTTTCCTGAAAGATATCTCAGTACTGTTCAATTTTAATAAAATAGAATGCCAAATAAAAACAAAATTGAATTTTTATAATTTCGTAATTTTTGAAAATATTTTCAAAAGCAGTTGTTATTTTCTTAATTTTTACAGTATGTGCGAATACGAAATGACCAGCTATTCTTTCCTTTCATTATAACTTCAATACCAATTAATAATTCAAGCCTATTCAGAGTGTTTTCAATTGTTTGTGATTTTGTGAAATTCATTGGTGGCAATTTCAAACAGTAAAGAATTAGACGAAATAGATTATTCGATCAGCTTGCAAAAGAAAACAGTTCTAGAGAAAATAAGTTTCAGATGTTTAAAGTATTTTTATATTTATATTTTTCGGCAATATGCAACATTATAATTGATAAATACCATTTCTTGCTGTTGTAATGCAAATTCAAAATTTTAATTTGAGGAATATTGATGCACATACAATTCGTTCACGTTGAATATGTGCGTTATGTCTTGGGGTGTATACAACTGGGCTCATACTAATGAGATTTCAAGAAGAAACTAGTTAGTTCTATTATAATGCGCGAATATTTCAATAAAAAATAACTTCTCTCTCAAATTACCACCAATGAATTTCACAAAATCACAAACAATTGAAAACATTCTGAATAGGCTTGAATTATTAATTGGTATTGAAGTTATAATGAAAGGAAAGAATAGCTGGTCATTTCGTATTCGCACATACAGTAAAAATTGAGAAAATAACAACTGCTTTTGAAAATATTTTCAAAAATTACGAAATTATAAAAATTCAATTTTGTTATTATTTGGCATTCTATTTTATTAAAATTGAACAGTACTGAGATATATTTCAGGAAAAAAATCTAAATGCAATTGTACTCACCCCAGTCATATTTTAAAATTATCCGAATGGGCGGAAAAGTTGATCTACGAACGGCATCTAAAGTTTATATGAACCTATGAATGAACCCCAAATCGATGTAATCGTACTCAATTTCACCAAATACAACAGATAACATATGAAATTTAATTTTTGACACAAAATTATTGATTTCGAAAAAAAATTTAAAAATTTAATTTTTGAAAAATAAAAAAAATAATAATTCTGCGAATTTCGAATTATTTTGCTCTTGTATGACTCGATTTTGTTTAATTATGTATTTGACTAATTTAGAACTTGAATTGAGAGTGATATCTTCGCATTTATCAAATTCACATTTTTAAGTCTAAAAATCGAAATATCATCAAACTTGTGACGTAATGCCAATATATTCAATTCAAAAGTACTGTATTATTTTTCATTCGATTATTAATAAATTTTGAAAACTTAACTGCTTACTCGATTGAAACATTTCTGAAGTTATGTGATGAGACTTCATACCAAAATCTCAAGATATGCAAATTCAACGTCTCATACCCAAAAAATGCCCATTTTTATAAATCTGAATAAAAGGCTCCAAACCTACTTTTTGATGTAGATTTCGAAAATCACGGTATGAAGTTGTCAAAGCGGGGTGGGAAAAGAGATATTTTCAATTTTTTAAGAAAAAATCTGATTTTTCGATCGTAACTTTTTTCAAACTGCGTTTCAGCAGTTCTAACTATCAAATTCAGAATCAGCGCGAAAAGTTACGTATAATTAAATATTTTTCGCTAAGTATTTCGAAACTTTTTTTTTCGACGAAAAAACGCCTGAAAATTTTGAAAAAAAAATTTGACCTCTAAAAATTTTTTCAAGCTTAATTATATGCGACGTCGATCAGCATTCGTGATGCTCATTTCACGAAAAAAAGTTTGAGGGTAGGTTGTCGAATTCTCATCCGGGACCACTACCCACTTGTTACGTTCTCTCGCGGACGGTCTCTTAATAAAATCAGTGAAGAGAAGGGAAATTCGAATTGTATCTATTATCGATTACGAAGATTTTCTTGACTCTCTTACTCTTCTTTTTCTCGATATAATAATCACTTCGGAAAGCGAAACTGATGAAATTCTCTTCCTTCTTCTTGCTTCCCACAGAATAAGAACGACATTCGAATTTGGTCTCGAAATTATCGACGAAGTTGCACAGATCGAACTCGTTCCACTTAGAGGCGGAAGAGTAGAACTAGAAGGACACTGATGATATTGTTTTTCCCCGAAAAATTTAATCACACATTCTTTTTTTAAAAAATCATAATTTTTTGAAATGTAATTGTTAATGTGCTCGACCGTCTCTGATTATCAACGTACTGAAAATAGCTTTACTTCAAAATCTGCATTAGCAGAGCTGTAAACTCCGTTCTTAATAGTGACTCCGAAACACTCCCTCAGGAATAACAACTGAGCGTTCGCTCTAACGAGAACAGAAATCGACTCCATCTTGCACTGTCGATTGAGCATACGCTGCAATTTACAAAAAAAAAGATGTTTGTATTATACATGCAAAAAGAAAGTACGAGCATACCTCACGAATTTTGCATAGACTAAACGCCGTGAGAGAGACGCACACAATTCCCTTCATCTCGGCGTGTCTTGCATTGTTAGAGAGATTTATGAGACAGCTCTCATTAATCTGTGGAGCATCGATAAGTTCGAGCTTAGACTGCTAAAACAGTAATTATGATTTTAAAGATGCTGCACTCAGACAGTTAGGTTAATGTAATAAACGAAATTCAGCCTCAACCTGAATATAGTACGTTCTCATTAAAAGTCTCCCCACACTGAAATGCTGGAGAGCATCAATGGTATAGGTGTCTCGAATATTAATTTCCTGCAAAAAGTATGTCGATTTCAAATAAATTGTATTGAGAAATTTTTTTTCACATTTTCACTCAATTCCCTATGGTTGTAATTTAACCGTGCCGAGAATAACAACCATGGAACAATTTAAAGAGAATATATTAATTAAAGCCCACCTCAGCACAAATCTCCTCCATTACGGTATTCTTGGCCAATCGATTGAGAATGCGAGCAATATTATTCACTTTAAGAGTCCGATGAGAGTTATCATTCTTTGAATGGAAAGATGGAACGATGCGCTCACGCTGAATTAATATCATAATACAATGATAATTATTTTTTCAGAAATTATTTTCCGCTACGAAGTGATATTTGTGAAACATCCATGCACTTCTAATGTGTTCAATGTATTTGTGTAGAAAATATTAATTATGCATAAATACCTTCACTGCGATTTTATACATATAATTCTTCACAGTCCATTGCAGTTTATTCAATCTCCTATTCAGTCGAAATTTGAATTGACTCGCAAGATCGAGATGTGAGAAAATTTGAATGAGAATTTCGTTTGGAAGATCCATCAGAGACGGCTGAAACTAAAGTATTAAAAATATCAATGTAGATAGTTTAGCTTTTTTTGTGAGCGAAACGAGTGTTTTCAATATATTTGATGAACAGAAAAAATGAGACAAGTTACTAACTTCTTCTCCCATTTTCTCGATTCCATCAACCAGTTCATCTACAGGATCTCGATACATTTGTGGACTGAAAACTGATACATAATGTTAAACACATAACATGGACCGATATCAATTAGAAACTACAAGGAAAGTTACCAAGTAGTCGAACGATAGGTATCAGTAAAGGTTCGCAGACCATGCACAACTTGAAATTGGGCGACCCACGATGAACAAATAATTTATACAAATGGAGAATTCTTGGACGGGCACATTCTTCGGTATTGACTGTTGAGCATAGTGAATAAACAATGAACACAACTAGTGGGCGGAAATATGAAATGATAACGATAACAACTTCTGAAGAAGACTTACTTTACATTTTAAAAAAAATCAGTGGAGATGTATACAAATGGAGCAGGCTTCGAAAAGCAAATTCTTCTATATTGAAAATAGCGAATAAACTATGAACACAGGAAGTTAAAAACAGGAACAAAGTTGGAGAAAATAAGGGATAGTAACAACTTCTGAAGAAGATTTCTTATAAATTTAAAGAAAATCAGTGGAGAGGAGGGAAGTTATGATTGTATCTATTATCGATTGCGAAATTTTTTTTGACTCTCTTACTCTTCTCTTTCTCGATATAATCATCACTTCGGAAAGCGAAACTGAGGATATTTTCTTCCTTCTTCTTACTTCCCACAGAATAAGAACGGTATTCAAATTTGGTCTCGAAATTACCGACGAAGTTGCATAAATCGAATTCGTCCATAATACAAGCAGAAGAGTAGAACTAGAATGACTGTTGATAATGTAATTTCGAAATTTTAAATTGCACATTCCTGGTAAAACAATGCAAAATCATAATAATTTTTTTTGAATCTGAAATTTTAATCTGTATATAATCAACCGTTCTCCGATCATCAACGCACTGAAAAAAGGTGTACCTCAAAATCTGCATTAGTGGAACTGTAGACTCCGTTCTTAATAGTGACTCCGAAACAGTCTTCCAGGAATAAAGTCTGTGCGTAATTTCCACTTAGAAGAGAAATCGACTCCATTTTACACTGTCGATTAAGCATACGCTGCAAAAAAAACTTTTAAAAAGTGAAGTTTATTTTATACAGAAAAAGTAAGTACGAGCATACCTCACGAATGTTGCACAGATTGAATGCCGTGAGGGAAACGCACACAATTCCCTTCATCTCAACGTGTCTGGCATTGTTAGAGAGATTTATGAGATAGCTCTCATTAATCTGTGGAGCATCGATAAGTTCGAGCTTAGACTGCTAAAACAGTAAATATTTTTATTTTTTCAAAAAAAATTCTGCACTCAGGCAGTTAGGAAAATATAATAAATTAAATTATGCATGAACCTGAATATAGTAGGTCTTGATAAACAGTCTCTCTACATTGAAAAGCTGGAGAGCATCTATGGTATAGGTGTCGCGAATATTAATTTCCTGCAAAAAAAGTATATCAAGTTCAGGAGAATCTTGGTTGGTCAGGGTGTTGCAAAAGTCCTGTCGTTTTTTGAGCGTCCACTTTCGCGGGTTATCTCGGCACTGTTTCTTTTTGAAATGTGCCTTCCAGTTTACAGTAGAAAGGGGTCCATAACTTCTCTCTAAAGCACGGTTATGATTAGTCCCTTCTAGTTCTCTGAGGGAGAAATACGAATTGTTTTGTTAACGTCCCTCACCACTTTTAGGAGGTAGTTTTGTTCATCTTCCTGTCTGACTCAAAGTCACTCAGATTTGAACGTCATGTGGATATGAGTCATCGGTCATAAGCAACCTCTTTACACACCGTGGAAAGTTGGACTCTCTATAGCGAGAATATGGACTTTTCTCAGGCCGAAGAGGACTGATCCGGAAAATCCTCCACCTGTATTTCAACACTCAAGCAGACCCCTATCAAATCATGTGCAAACTGGGCGACACACTAGGAGCCGACTTTACCACCATACATTGGGGAGTTCTCGAAATTGGAAAGAAGAAAAATATGGGACGGTTGATTTATTACGAATTCTCGGATCTATACCTTTTTCTGAGGGTGAATATGTCTTTGATTTTCCTAATTTTCCACAGGGCCTTCAGCTGTCTGGACTAGATGCGTATTATAGAGGACTACTAGTGGTGTAAACGTAGACTATTCCCAAGTTGATTGGTTCATCTTTGAAGATGGTAGAGATAAAGATGTTCTTACCCCGAAACGCGACAAGACTTTTGCAACAGCCTATTATTTCTGATTTTGGCTAATTTCTTATCGTTTTGGTGTACTCTTGATTTAAAAAAAATAAAAAATAAAATAAAAACATCTTAATAAAGCACACCTCGACATGTAACTCCTCCACTACGGTATTCTTAGCCAATCGATTGAGAACGTAGGCGATATTATTGAATTTAAGAGCCTGATGAACATTCTTTCCTTTCCAATTCGATGGAACGTGTTCACCCTGAATTAATTGCATTGTACAATAATAAATATTTGAAAGACCATTTACGCTTCGCATTCACAAGTGGTAATTGTAAAACATTCAATTTGTTAAATATCAACTACGAGTCGGTACCTTCACATCGATTTTGTCCACACGATTCTTCATAGTCCACTGCAGTTTATTCAGTCTCCTATTGAGTCGAAGTTTGAATTGACTCGGAATGTCGAGATATGAGAAGATTCGAGTGAGAATCTCATTGGGAAGATCCATCAGAGACAACTGTATTTGCAAAATAAAATAAGATATACGTTATTAAATTATAATGTAGTAAAATCACTGAATGAAAAAATCACGAACTTTTCCCATCTTCTTGATTCCATCAGATAATTCATCAACTACATATCGAGGCATTTTGTCTACCTGCAATAATATTTTATAGACCGATTACAATATTGAAATTGAGAAAAATCGAAAACAATAAGAGCAAAGATATGAAGTCAAGGGTTCAGTAACCCCACTGTAGATTTAGAATCGTAGAAGGCAGAATAAACTATTTATGTACATTTTCAAAGAAAAAACAACAACAACAAACTTCAATGCCAACAAAAGAAACAAGTAACAACAACAAGAGTAAAAACAGTAAAAAAAATCAACTCTACTCCAATTCTACGTTGATCTTCACGTATCCCTTCTGATTCTGTGCATTTCTCTTTTTCTCTTCAGTTTCGCAGCGAAGAATTCCGAGTGAACTCAAATTGTACTGTACATTTGGCTCAGCAATCTGGAATTTGATGGTCACGGAAAAATTTAGTGAGCTTTGCAAAAAGTTTCTGAATTGGAAGACCGAATATAATTTAATTCCGAAAGCAATTAAGTCGAATGCAAAATATTCTTACCGTAATCTGCAGTTTTCCATCGAATACATGATAAATTGTGTGAACTGGGGTGAGAGCCTCTTCGAAGATCTTCAAAAAACACAAATATGCAAAACAAAATGTAATTACAAAGTTCTATTATCATAAATAACTCACCTCGATTTTTCGTTTACTAACAAATTTGCCTCCTTTCATAGAGATTTCGATCAATTTCAAGAAAGTGTCAAGCACTCCATGGGGAAGATGAAAGAGAGCGAGAACTTTGAGATTGATGCTGGAAGATTGGAGATCCTGACAAAATACCTCATAAAGAAATACATATTCTTAATCAAAAATCCAAATTCAAAAGAAATCGATTTTTAAAATTGAAAGAGTAATGATCTGACCAGATAGATTGAGTACAGTGATGATTCAGTTATCGATCCACACACGGAGATACAAATTCTCTCTCTAATCTTCACTGCATCCAATAGAAATCGATCGTCAATGACTACTGAACCCATCGGATCCTGAATAGAATAATTGTTAAAAAGCATGTCAGTCCAAAATTTTACAATATTTAGGAATAATGAAAAAAATTACTGAATATCCGTAGACTATCCATTCCACTTTGGCATCATCCACGATTTCGAAGAATTCGCTATGAAAAGCCGCCTTTCCAGATAGCTGAAAACGGAATTTTTTTTAAATGAATAAATAAGTTAACGAACACATAGATGAAGTTCGTCCACAATCGCCGTTCTCATAACTCGTCTCAATGAGTGGACGATATTCGATTTCTTGTCGCCAATAACAATACGAATTGCCCTGAACACATCATTCCACAGGCCGGTCAACCTTACAGAAAGGCCTTTGGAGTGAGAGAGCGTGGGAAATCGAGAGGGACTCTCTCACTTTTGCACACTCTCTCGCTCTAACCCTGGTCTGTAGGTTTGGAATCATGTGTGAAGGGATATTTGACATTGATGAACAACATTAAACATTGAACAAGTAAAAAATAGACCCCTAAAAAGAATGCATGATGACAGAATGCAACGCTGAGCGTGAAATTGATAAGGTAAAGTAAAATGAATATACCTTTCATGCGAAATAGTCGCGTAGAAGTCGATAAGTGGCTTGACTTTCTGCAAAAAAAAGATGCAATTGGTTTAAAAAAGTTTCTACATTAAAAAAAGTTACCTCGATAATCAGCAAGCAGGGCATTTTGTATTTCGAATTCAATTCGATTCCATCCAATCTCTTATTCACTCTCGCTCTCAGTCGATCGATAATAGGAAGGAAGGATAAAATGTGAGAGCGAATTTCGTTGGGAAAATCGAGAAGAGGAAACTGAAAAGAATTATTGATTCTACGAAAATTCTTCTACACGAAAGAAATTTTTAGAATATTGAAATTACATACATTTAAATACATTTTTAGCCAAACATGTGAACTGAGAGATAAGGTATGATCAACATACGTGGATGAGACGCTTGGGTCGTCTATTGTGAGCGAGAGCTTTGGAAGACATTTAGGATCTAAAATGTTCTTCTATTCTGCTAATATTTGAGCTAATAAAAAATGTTGGCTTTTGATTTACTACGCTAAGATATTTCATCGTAGAAGCTACTGGTACATCCAGAAACTTTTTATGAATAGCAATTTTTGGCCATTTCCGAGTCTTTATTTTTTTCCGAGAGATGCATCAACTGACAAAAGGACAAGTTGATCCAAGTTTTTCGAAAAAAAAAATTTTCTCGAAAATCACCATGAACATCATGGTCCAAAATCGCAAAATATTTTTTCCCTAAACTTTCTCCCCAATTCATCCAAAAGTTATTTATAGCGCCCTATGTTGCTTTATTAGGACGCTTTATTAACAGTTAGTTCTCCATAAAATTAGAAAAATATTTTTGCGATTTTGGACCATGGACTTGGATCAACTTGTCCTTTTGTCAGTTGATGCATCTCTGTGAGTGTACTACTACGCTAAGATATTTCATCGTAGAAGCTACTGGTACATCCAGAAACTTTTTATGAATAGCAATTTTTGGCCATTTCCGAGTCTTTATTTTTTTCCGACATGAACCGATGGATGGAATCTAAGAGTCTCAACAGAACATTTGTTTAATATTGCAATTCAACCATTTTGAGCCCAAAGTCGAAACTCTATTTCGTCTTAGAACCCAGATCTTTGATAGTTTATTATGATGATTGTATGAATTTTGGAAAAATTTGAAACTTCTTGTGTTTACATTCGATAATCTAAATTTACCCGGTTTTCATACATTCTGATTATGCTTATCAATTTGACATCGGAAGTTGGTACACACTCGAACCAATTCGAGAGATAAAATTTTTTCTAATAAAAAAAATCGAAAGTCAAAAAATTCAATTTCACTTTTCAAAAATATTCATTTTTTAAAAATATATTTCATAGCGAAAATATATGAAGAATATATTGAAGTATATTTCCCGCCTAGAGAGGGCTTACGACTCGGTAAAATTCGAAAAATATTCGCGAAAAATGATTTTCGAACGCGAAAAATCTAATTCAGAAAGGATAGTTCTCTGTTCTGTGTGGTTATTTTTTACTTTTAGCGCGCCCTTTATACATTATTGAAGAAATTTTGATCCTAGCTTTCCGCGTTAAAAAGTTGAAAAATTGACATTTTTCACATTTGAGTGCCTTACACGAGCCGGGTTTGAGGCAAAGGCAAATTCTAGAAACGGTATGTTACTACACTGTGCGGTACCTATCCCCAAAAAAAATATGGAGACCTGAATCGCAAATCCTGGCGGCGATGTCCGGGGATGGTCGATCCTTACCTATCCGGTCTCTTAAATTATTCAGTAATAAGGCCGTGCAAAGATTAGAGTTTGCTAGATCATGGGAAGATTTGTTAGCCAGTTTCTCAAAGTAGCATGAACTTTCATTGCAAAACAATGCAATTCGCACTACGGCCTATCACGTCAATTCAGTTCTGAACAAAATGCAGCAATAGCCGGGAAGCCCCGTCCATCAAATGTGACTTGGAAAAGGCAGAAAAATAAAAATGATTGACAAATGATTTTTTCAAAAATACGGTAATTGCACGAAGAAAGCGAATCGAGAATTGAAAAGCTGCAGGAGCAAATTGCATTTCAGATTTTCCTGTGCTATTTGTTACTTTTACTTTACTTCAATATGTTATATTGACGTTTTGTGGCGTGATGTGTATCCATTATATCCTATTGTACGCGTTAGTTCATCGTGATGAGCTAAAAGCGCAACTTTGTTGCTCAAACTTGTTTCGAACGTTACCCATTTCGCTTTTCGGTTCTTTACCACTTCCGCACTCAATTTCTATTGTAAACGGACATCCGGCCTGGTAGCCCGCTCCACGCTACTCGTTTTGACCGCTATTCTGGTTGCTAACGTCAAAAAAGGCTCTCGCCATAATTAATAAAAAAGCGTTTTTTCCGCTACTTACTCCAACTTTACCCCTGTCGCGTTTCGCTTATTTATGAGTTGCGAGCCCAATTTCTTTTCTAAAACATTCTCTAGCACGACTATCAACTCCGCGTAACTCGTTTATACCGCAATTCTGCCGCCAACATTTAAAAAATGGACCTCCGAAATCGATAATTGTACGTTTTTTTAAACGAATATTCGAGCTTCACCCCTTTCGCGTTTCGCTTATTTATGAGTTGCGAGCCCAATTTCTTTTCTAAAACATTCTCTAGCACGACTATCAACTCCGCGTAACTCGTTTATACCGCAATTCTGCCGCCAACATTTAAAAAATGGACCTCCGAAAACGATAATTGTACGTTTTTTTAACGAATATTCGAGCTTCACCCCTTTCGCGTTTCGCTTATTTATGAGTTGCGAGCCCAATTTCTTTTCTAAAACATTCTCTAGCACGACTATCAACTCCGCGTAACTCGTTTATACCGCAATTCTGCCGCCAACATTTAAAAAATGGACCTCCGAAAACGATAATTGTACGTTTTTTTAACGAATATTCGAGCTTCACCCCTTTTGCGTTTCGCTTATTTATGAATTGCGAGCCCAATTTCTTTTCTAAAACATTCTCTAGCACGACTATCAACTCCGCGTAACTCGTTTATACCGCAATTCTGCCGCCAACATTTAAAAAATGGACCTCCGAAAACGATAATTGTACGTTTTTTTAAACGAATATTCGAGCTTCACCCCTTTCGCGTTTCGCTTATTTATGAGTTGCGAGCCCAATTTCTTTTCTAAAACATTCTCTAGCACGACTATCAACTCCGCGTAACTCGTTTATACCGCAATTCTGCCGCCAAAACTGAAGAAACTATTGTATTTATTTTGTAAATTTAGAGCGCGCGCTCCCCTCACTTCACGTACGTCGTTTTCGGTTTCCGTCGGCGATGACAACGAGTACGACGAGTTAGGAAAGGTATGGGAATTTATATTCAATATATTTATATTTTTGGTTTTTTTTTTAGTTTCTTGACGACAAAAAATCATTACTCACACAATCATAAACCTAGTTATTGATTAGCAGTTTTGATTAAAGAAGGCCTCCCACGAATATTTCGTCTCATAGACTGCCAACGTAGTGATGTTGGGGGCGCTCACCCGAGCACATTGCAACGCATCCGAAATGCTACCGTAACCTATAAATCGATATATTGTCGCAAAAATGGCCTCAAAGGATATGCCAGTACACCTGAAACATGCGACCAAAAATGGAGCGCGCACAGTAGCACTAGGGAAAATTTCTATACGTTCCTTTACGAAAATTATTATATTTTAGATGAAACCCGATATTATTCATAGGGGGAAACATTATTATATCGTCGCCAGCTTCATTTTCCTATCTCCGCGTCCTAGCACGCGTTGCCTGTCGATTCTTGATTCCTTTGAGGCCATTTTTTGCGACAATATATCGATTTATAGGTTACGGTAGCATTTCGGATGCGTTGCAATGTGCTCGGGTGAGCGCCCCCCACATCACTACGTTGGCAGTCTATGAGACGAAATATTCGTGGGAGGCCTTCTTTAAGTTGCGTTCCATTATACTAGTTCTTTTCATACGTTGTTTCCTTTGATCTCTACTCACATGCTTCTTTGGTAGGTCATGTCGCGCGAGCCTCCGGACCGTGTTTTTCCTTCTTGTCCCTCCAGGCCTATGGCTGTGTCCGCCCCTAGTGGGCGAGTGGGTGCCGTATCGCACAATGTGCGCATCCCCATCTCAGATGGTGGACGGCAGAGCAACGCTACGGCGGACGCTCGAATGATGACTCGTACAGAGCATCAACTCGTTCTTGATCGACTCCAACATGGCTATATGGCTACCATAGATGCCAAGAAGGGGCAGATTACGAAGCTCCAATTGGAGATTCAACATCTGAAGAACAAGAACAGAGATCTTACGCTTCAGTTGAAGAGTGGGAAGAATAATGCAGCTGTTGACTCAGCTCTGCGTTCGGAGAACGCTGTACTCAAGGGCCGAAATGAAAATTTGGTTCTTCAAGTTCAGATTTCAAAGAAACAAGCTGATGACGCCATTACGCAAGTTGCTGTACTGCGAAGTACTGTCGAAGTAATGCAGCGAAATTCCTTGCCTCCTCCTCCGAAACAGGAGCCTGAATCTTCTCTCAAATCACCGCGTGTGAAAAGAGGAAGGCATTGTATATGCAAGAATATGAGATCCGGTCGAGTTGATAAGCCGAGAGACCGACGTACTATCAGTAAGTACTCTGACAATCTGTGGTCATTTTTGACTCGGCAGGTCGGTGTCGGTGCAGTTGCTAAACTGACTGCTAAGAAAGTGCTTGCAAATTTGCTCAAGGCAAATTTCGACAAAGAACTTTCACTTGACGTTAAGCAATCGCTCTTAATTAAAGTCGAGTCTCGCCTTTCTGTCGGTTCATGGCAAAGCCTTAAGGCAGCATTCCTTCGATTCGGAGTGGAGGATCCTTTTGCGAGTACTAATAAAGTGCTCGCTCTGGAGCAGTCCATTTTGAAGCAGTACGATCCTCTTTTGGAGACACTTATGCTCCCTATGACGGTGAAGTGCAAAGATAACGGAAATAAGACCGTGACCGAGAATCGCTTGGTAACTCGTGTTAGGAAGGGAAAGGTGCACGAACTCCTGAAGAAGCGATTAGACTTGCTGGCTGAGCATGATGCACTACGGTCTGACGATGAGCTGAAGGACAAGTTCTTCATCACCCTTGTGGGAGACGAAGGCGGCAAGACCAGTAAACTGGCTGCTCTCATTGGGAACGCTAAGAATCCCAACAGTCCGCATTCTGCGATCCCACTCGTGGTGTTTGATGCTGTCGAGTCATACGACAACATGGAGACGGCATACGACTACATTCTTTATGAATGTAATGCAATCAAAGAGATCACTCTCGAAAACGGTCTCTCACTCCCGGTGAAGTGGAAGGATACTGGGGATATGAAGTATGTTTGTGAGCTCCATGGTCACAAGGGGCCTTCATCCTCGTTTCCCTGTCTGCTGTGTCATATTCCTCTGAGATTGACACATGCTACCATGAACCCGGGTGGCACCACGTACCAGAACCGTACTAGAGAAGAGCTAGTTGAAATGGGCACGAAAGGACAAGCAGATCCTAAAAATTCGAAGAGGTATCTGTCGATGAAACGACCACCTCTGAGCCCATTCTCTGTAGATGCTGTTATCCCGAGCTCTATGCACGCGATTATGGGAGCGTTCCAGGCTAACATAACTGAACTAGAGCTACAAGCTGACCTTATCGATCGAGAGGGCAATGTGGCTCTCACTGCCAATGGCAAGAGGAAGGCATCCTCTACAATTTCGAATCAGATAGTGAAGGCCCGTGCTGTGTGCGATACAATGGCTCATGAAGATTCGACTCTCAGAGTTATCGAGTCTATCAGAGAAGCAGTCAGAACGGGTACTCTGGTTCCCCCCCAAGTCAGATGTGGCCAGGTGCTCATCGGAAAGATGTCTCTTCGTGGACAATCGGGCGCTTTCTTTGGAAATGCAGCTTGTGAACTGTGCTAACTGCGCCAAATCGCTGCACAGAGAATGCGAATTGCAGTTGGCCTCCGTGAACGCACCCATCACGTGCATAAACTGCAGCTCTTACAACTATGACGCGCGTGTGAAATCATTACGTGTCGAGGTTGATAAAGCAGTTGTGGAGGCTGATAATGAATTATCAGTTTGCAAAACGCTCGAACAGACTGATCATGGCACTGTACGCACCTCTATCGAAACCGTATACAAGAAATATGGCGCGTACAAGTCTGCATACGGCAAGCACGATTTCAATGGAAATCAAGTCAGATCCCTCTGTCGTGAAGAGTGTGGCTATGAGCTCCGCCTTGCTTTCCCCTTTCCTCTGACTGAGAAGGTGTACTATCTCACCGAAAACCTCATCATTCTTGGGAACATCCAAGAGCTCAATAAAGCCGCAATTCTGACTGAGAGCGAGGTGGAGGAGTTCAAGTGTCTAATCCATGATCTCCGCGAAATCGCTGTAACGCGGTTTCCCAGCCAGATTCTACAGCCTAAGCTACATTGGATCCTCGATCACTTCCTTCCGTGCATCGAGAGAGACAAGACGTTGGGTCTCACGTCTGAGCAGGCAATAGAATCGCTCCACGCATTCTGGAATACGCAGCTCAGGCGATTCAAGTGCTATAAGAATGCACAGGAAAAACAACAGAGAATATTCCTAGAGTGCTTGCTGAAGGGTCATCTTGGCATAATTATGAAGCACTAGGAATGTTTCGTATTTGAGTCCTCTCTTTTCACCTTCTCCAATCTCACTCTCCGTTATTCTTCTTTTCCGTCTCTATCGGTTCGTTAGGATTTCTTCGTAATTTGTATGCGTTATAACAACTCAAGAAATGTTAATATGTCATGTTAGCATTTAATTTATTATCCACTTACAGATGACTTCTCTGGCTGCACAAGTTCAACTGCTGCTCGACGCAAACCCTGATCAAGTGAGGATTTTTATGCATTTGTTACCTCTTATATTTGTTTAAAAGTTATATACAGTGAACATCTAAAGGCTGTATTCTCACCGTCTAGAGAAACTTAACACGAGAATACGTTACACAATAAGCTATGCTTTTCAGACCCTCTCGGCTGATCAACTGCTCGAGATCGTCAACAAACATTTGACTGACCAGGTAGGAATTACAGAATTTTAACATACTTTCTCCACATAAATATAATTAGAATGGAAATTTTAAAATATTAAGGAAATCAATTATATTTAGAAAAGCCCAAATTTCCACCCATAGGTTTAATTAATATTGTATGGTTCTTGTATGCCGGTATCTGTTTCTTGTAGCTAATGTATAGTGCAAAAAGATGAAATTATCATTAAATAAATTGATCAGCTCCAATAATTATTGATTAATTCTGTTTTCAGGGTCTCGGTGACGATTCGAGGACGGATCCGCTCCCTGCGCCTGCAGAATCTGCAATGGAGGTTAGAGCTGGAAAAAATGCGAGATTGTTTCACTGTTAAATCCGACTTTTCTTTTATTGCTAATCCTACAGGTCGATGAGAGTATCGCCATGGACAAGAGCGAGGATGGCGTTAAGAATATTCCTCCCACCGTGCCACCATTCAAGATTCCACGGAAAGTGCCGGCGAAGGGAGAGAAGCCGATAAAGACTGTATGTTCTCCTCAGTTATCTTGATTGTAGAAAACAATCTTCCCTTCGTGTAATGTAGCATTCATTCCTTTTCGTTTATTCGAATTCATTAACCCCAGATCCAATGAGCCATTTTTCCTCAAATATTAATTTCCCCTAAAACTCGTAGTACACGTGATCGAATTATATAATTGTTGAATTTGAGAAGACGCGGTCGAATGTCGACGGGATACCTAAGAGAAGGCGAGGAGGGAAAGGAGGAAAAGGAAGAGAAAAGGGAAGAGGAGGAGGCACTCAGTGGCCTGGGGTGATTTTTTCTACATTTCTTATGCATTATATGATTTAAATATGTGTGGTCCGGAGTTTTACATTTACCGGAGTATACATGGAAAATTGCAGCATCTTAATATTGATTGATTTCAGAACGACCCCGTGCGGGCGAAGAGAGCGCGAGTCGATGAAGACGATGGAGCTGCGAGTACCGTGAAGGTACCTGAAAATCGTCATTTTATCTTTATCAAATTTAAATTATTATAGATTTTGTTCTAAAATATACATAATTATTGTTGTTTTAAAATATATACAAATATTTACGCTACTGAGGGTGATATTTTAGGAGCCAGTTGCTGCTCAAGAAGAGGTCACGACTGCAGGAGAAGCGACAATTGGACAGGTACGCATTGTGATTGAATATAGAATAATACAATTTCGAGTAGTGAATTTATCAATTATTATAGATTACGGTAGTTTTCGGCAAAACCAGTTCGTAACGCATGGACTGCACTTTCCCAACATTTGATTTTAATTATAATACTACGGATTACAGGGTAATGATTCATCTCCCGTGGATGGAGTGGAGAAGCAGGGCTTTGCCGCCAAGGGCTCCGTCAGAAGCCACAATCAGAAGGTGTGGTTCTTTCAGTGTTATGTGCAACTAAATTTGAAATATGAATAAACAATGGTAATTTTTGGTTTTAGCCTGATTTATGAGGCACATTCTCTTTCCTGGGTTGTCAATTTTATTTCAATATCAGAATAATAATAAAAATTAGTAATAACGTCGAATTTAAGGAGATCTCAGTTGTACGAGGAGGAGGAGTCTGTGGACGAGGAGGAAAGGGAAAAGGAGAAAGAGGAGGCAGAGGAACTCAAGTAAGTTTGTATACTGAGAATATAGAAGACACATGGGATAATCAAATATATAAAAGTATGATATTTATGCAATGTACAACTAACATTTTATCGGGACTTTTTCCACAGTAGACACTTATATTATTTTCTATTTTAAGTCTCTCGATTCTCTGGCCCTTCTCACTTCGGCTATTCAAGGACAACGCGTCCAAATCGGAGCAGTTCATATTGTGAGTTTTCTTTCTACAACTCGTTACAGCCTTCTCCTCCTCTAAAGATCTCTTCGAAATTAGCTGTCTAGTTTCAATTGCTAATGAAAAAACTGCTAATTTTTGGACGTGTTATTCACGAATGACTCCAAAACTTGTTTATATTAATTCCTTTCGAGAGTATTTTTACGATCAGAGCTCTCCCATTTTTCTCTCCCTCCGACCATGCATATTTATTTAAGTATATTCTAAAATTAACTACTTCTTGTTCAGAATGTGAACAATGGTTCTGGAGGACGTCACGCAAATAGAGCTCAGCGCAACCGCTACTTCGCACAGCAGAGGAAGAAGAAAGAGCAGAAATAGCTGAAGATTACGGTAGTCCAGTTAGATCACTATTAAATAAGACGTAGTATATAGAATTTTAAATATTATCTGATCTCTTCTGTTAATAGTTATGCTGTACAATCTGATTGTTTATGTTGTTAGTCACTTCTAAGTGCATTTTGGTCTTATTGCCAAGTCTCTAAAGAGATGAATTTGTGTTTCGTTCATAGAATAAATAATCGCGATCTTCTTTGTCCCAACACATTCCGAGTTTTCGTACAGATTGTTTATGTGAAATTCAGCGGTCCACATGAGAATTGGCATTTTAGAAGCAATGAGAGTGAAAGAAAGCTTTTCCGAGTCGATATTTTGGAGCAAGTGAGAGAATGCTAATAGAGCCTCTCCGTAGCGCTCGTGACAAGGACGGGAATAGAGGCCTCTTCCTCCAACTCTCCTGTGGCATATTGGTAGATGCGTGACCCCATCACCCGTCGCACCCGGGTTCGAATCCCCTCCTCTACTTTTGTCTTGCTCCTTTTCCCCCTCTCTGCCCCGCTATTGTACCCTCTGAATTGACGTGCTATAGGTAGCATAAGGCGATAAAATAGTGGAATTTCAAAATATAGCTGGAAGGTTGAATTAACCTTTTCATTTAGCTCTTCGGAATTTTAGAAAATATCTTCATTGAACAGATTAGCAATAATGAGTAACAACAAAAAATAAAACCAAACCAAAAAATAAAACCAAATTACAAAGAGTTGTGCATTGGAAAGACATGATAAAGCAAATATTTGCTAATCTTCTACGTTATATCATATAACATATCGAACTTATCGATAGTAAACAAAAAAAGAGATATGTTTACTATGTTTGGAGGCCAACACTCACAACCTGACACCCATTCCCAGCGTCGACCGCGCAATCCCCAGCCGCCTACAGAGAGTGAGGGGGGGAGGAAGAATGAGAGAGGCATACAGAGAAACATTGATATGTTTCATGAGTATCGATTGATTCACTAGGCTAAGAATAGCTTTTCAGAAAAAAAAGTGTTTGTAAATTAATAATTTAAAATGATAAATTATCGTCAGGAAGGGAAGTTTGGGATAATGTGCAGTTATACTACACTGCTCAATCAATCACAATTGCTTTGCTACTTCCAAAGCACACAATTGTGTGCTTTGGAAGTAGCAAAGCAATTGTGACTGATTTTGCAGTGAAGCATAATAAATATTATGCGTCAACAAACTTCGTTTGTCTAGCATAATATACTATCAATAACTGTGAGCTCTCTCAACTAAATTTTATCAAAAGAGACTCCGAATAGTTGCGACGGGCCTGAAGTATGTTTTTGAAACAAATTTAAAAAAAAAATGAAATGTCGTAGTTGAAAGAAAACTTACGAGATGAAGATACGGTAGTCCTCAATTGTCCATCATCATTACTCGGATCTATCCATTGTACATGAGTCCTCGTGGGAAAGAGAGGGACGTCCTCCCCAATCCATCGATCGGTGACCTTACGAGCCAATTCTCTAGTGGCAGGAAATTGGAAATATTTGATCTCCGAGCCTCTCATAACCTTAAATGAAGAAGATTTTGAGATCTGTTTATTTTTTGCATTTTTTGTTGATTTCGAGATGGAAAGCCAAATAACACATTCACGAGGGGGGGGCTCAAAAGTGGATACAAAGTGGTCCCGATAATGAAGTGCAAGTACTACGGTAAAATTACTGGTGCCGCCATACGTTTCATAGCAATACCGAAGTAAGCAATGAGAATTCACGTGTTGCAATTGTGGCCTTCCTTTGTTCGTTTCTCAAAAGGGGATCGGGAATTACGATCCCCCGTAACATCTAGATAGGGGAATGGAATCATTGAATACAATTAATTTCCGGATAAATTGCGAACCTCACGGAGTCTGGCGACGTCATCGATCGATAGTGAGGGGAACAAATAATCGATTTCCACACGCTCAATATCTCTCAACGAGAGTTCGAATGAGTGAGAAGTTGTTGTTCGCATTGATAGGAGATGGCGTGCGAGTGTTCTGAAAATTGTGGTATAAAATTTGAGAAAATATGCGAGTTGAGCGTGAAAAGAGGGTTCGAATATGGTAACATCACTATTCCTAGTGTTATGTGGAAAGACTCTCCAAATTAAAGTGAAAGAAGTGAACCCGAGCATGCGTTGAAAATGTAGTTTTGTTAAAAGTGAAACATGATAGAAAAATTTACGCATCCCCGTAGAAAATCGGGGAGGGGGACAGTGTGTAATTATGTTGCAGTATTATTTAATTAATATTAAACAGATGTACAGTTAAAAATATAACGAGCAAGAAGTAGCATTGTTAAATCGCATGTATAATAAATAAGATAAATTACTCACCGAACCAAGAGTGAGTTTGAAACTTTTCGCAGTAACATAACGAAATTTGTCGAACAATTCGATGAGAGGGTCGTCATTGATTCGAATCTGCAAAAATAATAATTATACCATATAGAACATGAAATCACTCCTAGAAAGCGGTCACTCAAATTATAGTAACGCGATTCCGAACTAAATCAGATGCTTATACATTAAAGGAACAAGTATCTAATAGATGTTTGGGTCAAAAAGCAAAAAATACTACACATTAATTACTGTAGTAGGCCTGAACACGTCCAAAATTCTGGGCTTGAGGCAAGTCCAATATTTATAAACTTGAGGTAAGTCAGTTATCTTTATGTCTACTACAGTAAGTGCTGCAGGACACACGATTTCTCCGGTTGTCCAATGAACGAAGTTTCTAGTTTTTGTTGTATTACTGAGAGAAAAACCGCACCTTGACAACCAAATATTCGAATTCGACATTCTTGGCCATTCGTTCGAATGATTCCGTGTACAATTTAGACGTCGTGCGAAGGGGACGACGATTACGAAGCCACAATTGGTATCCATCGAATCCGCACTCTCTAGTCGCATTCTGAAAAAAAAGACTAATAATGCACTTCAAGTTATGCTCCCTGTCGAATTTTTTTGCTAAATAGCCAACAAGTTCAATAACAGTGCCTTTCCCCGTTGTAATTATGAATTTATTACAAATATCATCAATTAGGTCTCATTAATTTTGGCAAGCTTTTATGCGAAATCTGACCAATTTATAGATTTCACAGCTTTATTGACTCACTTTGATATGAACTTCTTCCCACACTCCTCCCTTTTCCTTCTCAATCTTCATCGTCGATTCGATTAGATGCAATTTCTTGTCCACTCTTGCTCTGCTTCTATCGGCGAAATTGAGATGTGAGAAGATCATCTCGATCATTTCATAAGGGAGGTCCAACAGATTCTGAAATGTTTAAATTTATCTTTCTAAATAATTTAATTCCAATATTTGCTCGGATGCTCAATTTAGGTAAATATCAGCTTTTTCGAATTGAAATTTTACCAAAGTAGTCTACTTCTAAACTAGCGACATACAGAAAGGAAAAGAAACTCGACGACTCACCATCACGTTCCGCTCCTTTTCTTCAGCCAATTCGTCAACAGAATTTCAAACGATCTTCAATTTGCAAAAATAAATAAGTGGCAAACAGCTACATTCACTTAGAAACTGCTAGGTAAACAATCACATTATTAGCCAATGGCCAAATGTATGAAGTACAGTATAACAACGGCAGATATCATTCGGGGTCGGCAACCATTCAAAGCTTGCACTTCACGAAAATCATTTCCGTATAAGATTTTTATGCAATAAATATAGCATAATTTCGAAAATATTCGAACACAAGTTGTATTCGTGAGCGAAAAAGGAAGATGACAGACAAAACAGTGCTGAAAAAGTGAGACTTACAATAACAACAGTCATGGTCTTTACATGTCCCTATTCGAAAACAAACTAAATTTTAATATTTCCATATTCCTCTGCACATAGTCCAATATGACTAATGAGAGGAGGGTCTCTCCCATTTCTTTTCAGTCTTCTAGTGCGAATCTTCCGGGTGAGATTCGAGAACAACAAGGAACTTTGTTACTCCCTCTGCAAAGATATCACAGCATTCGCACAATTCCTCACAATGTGCATTTACGTTACCGCTTATCAATATATTCGACTCCCTATGTGCTATGATAGCACTGCTATCCCGATCCGGACGGTGCCTCTGATCCGAAGTTGAAATAATTCAATTGTCGGAATTAAATACCGATATTATATAATTTTTGAAGTGGCCCAAAATTAAGCACCAAGGAAGCATACTGTATCAGGTTCATCGAAAATCAATGCCAAACGTTTTGGCTCCGCCCGTTTTAGAGATGTCGCATCTTCATCCGGTGGAAAAGGCTAGTGAGGCAGAGAGCGATCGAAAAAAGTTGCCACTACGCCACTTCGTGGCTCCGTGGCAACTTTTTTCGATCGCTCTCTGCCTCACGAGCCTTTCACAACGGAAACGCAGGATACAGTGCGTTCAGAATTTTTAGAACACTTTCAGAAATGTTTCCTGTGATTCCCTACGCTCTCTGAATCTTTCTGGAACTTTTCAAAATTTTCGATTTTTCACGTTCAAACACGTTTCGAACATCGTAAAACACTTTTCCTGCGAACTCCTACGCTCTCTGAATCATTTGGAAATTTTTTGAAATTTTCGATTTTTCACGTTAAAACGCGTTAGAACACGTTCGGACACGTTTCCGACATCGCAAAACACTTTTGTAGTGATCCCATACGCTTTCTGAATCATTTTGGAACTTTTTGAATTTTTCGATTTTCCACGTTAAAACTCGGCAAAACAGGTGAAAACGTGTTTCATGGAACTCAAAAACGTGTTAGAACGGTTTCTGACACTCGCGAAAAATGCGGCAAAAGGTTTGGCCGCGGCGGGGGTCGAACCTGCGTCGGTCGGATTGCTAGTCCAGCGCGTAACCCACTTGGCCATGGATTTGGTGATTTAAATTTTGTAAAATTTTAAAGCAATTCTGGTCTATTATCATATGCAAAAAGTGCTGAGAAGATAGCATAATTTTGAAGCGATTTATAGCGAAAAGACGAAAATTTTGCGAACGGAAGGAATCACACAAAAAACAAACAGACAGACAGACAGACAGACGTTAGCATTTTCTAATATATAGTAATTGCTTGCACAATTCAAAAATAGGGAATTATTTCCAGTGATTTTCGTTGTAAAGCTTGTGATAAGGGAGGACCATCCGCATCGGAAGAGCAAACAGAAAATTTCGGTAATTTTGAAAATCGTTGGACTCAACTACTAATGAGTATCTCACCATAAGTGTCGGATAAAAGGAAAATTGACATGTCTCCAGTTACGGGAACGGCCACTGTTGGAAAACCAAGATTGAATCGATCGTTGATCTCTCGAGCCAATTCTTCCGTCACACAGAATGAGAGTCGTTTGTTAGTCGATCCTATCACGATCTGAGGAAGAATACGTTTCAAAAGATAAAAAACCAATACTATATAAAGTTGCTTGACCTGATAGAAATATATAAAAGGAGTTCGAACCTCGCGAAGGTTAGTGACGTCATTAAAGGTGAGAGACGTAAAAAGAGCTTCGAAGGCGACTTGGTCGATTCTCTCAATGAGATCACGAAGATACGAGAAGGGTTGAGAAGTCGAAAGAGGGCGAGGAAGATTCTGATTCATTAGACCAATTTCGGACAATTTAAAGGCTATAGTGTTGGCAATTTGATTCCTTTGGCGAAACTCAGATCATTTTTATTCCCCGTAGAAGGAATCGGATGAATCAGAGATTCATTTGGATCCTTCGCGTTGAATGACAAGGATTCATTCCGCTCTTAACTGCGCGCTGTTGACCGGTTAAGAAGGAATCAAATTGACAACACTACTAGTTTACTTTAGCGGGTGAACCCGAGGTGGGACCCTCATTCATCATTTCATTATCTGACTCAAGCGGTCACCTCTCGTGGTCCAGTTAAGGAAACTAGCGCCTAATTACGAAGGGGTATGGTACAGGCCAACATCGATCGGTGCAGTTATAAACAGTTCGGGCTGGGAGCGAACAAACACCTTTATAGCTAAAGGCCCATTCATACCTAGAAATTGACGCAAAAAAATAGAATAATGGCGTCACAATATAAACGAACCGATGTGGCATCTATCGACAGCTCTCTTGCATCCACGATTCGCACCGTGTTGAAAATCTCGACGACGTTTGAATCCATCTATGAAATAGAGGATCAATAATTAAAACAATATTCACAAAAAAAAAACAATACTGATTTCCCTACATTTACAATGAATGATGATCGATAGGTATTCTTGTTCCTAATCTATAGGCCCACCCCCATCAAAAACTCCACTGCTATGTGCACCACACGGAGATCCAATAAGACATACATTGGATATGCGGTACTCTACCGCTTCCGAGGGTCCTCCCCTCAATTTCTCATTCCTTTGTGGTTGACCCTCTGCGAATCCCCATTTTTGACATTTTCAATTTTTGATTGTTGAATCAACATTTCCTCCTATTCTTTTATTCGCACATTTGTGTACATGCTGTCGCAACCTTGTGGTGTACAATAATAAAAAGAAAGGAAAATAAACTAGGGTAAAGTTATAATCTTATATTTTCAACACAAATTTACTTACGAGGATGTTGAGAATTCCGAAAGAAACATTCTTCGCAATTCTATCGAATAAATTGGCGTCGAATTCACCGTACAATCTAGGTCCATTGCGATTTAGAAGAAAGAAGTTTCCCTGAAACAGACATATACCAATAAGTAAAGCATTGTTCGTACCTATCAAAGAAAAACTGACAATGATGAACACATCATCCCACAATTCTCCTCCTTCCTTCTCAAATTTCATCGTTGATTCGATTCGATGAAGTCTCTTGTTCACTAATTCTGCTTCGACTTGCGAAATCGAGAGGAGAGAGAATCTTCTCGATTATTTCATCGGGTAGATCAAGGAGAGACTGGAAGATGAAAATTACATATATAAAAATTATTTATTTCGAATAATGAATAATAGTGATTTGACGTATCCAACAAGGCACAATGTACAAAGAAAAAAGGCGATGTGTTCTATGTTTGCCGATGTATTGAGGGAAATTCCCGTAAAAAAGGTAATAGCATAATTTACATATCCTTCTATAACTTTAATTCTCACAGTTTGACAAAGAGAACTCACGCGTTCCGTCGCCTCCGGCAAATCTTCATTATCTCCTACCGTATCATCCCCTATTACCGTATCCTCCGACATCCTGAAATTGGTGTTTGTAAAATAGATAACCAGTTGTGATTCACTATCATAGTCTAATAAATTCATCCGTTCCCATAGAAAATGCTAGGCAAATAATTGCACCATTAGCCACTGGCCAAATGTATGAAGTACAGTATACCAATGGCAGATATCATTCAAGAGTCGGCAACCATTCAAAGCTTGCACTTCACGAAAATTTCGAATAAATTCGTCCTCAAGATCATCGTGCAAACAATAACGTTGGACAGAAAAGGACTTCTTAGTTTAGGGGGAATACCCCTTTTCCCTCCTTTGAAGGATCAAAAGTGGGAGACAGGAGTGATAGAGAAAGGGGACAGGGCGGCACTTCTTCACTTTACCGGACCAAGCAACATATCTGAGGGGTGAATGAGAGGCGACCGCTATATTCTCACAGTTAAATGATGAATGAGGGTCCCACCCCGGGGGTGGCTTGGTCCGGTGAAGTGAAGAAGTGCCGACAGGGCATACGCACTCTCACCACCCCCCCCCCCCTAAAGTAGAAAAGTGACAGATAACGTTGGAAGGCTCGTCAGTCATATTTCTTTAAGCAGCATCAAAATGGATTGCAAAATAATCGTATTCACACTCATAGATCGAAAGGTACGTAAAAAATTACGAAGCCAACCCGCATTTTGAGAATTTTTGGTGGAAAAAAAATGAAAACCCAACCCGCCTTTTCGGTTTTGCATACCCATTTTTGACGAGCCCAACCCGCATTTTCTGCTTTTCATACCCATTTTTGGCAAACCCAAACCGCATTTTCGACTTGCCGCAACGCACCCTTTCCACCTATGTTCACACTATTGAAGTGTACTAAGGCAATATGATATAGAATACTGGAATTATCAAATATAGCTTGAAGGTTGTATCAACCCTTTCATTGAGCCTTTACGAAATATTATTGAAACATCTTTCTTTATTCAGCAGATTAGCAATAACGAGTAACAACTGACAATGAAAGCAAACGAACGATTAAAGTTAATTGAGGATTGAAGTTGCTAATCTTCTATAGTATATTATGAGTATCGATTGAGTCACTATATCTTTAAAAGCTTCTCAGAAAAGAGTGTTGTTCAATTAATAACTTAAAAAAGGTAAAGTTTCTTCAGGGATGGATGTTTAACATTAAAGGGACCCGGCACCGGAAATTAATTAAGGCTCAGAAAACGCATGTGTGTTGTGCGATCACAAAAATGTAAAAAAAATAATTTTAAAAATTTTTCCTGAATTTTCAAAGTTCAGGACCGGAGCCGGCTTATATACACCGGTACGTGGGAAAACACACCACCGAGGCACACCACATGTACCGATCGCTTTTTACAGCCATTTTTATTGATTTCCTACTGTATTTTATATATGTTTTATACATATTCCGCATCAGAATATTGATTTGCGATTGTTCCCGACACGTATGCTTGGAATTCACACTAGATTAACCTGGAGAATGAATGTAAACACATGACGAGAGAAAAGATTCACTTCCGGAGAGTTTGCGATCAGACGAAGACTTTTCCGACACATACTCCGGTTTTCGTTTGCACGTTGTGCGCACGTCTCTCTTACAGTTCTTCGCTCTCTCGCCCGCGCTGATACTCAGCCGAGAGAGGGAAGAAATGAAGAGAGTCACTACACTGTACGTGCGATGGACGTCCACTGCACAGCCGTGGTGCATGCGCGCACCGTGCGTTTCAAAACAGGAGTAGACGACACTCCACACAACTGGAGCGGCTGCTCTGAGAGAATCGAGGCATCATTAGGACTTGCCATGAGCTGCAGCGCCATCAAATACCAAAGATGGCGCCTGCGGTTTTCCCAACTCCGCTCTTCCGATGTGTGCCAGTAATCTTCCCAATTCAATAGAAATATATGTTCTGATATGAAATATGTACAAAACGTATATAAAATACCGTAGGAAATCAATAAAAATTGCTGTAAAAGCGACCGGTACATGTGGTGTGCCCCGGTGGTGTGTTTTCCCACGTACCGGTGTATATAAGCCGGCTCCGGTCCTGAACTTTGAAAATTGCGGAAAATTCAGGAAAAATTTTTAAAATTATTTTTTAAACATTTTTGAGATCGCACAACACACCCGCGTTTTTTTTTTTTTTTTTTTTTTTTTTTTTTTTTTTTTCTGAGCTTTTTTTTTTTTTTCTGAGCCTAAATTATTTTCCGGTGCCGGGTCCCTTTAAGTTAAATGGTTAACTGTCAACTACCTCAAGTTACAAAATCTTCTTCCATCTTCTCAGTAATTCCAATCAAACTGTACACAAATAGACTATCGAAGCACACAAATAGACTATCGAAGCATGTATCGAAGCACGGGACCTGAAAATGTATTTGTAAAATACATTTCAAAAAGTAGAAATATGTTGTAGTTGGAAACGAGGGGCTCCAAAATCCCGATACCCTACAAGAGAAATAAACAGAGGCTGTTCACGACCACAATGCGAGAACTTACTTACTACGGTAATGCTATGAAACTTGTGGATTGCACAAGGCATTACACCGTAGTAAGTACAGTTGATTCTCATGACCCCTTTTTCTGCGCCTTTCGAAAAATATGTCCAGCGTAGGAAAAAATCTCACGATATGAACTCTGAAATACGCCAGTTCTCAATTGTCCATCATCACTATTCGGATGGCTCCATCGTAAATGAGCCCTCGTGGGAAGGAGAGGGACGTCCTTCCCAATCCATCGATCGGTGACCTTACGAGCCAATTCTCTAGTGGCAGGAAATTGGAAATATTTGATCTCCGAGCCTCGAATCACCTGAAATGAAGAAGATTTTGAGAACTGCCTATTTGTTTCGCACTTTTATAGTCGTAGATATCGAAATGTAGCGCCTGGCAATTCGAATAGTTCATTTGATAGGCATATTTTGCTATAAAGCTTTAAAGGTGGTGTCCCACGAACTTTTGGTCAACTGAGTTCTCAATGTCGGGTTATGGTAATCAGTTCCCCGGTATGAGCCCCGCAAACCGCACGTTCAACCGATAAGTTTGAACAAAGTTACTCGAGTTTGGCTCTGTGCCAAACTGACCCTGACGCGCAGGGATTCAAAAAATGAGAGGGAGGGATAATGGGAAAAGAGGAGAGAGCGACCGCGCCATTGGCACATAGGAGATAAGGAATGAGGGAGCGCGAGATCGTAATACTCCTTCTTTAAGATCGATTCGGAATAAAAAACCAACTAACCTCACGGAGTCTGGCAACATCATCGATCGATAGTGAGGGGAACAAGGCATCGATTTCCACGTGCTGAATTCTCTCAATAAGAGTTTGAATGAGCGATAAGTTGTTGTTCGCAGTGATAGGGGGCGTGCGCGTGTTCTGAACGAAAATTGATTGTAATTTGAGAAAATTTGCAATTTGACCAAAAAAAAGATTTCCGAAATGACGTCACTATTTGTCTAATACTCAGAACGGGAAGTCTCCAACTTTCCTTACTCTGGAGACTAATTTAAAAGGACGACTACTCCAGCTGAGAGAGCATGCAAAATTGAGAGGTCATCTCTCACTATCTCTCAACCACTGCGCTCTCAGCTGGAGACAATGTCTCCAGAGTAAGGAAAGTTGGAGACTTCTCGCTCTGAGTATTGTCTAAAAGACTCGCCAAACTAAACGGAGTGACCTCAAACTTGTGCTGAAATGTTTTTTATATGCCTAGCGCATAGCCCTAGCATTTTTTCCTAGCTGGATCCCTGTCAAATTCCAGGAGGCAAAATTGCCGGAATCCAGTCTGGAAAAATACCAGAGAGGAGGGAGTTCGGCGATGCAGAGAAGGGTAAAATGAGGAAAATCGGGAAAAAGCTACGCCAACTCGTTACTGCTGGGTTTCGGGAAACACTAACTGATATTCAACAATTTTACTGAAAAATTTAACGAACAAGAAATAGCATTGCTAAATCGCACGTAAAATAAACAAGGCAATAACTGACCGAACTCGGAGTCAGTTTGATTTTCTTAGCAGTAACATAACGAAATTTGTCGAACAATTCGATGAGAGGGTCGTCATTGATTCGAATCTGCAAAAATAATAATTATACCTTTTAGAACATGAAATCAAAAACTTCTAGCAAGTAATCTCTCAAATTATAGTAACGCGATTCCGACCTTTAGAAATAAGTATTGAAGAAACAAGTATCTCATACTTTTGTGAGCGCAATCCCAAGCGCAAAGCAATATAATGTAAAATTTTGTACGGTAATATAGCTGAATGCTAGACTGGTACAAGGTAGACCACATTTCCGGTGCTCCAGTGGATGGAGTTTCTAGTTTTTGTTGTATTTAGGAAAAAAACCAACCTTGACAACCAAATATTCGAAGTCGACATTCTTGGCCATTCGTTCGAATGATTCCGTGTATTTATTTTAAAAAAAAACAGTTAGAAATGCATCGTGATTCGTGTGCAGATAATTGTGCCCGGCACCTATTCAGGAACACCAAGCAAGTGTAGGGGGTCGATTCGAGAGCGATATCGTCTTCGATGTAAATCTCGCATTATCTTTGCTCTTCGTCTTCATTCAGATTGTACTAGTGGAACCCTCGTCTCCCTTGAGCTCGCCGACAATTCCCTCAACAAGCAGTGACACCTTTTGAAGACGAAGTCCAGTATGTCTGCGAATGTGCTGGAAAAAAGATTTTAAAACAGCCAAACACTTCTACTCTTCTCTAGCTTTAATGCCACCCCGCACCTGTATGATCTCGAGCATCTCCTCAGCGTCGACGAATTCGTTGCCCTCCACCTGAACTTCAACGGCGTCCAGGTGCATGGCAACGATCATCTCCTTCATCGACCACGGACTGAAATAATAAAAGTCTCACTTCTTCCCCTTCACATTTGTCATCCCCTGACGTCGGCGCGCTTGTGACAGCTTGGTGGAGTGTTTCCTCCCCCTCTTCCCCCGAATCAGTGGATCGAAAGGTCCGTTACCTTGTAGGTGACTCTACTGGGGGAAGCATTTTCCCAACGTCTCGGAGAGCGTTGCCACGAATCCCTTCTCGAACTGCATGGAGAAGGTACGAGCGTGTCCGGAGACAAGCATCTACAGGTTCTCGCTGAGAAAGAAACCGTTTCAAATAGCAAAAAACGCTCTTAGGAAGAAAGGGGAGGATAACTCGCAAGCCTTCGTGCGATGGTGTCTCACTATCAGCGGAAATGGTCAGAATGACGTCGGCGTTGTCCGCCAGTCCCGAATCCACACAAGACACTGCGCCACGTCCGAGCGAGCGATGTGGCGCAGTGTCTACAGGGAGAGATTCGACCCTGCAAAAACTAGAATATTTTTTGAAGAGACGAATTAAGTGATAGGCTAACCAATTTTAAAGTAGCACATTTTCGTGATCTTCAGATGACTCACCGTTTCGCCCAGATCTAGAAGCTCCGCCTGTGAGAAGACACTTTAGAAGATCTCGACCTTAGTTCCTTCCGGCTTTCCAGATATTGCACGTGCCCTGCGAATACTGTGAAAAGAGAAACACTCAATTATGAATAAACCTGCTAAAGTAGTCATGGGCCCCGTCCGTCTCCTTTCTGCTGCATTCCAGCGTTCGATGAATATATTTCAGCGTGGAATAGACAGAGAAGTAGTTAAATATAATAGTTTACAAGATTGTCAGACAGTGTAGATGCCTGCTCATGGAAGATATGAAATAGTTAACGAATGAGGTGACTTAAAGGGTTGACGAGTAAAAAATCGAAAATCACGGGGAACGTCTTGAAGAAATGAATAATTTACGATAGGCGAGTATACAGAGATCATAGTTGATTAAAGGAAATCAAGCCAATATTACAGCACAATATCAGGATAATTCGAGAACATGGGGTTACTTCCGGTAACTAAGGAAGTAGATTAACCCGCCATTCTAGAAAATGGTCTGTCAAAGGGAAAATAAATAATGGAGAATGGGAAGAGGAGGCTTTTTTTGTTCATTTGGTTGCAGCTGCCCGTTGCTTCCCTCTCCTCTTTCAAGTACCCATCGATCAGAGAGGCGAAGGGAAGGGTAAAAGTAGGATTAGATTCGCAAGAAAAATAATGCGAATACAGAGAGTGATCTTGTCATTCTAGGATAGTGACGGAAATGATTTGGGAAACAACCAAATTTTAAGTCACTGGGAAGCACGATTCTTGTCAGGAATGGGAATCTTGCCTAGAGAGAAAGAGAGTGAGTGATAAAAAAACCCTGTGAGGCCATGCCATGCGAAAACAATTCATTTTAACATTTTTTGTACTTTTTTGTGACTAGTTCTTTCCGGACATGTACAAATGACATTTGCAAACACGCTCATTCCTTGATGAAATGCTCCACCCAATATAATCCCAAAGAACCACCAATGAGTACTTTTCTGCAAGTGAAGATGCCGTATTTCATATCTACTGTTATTTTTGAATTCCAGTTGTTTGGTTGGTTACGAATCGCTGCCATTCTGAGAATGGGTAACATTGATGTGTCTCGCAATATCTCTCGCATTCGCATTTATCATCGATATGAATAGGACGAGTAGGTACACTTTCTCTTTTAAATATGTGAACAGTATATCGGTATTTCCGATCACAGGCTCGTAGTGGAAGTTGGCGCTTCTTCAGAAAACTGAGCGTCATCTGCAATCGAATAGGGTAAACTTACATTTGGACAGGAAGTACTTACATCAACAGTTGCATTTGTGATCGCCTGGTAGAGAAGTTATTAGAATAGTCGGTTCTCAAATGATTCTCAGTCAATTAGTCACCTGTTGCACTACTTTTGTGGTTTTACGAAGCAACAAATATTTTTGTGTTCCCGGATCAGGATGAAATGTTACCGCATTCTGTTCACTCACCACATGGAACTCTCCACGATCGACACCAATCTTTCGTATCATATATCCTCGCTCAGGAGCATTGACGATTCCGATTCTGCTACACTTACGTGGATGCAGAAGATCGAGTTCGGCTGCATTGCATATAGTAATAGTCCTCGTTTTGAGCGTTTAAAAAAGAAAACAGAAAAAAACATACGAGAGGGAACGACGACTTTATGCGGTATTGTTCAAGCCAAGAGTGTTGCGATACACATCAAGATGAAGAACACCTGCACTGCAAAATGATGTATCATAAAAGTGTCTAACCGTAAAGAAATATTGGGTGGCTGACCTATTCGATCGGGAGGTTTTTTAAGAGAGCATCCACGAGAGGCCGGGACGCTGGGGGGATATTCACGGACGGCTTTTTAGCAACCTATCCCAATAACTTAGGGGTGAAGTCAGTATCACAAATGCTGATATTTGACCAAGTTACTAAGGTTCTGGGTCCCGCCCCGGAAAGTTACAGTAACCCGAGGTTCCGATATCGATTTTTTCACTATTTTAAAAGTAGATTTTTATAAGTGTTCTAGGTGTATTTTGCGAAGAAAATGCGAATAAAACTATTTTGGAAGCGATCTGACAAAGATAAAGGGTCGAAAAAGTCATTTTTCATCGTTTTTTTCGCTCTCCTGAAAAAAAGTTGGTCGTGTCCCCAACTTCTCATTACGATTTTCGGAATCTACATTGAATTCTACGTCTTGTATTCTACACCGCAGGAAATTCAATGCGTATTGCCGAACAGGGTAAAGCGGCAAACTTCACACTTTCGCATTTTCAGGTCGCATCAAAAGAGATTTTTTTTCGATTTCGAAATAGTTGGTCCCGATTTTCATCTACATTATATTTTTATCGATTTTCCGTCATTTCTAGCCTATTTAGACACTGTTTCAGCGATATTTCTTTCAATATTTTTTTCGACCATAACCCCAGGTTCATGGATTTTTCGCGAAAACTTTTTTTTCCAAAAGTCGATTTACCTGTGTGAAATGTGTTCAATACATGTAATACAAAAAGTGTGCTCAATATTTGACTGTGACTTTCAAACTATTGCACTTTTCAGGTTCACCCTACGAATGAAACGCACAATGAAAGTTCAATAATAAAAAATAAATTCTGGTACTATCTTATACTTTTGTTGTGCAATATTGATCACACTTCTTGTATTACATGTATTGAACACATTTCACACAGGTAAATCGACTTTTGAAGAAAAAAGTTTTCGCGAAAAATCCATGAACCCGGGGTCATGGTCGAAAAAATATTGAAAGAAATATCGCTGAAACAGTGTCTAAATAGGCTAGAAATGACGGAAAATCGATAAAAATATAATAAAGATGAAAATCGGGACCAACTATTTATAAATCGAAAAAAAATCTCTTTTGATGCGACCTGAAAATGCGAAAAGTGTGAAGTTTGCCGCTTTACAATGTTCGGCAATACGCATTAAATTTCCTGCGGTGTAGAATACACGACGTAGAATTCAATGTAGATTCCGAAAATCGTAATGAAAAGTTGGGGACATGAGCAAATTTTTTTTCAGGAGAGCGAAAAAACGATGAAAAATGACTTTTTCGACCTTTTATCTTTGTCAGATCGCTTCCAAAATAGTTTTATTCGCATTTTTTTTCTCGCAAAATACACATATAACACTTATAAAAATCTACTTTTTTAAAATAGTGAAAAAATCGATATCGGAAACTCGGGTTACTGTAACTTTCCGGGGCGGGACCCAGAACCTTAGTAACTTGGTCAAATATCAGCATTTGTGATACTGACTTCACCCCTAAGTTATTGGGATAGGTTGCTAAAAAGCCGTCCGTATGGTATGTCCGGCCTCTGGTGGATGCTCTCTTAAAGGAAGTTGAGGTTACATCTTCAGTTTAACGGCAACTCCGTCATCCGAATGCAGTAATTTCTCATAACTCATCAGAAACTCCTATATATTCTCTCTGTCATGAGTGATTTGGCAGTGTAGATGCCTGTAAATCGAACAATTATTCACTGAGCGACAAGGCGACAGAGCACATATTTGATGAGGCCAAGTGAAGGATGTGGTGTAATCAATATCATAGCAGAACGAATGAAAGAGAACGACCAATGGCTTTCTTTCGAACGCTAGAGAATAAATCAGGTCTACAATTACAAACATATTTACTACTCATACTATTATAATAAATGAGCCAGCCGAAATGTAATTCGATCACTCCGTAATAGGATGGGACGAATTGTTAAAAAGGTGAGATCGCTATCACTAAGTGATAAGCGAGGCAATATGAAGAGGAGTGGAATAGTGCACAGAACGAATATATAGCGATAGCACTGGAATCAATGAAGTGATTAAAAGGGCAAAATGGATGAGAATGGGGGGGAAATTCGGGGTAAAGAACGAGAGATTTCACGCTGGTATGGGAGAAATGACGTGGAAATGGAAGGAAGAGAATATAATGTTTATACGAGACAACTGCTCCTCCCTTCTCGTCTCTCTCTTATTTTGTAAATAGTTAATGAATTGTTTATCTTTGCTCCCTCATGATAGACAAGTAATTGAATGTGAAATACATTTGCATGAACTCGAGGTAGATAATTTGACTGATCATATTTCAATTCCACAACCGATTTCTGCTCCACCCCTGTTTTTTTTTTTAATTTTGCGAGAACACTACACAATGTTCATAATTGTATTAATAACATTTTTATTAATAAAAAAAATAAAAATTTTATTGAAGTGATCAGTGTAAACATTCTTCCATCTAATTGCTAATCAACAAATGGTGGTATACTATGGTTTGGAATCTTTACTACGAATTACGAATTGAATCATTCGATCATGACTGCATTCACAACAGACGGTGAACAATATATTTGTTAGTATTTCTCAATTTTAAATTTAAAATATTACATTCCGCACAGGAACAGTGCTATGAAAGAGACACACCGGGCATTTGAAGTATCTATGTAAGCAGAGAAGGTCAACTTTCTTAAAGCCAGTGGCTCGCTATTTTTCTTCGTTCTCAAGAGTAATTTTGAAGAGTACGATGGTGGAGAAAAGATGACGATATTGAACGTTGCGGTGCAAGCGGCATTGAACCGCTCGAATCAAGATTCTGAAATGAGTAACAACCACTTAAATATAAAAGATAATCTAAGTAATTAAAGAAGATATTGTTCAAGTTTCGTTATTTTTCAACGCATGAATCTCACCAAACTGGAGAGTGTAGCAGCCGAACTACACATTTTGGTACTACAAGAATGGTTGTGGCAGAGTAGATGCCTGCAAAATGAACAAAAATTCAGTGACTGAATAAATAAAGAAAAAAAACATATTACCATGCAAGAACAAGCAGAATCAATGAAAGGTACTGAGCATGATTTCAAATCGTATAATATGATAAGTTGACTATTGATAACATTGAGTGATGAGTGAAAAACAAAAGAGTAAGACAACTGAAATCTTTTTCAAACATTCGGTAAACAATGGGAAGATCTGTGAGAGGGCGAGGCACGTTTGACAAGTTATTCAAAAGATTGAGAAAAGAGGGGAATAGTGCTGGGTACGAATGAATAGCGGTAGAATGAGAATGAGGTGATTAACAGGAGATTAATAGATGAGAAAGAGACTATTACGGAGGATGAGAACGAGGGAACTTTTAATGGAAGGACGAGAAACGAATGAATTCGTATCGAAGATCTCTAAGTGTATTCTTTTTTCACCCACTTCATTTCACAAACCGGCGAACCATCCAGAAAGGGGTTGGAATTGACAGAGCGTGTAAAGTCGAGAGGTACCCCTTCTCTGTTTCACACTCTCTCGCCCCTTTCTGTATGTTAGGAATCATGTGCTACATATCAGCTCCATTCTTGGTTATCCCTCTGCATGTTTACTGGAGGGAACACAATCATAGATTGTTAACAATCATTATTGTAATCATTATTGTTACTTTCTTTATTTCTAATTAATACAAATACAATTAAGTCAATCGTGAATTTCTCGCGCAAAACAGTCTTTGGCAAGTCCTCGGGCATACCACGCACGTATCTTGGAGGGAGTCGACAGTAGGCTAACTTCTTCGATGGCAATCCAGTCAGTTTGTACTGGCCCGAATAGGGCGGCTTGAAAGCGTCTCCCTTCAGCTCACCGAAAACGCTGGCAACATGGAGTGTCACCCTTTGAAGGTCCACTATTGCATCGAATGTGCTGAAAAAAAAAGGTTTTGAAAACAGACTACCACTTACTCTTCTCTAGCTATAATGCCACCCCGCCATTCGGCAATTAATGTACCTTGATGATCACGAGCATTTCCTCAGCGTCGACGCGCCCGTTGTCATCCACTTGGATTTCAACGGCGTCCAGGTGGCTTCGATTATCAACTTCAAAGTGGCCGCCACGGACTGAAATTATAAAAGTCTCACTTCTTCCCCCACACATTTGCCATTCCCCTCGGCATCGGCCCGCTTGTGACAACTAGGAGAGAGGGTGTGGCATACCGTGTCTCCTCCCCCCGAAATAGTGGATTGAAAAGTCCGTAACCTTTTACGCGACTGTGTATTTCTGCCAGCACTTTCCTGACGTATCGGAGAACGTCGCGAGGAATCCATTTTCGAAAAGCATCGAGAAGCTCCTTTCGTGTCCGGAGACAAGCATCCAAATGTTTTCGCTGAGAAAGAAATCGTGTTTCAAATTGCAGAAAAATATGTTCTTATGAAGCAAGGGGGAGGATAACTCACAAGCCTTCGTGCGAAGGGATCTCGCTGCCACCGGGAACAATACTTTTTTGGAGAGACGAATTGAAAGACTAACCAGCCGTGATACTAAAATGAGCTCATTCGCTATGTAAATGCGTTGAAACTCTCTCGCCTTCTTTTGTTCTCTCGTTGGCTAATGAACTCAGTTTAGTACCACGGCAGGTCGTAGTCGATCCAAATCGAGAAGTTCACTCTGGGAGAAGACACAATGGATGACCTCGATAGTGAGAATCCTTCCGGCCTGCCAGAGAATGCATATGCCCTGAGCATGTTTTGATAAGTGAACCTCAATTATGAAAACTGTGCCCTGAGAAAAAATCACTAGGATGAGAACGCCAAATGAACTAGAGACATTTCATGTACAGGTAAGTGGACATGTGGTGTCACATTTGGTGTCCTGATCCTAGCAACTTCTGTCAGTGTCTAGCGCCATTGACCTGTGATAGTGGATATGGGCTTCGTCCTTCTCTTTTCTCCTACCGAGCGTTGTATCTCGGCTGGGAAGTGGACGGATCACAAGTTCTTCAGGCAGCGTAGATGCCTGCTCATGGAGGATATTAAATGGTTAAACGAATGAGGAGAATGAAAGGGTTAACTAGCAAATAATCGAATATCACGGAGAACTTCTGCAAGAAATGACTTGGAGAACTCAAGATCGATTTGGACAAGGCTGGCCATGGTAGAATCAAGGAAATCGAGACAATTTCACGGCATAAGTTGAAATTAAAGAAAAAATGCGTTACTTCCAGCAACTGTGAGAGTAGATCAACCCATCAGTCGAGCAAGTGACCATTGCAAATGAAATACAGAAGAACCGGGGTAAGACGAGGCATCTTTTTCTCCCTTTGGTTGCAGCTGCCCAGTTCTTCTCTCCGGTCCTTCACGTATCCATCGATAGAGGAGCAGGTGGATGAGGATTGATGAAGATAGAACGGTCCGATGCGTTTTTTTTGCACGAGATGTGAAAGAGAGTGCGAGAGAGAAGATAGAGGAAAAAGGAGGGATTGAAATAGAATGAGAAAAGGCTTAGCGGTTCAAGCGTCTTCGTGGTACGTAATATCACGAAATCAATAAATAATAAAGAAATATCATCTAAAAAACTTTTATCGTTCTCGGCTCATTTGGCCTTTATATATTTGACTATTTGTGATTTATTACGCTGTTTTATTTATTAAAAAAACACACGGTTTATCATATTCCCTTTTCTCAAAATGTTGTGATGTGTGCGTTAGATTTTAATTTTTGCATTAAACTAGCGGGGTTGTATTGAGGTTAAATGCACTACGCTCTATGCGTACACTACGCTATATGCATAGTTCTGGGTGCGGGTTCGGTCCAGGGCGAGCTCGATAGGTGGCTCCAGGTACGGTCCAGGGGGAGCCCTGTAGCCGGCGCCAGATTCGGTCCAGGGGAAGCTCGGTAGCCGGCGCCGGGCTACATTAAAGCTCGCAGTATGCTGGGGAATTTTAATCGCTACCAAGAGTACTGGCTTATTTCGGTGGAAAAGGCTCGTGAGGCAGAGAGCGATCGAAAAAAAGTTGTCGCTACGGCTCTTCGTGGCTCCGTGGCAACTTTTTTCGATCGCTCTCTGCCTCACGAGCCTTTCACAACGGAAACGCAGGATACAGTGCGTTCAGTACTTTTAGAACACTTTCAGAACATGTTTCCTGTGATTCCCTACGCCCTCTGAATCATTTGGAAATTTTTTGAAATTTTCGATTTTTCACGTTAAAACGCGTTAGAACACGTTCGGACACGTTTCCGACATCGCAAAACACTTTTGTAGTGATCCCATACGCTTTCTGAATCATTTTGGAACTTTTTGAATTTTTCGATTTTCCACGTTAAAACTCGGCAAAACAGGTGAAAGCGTGTTTCACGGAACTCAAAAAACGTGTTAGAACGGTTTCTGACACTCGCGAAAAATGCGGCAAAAGGTTTGCCCGCGGCGGGGGTCGAACCTGCGTCGGTCGGATTTGAATGTCGCGCGCTTTAACCACTTGGCCATGGATTTGGTGATTTAAATATTGTAAAATTTTAAAGCAATTCTGATCAGTTATCATATGCAAAAGGTTCTGAGAAGATAGAGCGATTTTGAAGCGAAATATATGGAAAATATGAAGAAAAAAATGTGACCGGACGGAAGGAAGAAAAAAAACGGTCAAGCAGACAGACAGACAGACAGACAGACAGACAAACGTTAGCATTTTCTAATATATAGTAATAGTTTTGAACCAAATCAATTGAAACAAGAAAATGTGATGAACAACATGTAAAAGTGCCGAATAACCATAATTTCAACATTTTCACATGGATAAAAAGCGGATTCTCCTCGTCCAAACCATTCATTACTCGTCCTCTTTCTTCTCTCCATCGGTTGTTTCGCGCGCTCTCTCGATGACTGGATATTGATGATGGTGAGTTAGGGACTGGAGAGATCCCGAATTGGAGGTGGAGGGTACCCTCCACTTCAAAATGAATAATGAGAATGCAATTAAGATCCAACCGGGTTATAAGATGCCTACTACCACGGTATTCAGATATTAGAGCTCCATCTGCGGTTCCTCTCACTACCAATATCCATCTACAGTACTCTTGGAGTCGAAGGCTCTAGATCCCTCTGACATCGGAGACCCAGCGATCCCTTTGGAGGTACCAGTTACTCCGGCTCCGGCTACAGTACCTCTCACTCGGGTGCTACAGTAGCCTCGGAGATCGGAGGTCCGGCTACAGTACACTCGGGTGCTACAGTACCCTCGGACATCGGAGGTCCGACTACGGTACCCCTCACTCGGGCGCTACAATTTCCTCGGACATCTGCGGTCCGGCTACAGTACCTCTGAGTCGGGTGCTACAGTACCCTCGGAGATCGGAGGTCCGGCTACAGTACCTCTCAGTCGAGTGCTACAGTACCCTCGGTCATCGGTGGTCCGGCTACAGTTTCCCTCACTTGGAAGGTACAGTATCCTCGTACATCGGGGTCCGGCTACAGTATCCCTCATCCAGATGCTACAGTACACACGGACATCGGAGGTCCGGCTACAGTGCCCCTCACTCGGGCGCTACAATTTCCTCGGACATCTGCGGTCCGGCTACAGTACCCCACACTCGGGCGCTACAGTACCCTCAGACATTTGCAGTCCGGCTACAGTACCTCTCAATCGGGTGCTACAGTACCCTCGGACATCGGACGTCCGGCTACAGTATCCCCTCTCGGGTGCTACAGTACCCTCGGTCATCAGAGGTCTGGCTACAGTTTCCTTCATTCAGATGCTACAGTACACACGGACATCGGAGGTCCGACTACAGTACCCCACACTCGGGCGCTACAGTACCCTCAGACATTTGCAGTCCGGCTACAGTACCTCTCAATCGGGTGCTACAGTACCCTCGGACATCGGACGTCCGGCTACAGTATCCCCTCTCGGGTGCTACAGTACCCTCGGTCATCAGAGGTCCGGCTACAGTTCCCCTCATTCAGATGCTACAGTACACACGGACATCGGAGGTCCGGCTACAGTACCCCTCACTCGGGTGCTACAGTACCCTCAGACATCTGAGGTCCGGCTACAGTACCCCACTCTCCGGTGCTACAGTACCCTCGGACATCGGATGCCCGACTACGGTACCCCTCACTCGGGCACTACAGTACCCTCAGACATCTGAGGTCCGGCTACAGTACCTCTCACTCTGGTGCTACAGTACCCTCGGAGATCGGAGGTCCGGCTACAGTACCTCTCACTAGGGTGCTACAGTACCCTCGGACATCGGAGGTCCGACTACGGTACCCCTCACTCGGGCGCTACAGTACTCTCAGACATCTGCGGTCCGGCTACAGTACCTCTCAGTCGGGTGCTTCAGTACTCTCGGACATCGGACGTCCGGCTACAGAATCCCGACTCGGGTGCTACAGTACCCTCGGTCATCGGAGGTCCGGCTACAGTTTCCCTCATTCAGATGCTACAGTACACAAAGACATCGGAGTTCCGGCTACAGTACCCCTCACTTGGGTGCTACTGTACCCTCGGGTATCGCAGGTCCTGCTACAGTGTCCCTGACTCGGGTGCTACAGTACATACGGACATCGGAGGTCCGGCTACAGTAACCTTCATTCAGATGCTACAGTACTCTCGGACTTTGGAGGCCCTGCTACAGTACCCCTCACTTGAGTGCTACAGTACCCTCGGAGATCGGAGGTCCGGCTACAGTATCCCTCACTCGGGTGCTACAGTACCCTCGGACATCGGAGGTCCGACTACGGTTCCCCTCACTCGGGCACTACAGTAACCTCGGACATCTGCGGTCCGGCTACAGTATTCAATATGTTGCCAATAGTCAATAGTCAGCAAATGTCAATAGGTTAGTCAATAGTCAGCAAATGTCAATAGCCATTTTCAAGATAGTCTGTAGTCAATAGTCAGCAAATGTCAATAGCCATTTTCAAGATAGTCTGTAGTGTCGCGCACACACTGACAGGTACACACAGACTCACAAATTAACAGCCCATAGCATTTGAAATAGTAGTAAGTAATAACCATCTATTATTCCTATTTTCTTCAGATACTCCGTCAAGTTCTTCTATTTATCCAAATATTCTGGCTAATTAGCTGCTTCGAGCAATTCATCGACTTTGGCAGATGCGGAAAGGAAACGGTACAAATTTTATAAAGAAGATTTTGGAACTCTAAAAGAGTCTCATTCAGGAATGCTACGCTCGTGAGACTTGTTTTGATGAAATAGGAGCTGATGCGACTCAAATGAAAAAAATTGCAACAAATTTACAAGGCCTCTTCGTTGGCAAGAGTTGTGATGTAATTATCCAACTGCAGTACGTTAATCATTTGTTGAAATTATTTCCTCTAAACCAATTCAACATAATTGTCTCTTACAGATTGCTGACTCCTTCTTCAATTCTAGTCACCGTGCAACTGAATGGAACCTATAGCGGAGAAAATTATGATCCTGTGTTTGGCGTTGAATTATTTCAAGCCGAATCACAATTCAAATGTAGTTCGAATGCGATTACCGCCGATGCAAAATTCACGATCGGTGAGGCAGAATTTAAGTTACTACTTAAATAAAAAAAATCATTCAGCGAAACACGGTTCACGGCAGATATCCAATAAGGATTTCATCTTCTGTTCATTCGCTTTGACACTCAAGAAAGCAAACGAAGAGGTAAGCTGAATAAAATATTTCGGTCAAATACATATAAATATTTTAGTTTGTGGCGACATTTAACGTAAAAAAATACGAAGATCGGCCTAAACTTTTATATCATTTGATTGATAATAAGGAAGCGTCAATCGAACTTCCACGCAAAGGCCACTATTTTTGGACACTACCACAACGTGAGCATAATTTGATTTTGTTTCGGTGCTTTATTAACACATTTAGCTGATTGTGATGCAAATTTAATAAAGACGAACGACGGTGTATTGAGAGGTCTACTTTTATCGTCGGTATTGGCGTTTCTTAAATTTTTCCAACTTGCAAAATTTCAGATCGACGCTACAAAGAGTGAAATTTCTTGCACATCTCCATCTAAACTTCTGTTGGAACGCTGATTACAGGAACCGAATTAATCATTATTAATTTGCAGTTTAATCGTCGGTTCGGAGGAAAAGTTCATCGAGGAAATGAGATGCATTAATAAACGGTTCAATTACACTGGCGGAGGAGTGAACGGAGTTGTAGTCAATCGCACGACATTCGATCTATACTGCTCCGAAGAATGTTCGCAATATTAGATTTTAATTAATTAATTATTTTTGAAATTTGACCTGCTAAATGTGTTGTGTTTTCAGTCAGCTCTCTTTGCGCCCCACTGGCAAAATATGACTGTTCTGCGTGCACAGAATCACGACGAAATGGATCCAAATCGATAGTGGGTTTACTCACAAAAAATATTGATAAAAATTCTACCGTATACCAACTGCCGTAATTCTATTTATCGTATACCAACTACCGTATTGCAGTGTGATGGTGACAAGTGGCGGTGGTCCGACGGTCGAATCATAACTTCTACCGTATCTTGCGCGCAGAGTAAAACCGGAAACGACCGCGCCTCGGGCTGGTTCATTACTGTAGATGGGAAAGAGGAGGAGATCACTGAAGGATCGTGCTCTACCGAGCGTTAGTTTAACATTTTTTTATTTAAAAATTAGTAAAATATAACTATCCAGAGAAAGAATTTGAAATTAATTTTCGTAATAGTGCACGAAAATAAGATGAGATCTCTCATTTGCGTAAACCAATATTAGAGTTCCATATTTTCGTTCTGGCAATTCAGAATTTGAGTTATTTCCTTTTTATGCGAATTAAGATATCCGGAGCCATTCGTCATCAAATGCTAACGCTAACCATTTTTAGTTGACTGCCGAACCTTCTCTAATCTGGACCTTTCGTGCGCAGGGAAGGGTTGTGTGCAGGTAAATACAATTTTCAAACAAATTTATTGTTTTGTGACCGCTTTGTTAACATAAAATACGATAAATGAATATAAACTTTTGTAGCCAAATCTATCAGCCGACAATAAGAGTATCACTTGCCCAAAGGACTACGAATTGAAGTAAGAACAATTTCTAGATTCACTCAAAATCTACGGATATTTAGCCTGGAAACCCACACAGCGGCATCCATCAAATGCAACAGTACGGACGGCCTCTACTACGATGATTTGAACCGATTAACTAAGCGACACTCCAAGATCACGTGCCAAAGTGAGACCTTCGCTTTTACAAGATATATTTGCAAATACATTTTACGCATATCTAAATATTATTTAATTTTTTAGGGATGGCTGTTACCAATGCTCAAAAAGCCACTTCGTCGCCTATAGGAATTGCACTTGGAGTGACAATCCCACTTTTGTTATTCATTGGCATTGGCATTGTTGTCATTTGCCTCGTACTACGGGTTCGTTACACGACTCTAATCATCTATTTATAAATTTTCATGAAATTCAGAAAAGACGTCGAGATCGGGAAAGAGTCGCGCCCGAATCAACGAATCCGAATTATTCAGAAGTGAAAACTGGTAGAGCAATGAATAGTAAGGAACACACGACAACAAAGACATCATCAGGTCTGCACATTCATTAATAATAATTTTGATTTAGATACTCATATTAAAATATGAATAATTAAATATTGAATTTAATTTAGAGCCGCCGGTTTCAACGGATCGACATTTGGAGAAGGAAAGTGTCTCGTCGGAACCGAATCCTATGGAAAAAAGGAAAAGTGAAAAATCGATGGGCGAAAAAGGAGAAGAAAAGAAAAAGGAAGAAAAGAAAGAGGAAAGGAAGGAAGAGAAGAAGAAAGAGGAGAAGAAAGAACTGAAGAATGAAAAGGAGAAAAAGGATGAAAAGAAGGAGAAAGAAAAGGTAGTATTGTATTAAGAGATGTTCTTATTTAATTGTTTATTTATTTCAGGCATCTCTAAGCAAGTGGTCGGAGGGACTATCGACCAGTAAACCAACAGAATCTGTCGGTCTCAATACAACCTCATTCGATAAGACCAAACCCGAGGTAGGTATCAACGCGATCAAATTTCAAATAAAATTATAATTTCAGCCTGTCCGATTTAAGATGTGGCGGAACAATTCTTTCTTTTATGAATACGTACCGGTACGGGATATCAATATATTTCCAACTTAAAATGTGAAGTTCAAATAATACTTTTTTAGTACTTCCACCGCTATAATTTGGCGAATCGCAAACTGTGCCTGAGGGCGTGCACCACCTTCAATCACCACTCGACCAACCCCCGTAAGTGTACCGAAACAGTCGGGTACCAGTTTAGCTTCGTGTACCTTGCGTACTGTCTTCTGTGCCAGACCGAAGTATCTTTAAAAATAATTTTTTTATTGAAATAAAATATATTCAAAATATATTGTTCTCACAGAATTCGTCTGTAAGGAGTACGGGTCGCTTCGTCAGTTCTTCATGCTTGTCCGCACGTCTCACGATCACAAACTGCAGTGTCCCGAGACTTGGGGTAATTATTGATTTTATTCCCCCATCCAAAAATTTTCAAATTCCATCTATTGCAGAGGACATTTTCCGACTGATCAAGCTATTCCACTATTACCTCGTGCAAATCAACGATGACCCGGATAAGGTAGTTATTGAAGGACCGATAATACGTGTACCCCTCGTTTCGCTATTGTTATTTTCACTATTTTATTAAGGTGGCCGAGCGACTGAAGGCAATGGTCAGTGAAATTGGCCGAAAACTAATCGAAGAAGTAGGATACAAGCAAAAATCCGATGAACGTCCGTTTCAAAATCAAATATTTATAAAAAATCGAATGGAAAATACTATTCGATTCTTACGGTAGCCTCTTTCGGCTGATTAGTAATAGTTTTTGATTACATATTTTATAGACATCTGTAAAACAAGAAATTACAGCTTCGCTTCAGTCCCAATTGCGTGGAATCGCAGTGCGCATGCTCCTCTGGGCCGAGGACCCCGAGTGCATTGAGGTTATTTTAAAATAATTAATAAATATAATTTCAATTATATAAATCTATATAAATATTATTTATTATGCTAATTATTTTAATTGAATTACAATTTTGTTCAGGAGATGAAGCGGCTGGGAGAGACGGATCCGGACTCGGTGGAGCCGGCAATTAGACCGAGCGTCTTCTCGTATGCAATCAATCACATGGGCAAGAGGGATCTGATGCTAGAGCGGCTGCGAAAGGTTAATATTTATATTATTAAAATTATTTAATTTATAATTAATGCATTTTCAGGAACTAATGAAGTTCAAGGAGGACCCGAAGAAGGACCCGCTGGGAACTATGCGGTACGTTGAATCAGTTATCGATACGGCGAAGACTGGCTACAGTAGTGGAATCAGTTGTCGATCGGAGGAAGATAAGTTACTGTATTTTTCTTGCAGTCAGCATCTCATCTTCGCTCTCTGTACAACGCGACTCGACGACGATAAGACGATCGAAAAGGGGGAGAATAAGAGGGAATTTGGGACGATGGAAGACATTCTGGCAATGGTCCACAAGGTACAGTAGAGTACTACTGTAGATTGTATCGTACGCCAATAACACTCTGTACAAAGGTGTGGCACTGTGTGGCACTGTGTGGCACAGTGTGGCACTTTTTGGCACTTTTTAGCACTTTCTCATTTTCACCTCGAAAGAAGCGAATTTTGTGGCATATCTTGTTATAAACCGTTTCCTATCTAACTTTCCTCTTACATAGCACAAAAAATTAAAATTAATGAATTAAAATAATTATTTTGGAATGGTTCAGCTGCCAAGATCGAAAAATAAAATCAGTTGTCAATTACGCTCAATCGCGTCAAACACCGTAATCAGCTCTTGAAGCAGGTGCGATTGACAACTGATTTTATTTTTCGACCTTTGCAGTTGAACCATTCTAAATTAATTATTTTAATTCATTAATTTTAATGTTTTGTGCTATTTTACAAGAAAGTTAGATAGGAAACGGTTTATAACAAGATATGCCACAAAATTCGCTTCATTCGAGGTGAAAATCAGAAAGTGCTAAAAAGTGCCAAAAAGTGCCACACTGTGCCACACAGTGCCACACCCTTGTACAGAGTGTTATTCGCGTACATTACTGTAAGCTACTGTAGATTGGTGTAGGTTACTGCAGGTGACCAAGGAATCATTAAAGGTTTCTTTCTGTATTCTAGTTTCAACAACGAATCAACAAAATACAATCATTTTGCAGTACGAAGAGGGAAATAAGAAACCCAAGATGGGCACGATGACAGTCTTCTCTCCCACTGATATTCTGTGCGCGTACCGAGGAGCTACGGAGAACTTACACGGATTCCCCGTGGCATTGGAATGGTTTGAGGTACGAGTGACGTGGTTCCTCTGGAAAGGGGTCAGACTCCTCTCCCTCCCCTATCGAGCCTTACTACTCTTTCTGGAGGTTGTACCCGGCTTATGCGATGTTAGTTTTCCGGAAAAGCTCTTGGAAAAGCTACAAAGAGTGTTAGCTTTTACTTTTCCATTTCTCACGGCGGGCTCGGAAAAGCTAAATATTTGAATTCCCGCAATTATCGATTTTCGGCCATAACTCTGCTCCCAGTGCAGCTAGGCTTACCAAACATGGTCCATGAAGTCTAAATGCAAAAATTAACCCTAAAACAAATTTTCTCAATGCTAGCTTTAATAGGAACCGAGATACAGAAAATGCGGGAATTCAAATCTAACTGCTTTTCCGGAAAAGCTCGCGGAAAAACTAACACTCTCGATTGCTTTTCCAAGAGCTTTTCCGAAAAACTAACGCCACATGAGACTGATATTTATTTCTATTATTTATCGTACATCCGATTAAATGAAATTAAGTCTCGTGGAATTTATGAGCGGAAAGAAAATAGGAAATTTAATAAAATAAATTGTTTTAATTACTTACTTAAATGCAGAAATGCGCGCCCTCGGGAATCGATGGTGCCGCCGACATAGAGGAACTGGCAAAAGAGATTGTGTGAGAAATTAACGCATGTTTATTTGCATTAATCGATTTTATTTAAACAAAATATATTTTTAGCGGTTCTGATGAGGGCAAGAAGTTGATGGAGCTGTTCAAGCAAGACTACATTCTAATTGCCAATTTGATGCTGGAATGCTGCGTTGGACAGAAGCAGTTCATGAAGTGCAATGTGAGTACCCGTAAATAGTCTCTATGCGATTCGAACCCTGATAAGTACCCGGAACCCTGAGACCCGTGCCAGTACCTACTACCCGGAGTCCAGATCCCCTCCAGTACCTGATACCGGGAACCATCGGAAATTGCAGCAAGGATCGTCCTGCTATGCTATGGCCGTGACGGGACCCGGCAGCACTGCACTTGATACGTCTAAGGTGCAATTTGTTTATGACAGGTATCACCAGAGATTGCTGAAAACAGGCCCGTTGAGGAAAAACTTTCAAAAAATATTTTTTGATTTCGATCAAAGTTTTATGTAGGACTACTCTAAGGACAAGAAATTTATTCGTCCAAGTGTCAGGTCTCAGAACCGGTTTTTAGTAAATTCCCGGTTTTGAAGCCGGAATCGACGTAACTTTGTTCACAGACCAGCTACAGAGCTCCTGAAGAGTTCAAAATAAGCGGAAAAATATGGCGAACAATTCTTCTGTACATTCTATTGTGCTATATCTGCAGAAAAAATTCGAAAATTTTTTTTTCAAAATTTTTTTTTATATTCTAATGATCGAAGTGAAAAGAGTGGTACTCATTTTCTGAAAGAGAAACTCATTATTAGTGAGAAAAACATTTAAAACTTAAACTTTAGGTAGGCTTTCAATAATGAAAAATCGCTCTGAACCTTGGCAACCCACGTTTTTCGTGTTCCCCCCCAAAAATGTTTATGAAAATCTCAACATTTTCGATGAAGAAAGCACATAAGAACTATTTCAGTTGTCAAATGATACTTTCTAAAAAAGTTTTCAATAAAATTTTCGTTGAGATTTTCATAAACATCTTTGTGGGAAAAACGAAAAACGTGGGTTGCCAAGGTTCAGAGCGATTTTTCAGTATTGAAAGCCTACCTAAAGTTTAAGTTTAAAATTTTTTTCTCACTAATAATGAATTTCTCTTTCAGAAAATGAGTACCACTCTTTTCACTTCGCTCATCGGAATATAAAAAATAATTTTTGAAAAAAATTTTTTTTCACAACTTTTTTTCTGCAGATATAGCACAATAGAATGTTCAGAAGAATTGTTCGCCATATTTTTCCGCTCATTTTGAACTCTTCCGGAGCTCTGTAGCTGGTCTGTGAACAAAGTTACGTCGATTCCGGCTTCAAAACCGGGAATTTACTAAAAGCCGGTTCTGAGACCTGAGACCTGGACGAATAAATTTCTTCTTAGAGTAGTCCTACATAAAAGATTGATCGAAATCAAAAAAATATTTTTCCCCGCCTCATGCAATCTCTGGTGATACCTGTCTTATTTGCCTAATAAATAATGTAAAATTGCTTAAATAATAAAGTTTAATTATTTTTCTGCTTCAGCTGCAACAGCGTGTGCATAATTTGGAAGTGTTGCTGAAGGAGAAGGGGCCCTTCCACGAAGCAATGAAGAAGTCCAAGTACTAAGTAATAAGTACCAAGTACGAAGTGCACCTCTCTCCCTCACTCTAGAACATGTCTATATACACATAGATGTTGAATAAAGTTCTGCACGAAATTTTGTTGAGCGGATAAACAATCACACATTCGGTCGGCAAACTTATTAAGAAACCGGATAGTTAACACACGATTCCAAACCTACAGAACAGGATTAGAGTGAGAGAGTGTACAAAAGTGAGAGTCCCTTTCGATTTCACACGCTCTCTCACTCTAAAGGCCTCTCTGGAAGGTTGGCCGGTCTGTGGAATGATATGTTAAGAATCGACCACTCCCGGCCAACGCCGCAAGGATGTACGATTCAGACCTCATACTCTTTTTCGTTCTCAAACTCGATTACATAGGCGCGAAAATCTCTCACAATATTGTTTATCAGGTAATGAGATCAGCACGCATACGAGTGGATAGGCCAAACACACTTTCTCCATCTAAAAAGTAAAGCAACATCGAGTAGCTAACACTTGACTGTGGCTAGAAATTGCTGCATCCACGGTTTCCTTGGTGGTACGTTGGTGACATTTATGATGGCATGGCTCGTCGATTCGCCGCTTCTGAAATGATTCTCAATAAGGTTAGAGAAGAGCTTCTGAATTAGTCTAGTAATCAACGTAAGACTGATCATCCTACCTGACCAACTGATGATATTCAAAGTTCGATTTAGAATTTTTAGTAATATTGAGATCCTATACATCTCAAGGTAAGCGGATATATATATATATATATGACCAATAGGCGCATTAGTCGTAATTCTTGCGACGCGCACTATATCGTCAGGCGAAAGGGAAAATGAAGTTGGAGAGTTCCTAAGGCATTGATCATTCTTTTGTATTATGATCCAGATCCTAGAGCTTTCTTTATTTATATTATTGTACTAGAGGAGTCATAGAAACCGACCTCATTGTTTTGGAACCTCGGTTGTCTATGGATGCGTTAGGCTCTAAAATGCGAGCTCTCACTTTCCTTTCCCCTTCCCCTTCAATTGATTTGATAAATCTTTTAGATGATAATTTGGCTCTAGGAAAGCTCTCCTTTGAGACGCTGGTTCTATTGGATTAAGGCGCCCGATTATGTTTCTAGAGAGAAAGCGAGGTATCAAGTTCAGTCGACCAACGGTGATACCGCATTTATAAATGCGGGGATATCATTGACTTAGGAAATTGAAGGTTTACCATTACTTCAAATCGCCATTCCAACCCCCCCCCACCACATTTCCCCAATTTCATTTTCATCGAATTTTCAAACTTTCTGTCTGTTGCTCATATGAGAGGAATCACGAGAGACTCGACCACTTCGGCCATGGCCAGGACGTAGAAATTCATGATTTTTGATTTGACTGACAATTTTATCTAAGGTAATTCAACACCTCCTCTATCGATTAGCGTTGACAGAATTTTTATAAAAAAATTCGCAATCGCGTGAAACATATCCAAACCTGGAGTCTTCGGATTTTTCCGCCGAGAGGTCAAAGTTTGAGAAATCATAACTCGGTTCAAAATAAAGGTAGAGAATTGCGGTTTTGTTTGTTAGATAGAGAAAAGACTCGAATACAGTCACAACTGTCCCAACTCATTCCTGGCTGATGCAGTGGAGAGAAGCGGTCGGTTTCACAAAATATGTTATAAATTGCTGTAAAATTAAAACTATTCTTAGGTTCTTTGTTTGTTCGAATGTGCAGCTAGGTTGCTCACTATAACCCAGAAATCGGTAAAATCTGATCTTGCGTGGCAATTGCGCTAAGCCGAACTTTTTTTTGAAAAAAAAAATTTTTATGCCATTGTCACAAATAGTGTCATTTGCAGTGTAAATATTCATAAACAATCTAAAAACACCATACAAGTTGATTTAGGGGACTTTTAAAGCGAACTTTTGAGAGAAAAAAATTCGAAAAAATTTCAGGGCTGAATTTCACTTTTGAAGAAACTGTACTTTACAAGGTACTATTGTGTACTAATGTTGTCATAATCATTAAAGATGATGCTCCGGCGAAGATTTGTGCAGATACATGCAGATACTAAAATGGTTATCGCGTTTCCAACACTCTTCTTATGATGGTCGATTTCATATTTTCACCGCTCGCCATGCCAAGTAAACTTACTTACAATTTCTCTCATCATGTGAAGAGAAGTCGGAAAAAAGGAAGTGAGTCCATATCTCTTCATTGTGGGCAGCTACAGCAACTATATTTTCTAATATTTGTCTGAAAGCGCGTGCTCTGCCTTCTCAAAGAGCAAATATCGTATTTTTCGAAAATAAATCCACTTTTTCACACATATCTCAGAAATTTGGATCTCTACCGAATCCTTTGCGCAGGTGAAATTGTTCGGAGGGTATCATTGCATCATTTTGTTGTTGATAGTATACAAATCTATGAATGATTTGATCTCATAAAAAATCGAAGACTCAAAATTGCTCAAATTTCAGAACAAAAAATATTAATTGTGAGGAAGTCTGAAACGGTTCGAGCGAAATATTGCCCACATTCATTTTCATATACCTAAAGAAGAACTATGAAACTAATGACTTAAACAAATTTTTTTTTGAAAAATACCATGAACCCGGGGTCATGGTCCAAAAATAATTTGTCACCATGAACCCGGGGTCATGGTATTTTTCAAAAAAAAATTTTTTTCATAAGTTAAAGTTATTAGTTCCATAGTTCTTCTTTAGGTATATGAAAATGAATGTGGGCAATGTTTTTTTTAATTCTGAGGATATAAGCGTTTCAAATATCCTCAGAATTAATTTTTTAATGTGAGAAATTTGAGCAATTTTGAGTATTTGTTTTTTATGACATCAAATCATCCATAGATTTGTATACAACCAACAACAAAACGATTCAATGATACTCTCCGAACAATTTACCTTGCGCCAGGACTCGGTAGAGATCCAAATTTCTGAGATATGTGTGAAAAAGTGGATGTATTTTCGAAAAATTCGATATTTGCTCTTTGAGGAGGCAGATAACGTGCTTTCAGACAAATATCGGAAAATATAGTTGTTGTAGCTGCCTACAATGAAGAGATATGGACTCACTTTCTATTTTCCGACTGCTCTTCACATGATGAGAGAAATTCTAAGTAAGTTTACTTGGCATGGCGAGCGGTGAAAATATGAAATCGACCATCATAAGAAGAGTGTTGGAAACGCGATAACCATTTTAGTATCTGCATGTATCTGCACAAATCTTCGCCGGAGCATCAAATCTTCGCCGGAGCAGTTTCATGATTATGACAACATTAGTACACAATAGTACCTTGTAAAGTACAGTTTCTTCAAAAGTGAAATTCAACCATGAAATTTTTTCGAATTTTTTTCTCTCAAAAAGTTCGCTTTAAAAGTCCCCTAAATCAACTTGTATGGTGTTTTAGATTGTTTATGAATATTTACACTGCAAATGACACTATTCGCAATTGCCACGCAAGATCAGATTTTACCGATTTCTGGGTTATAGTGAGCAACCTAGCTGCACATTCTAACAAACAAAGAACCTAAGAATAGTTTTAATTTTACAGCGATTTATAACATATTTTGTGAAACCGACCGCTTCTCTCCACTGCATCAGCCAGGAATGAGTTGGGACAGTTGTGACTGTATTCGAGTCTTTTCTCTATCTAACAAACAAAACCGCAATTCTCTACCTTTATTTTGAACCGAGTTATGATTTCTCAAACTTTGACCTCTCGGCGGAAAAATCCGAAGACTCCAGGTTTGGATATGTTTCACGCGATTGCGAAATTTTTTATCAAAATTCTGTCAACGCCAATCGATAGAGGAGGTGTTGAATTACCTTAGGTAAAATTTTCAGCCAAATCAAAAATCATGAATTTCTACGTCCTGGCCATGGTCGAGTTTCTCGCGATTCCTCTCATATATTATTTTCGCACTTTGCTAATCCAGCATTGTGACGCTTTAGTACCCACCTCTCATCTCCATCTCTATCTCGAGATTCTTTATATTATCCGGGCTAGAGAAGAATCTCCCACGAAGGAGAGAAAATGAGAAATTCAAGAGAGCGCAACGCGCAGAAATAGGAACCGGTGAACCCAATAAAGGGAAGAGAGTAGGATAGGGACTAGCGCGTTCCGCGCCGGCGCACTTATTAGTTAACCGGACACTTGTTTCCCCCGCGCGCTCATTTTGAGCCATTTTGAGACATTTTTGGTCGAGATCGGTCTTTGTAGGATTACTGTACTCTTACAGTACTCTTCAGTAATCCTTTTCAGCCTTAGTCCTAGATGTCTAAGGAATAAGGATAAGAAATAGGAACCGGTGAACCCAATAAAGGGAAGAGAGTAGGATAGGGATAAGAAAGAAAGATTGCAAAAGGAAAAGGAGATTAGATGAATAGGAGAGAATAAAAAGCGAAAAGAAACAAAGAACAATAGAGAAGAGAGTTGTAGACTTTGAAAGGTAACTAAACAACTACCCGCATAAGAGGGAAATTACACCCCCACCCTCTTCATTCTCCGCACTCTCTCCCCAAAAAAGCGGTCAATTTCCCTGTTATGCGGGTAGTTGTTTAGTTACCTTTCAAAGTCTAGAGAGTTGCCCGTAAGACAACTCGAAAATAGATAGAAATCGTGCAAAAGAGAAAAAGAGAAAGGAACAGGAAACCCGCGAAAGACCCTTCGGTACGCAAGAACAACAAGATATACCGACAACCGATTTATCTTTCGGTCCGAGAGAGATTACTTAGGAGATGTCTTCTTCTTCTCCTTCGGAGAAGAGGATGAAGGATCCTTGATGGCCAAGGCGCCGATACCGGTGCCAGTGGTAACATCCATTGGGGTGGATGAGCTTGAGTCGGAGGATGTAGAAGTAGACGAAGGCGCTTGCGATGCACGTTGTTGTGCGGTCTGAGAAAGGAAGAAGAAAACATTGCGAAAAAGGAGAAAAAAAAGAAAAAAAAGGAAAACAACTCACCAATTTTCGCTTCAGCGAAGAAAGTACGAGATCCTCCTCTGCCACTTCCGGCACATGCTGGAAAAAGGGATATGAAAACAGTAGTACGGAAGAGGAAAGATAGAGGAAAAAATTATAATAATGGTAGCACTAGGAAAGGATAGGATTTAGGAGGTAAAAAAGAAAGGAAAACACACAGGGGTAAGGATACCGTAGAGCGACAGTGACTCCAGGCTGTGATGCTTTTCTACCAACGACTTGACTTCTTTCGGGAGGAACAGATGGAGCAAGGCGAGCTCTTCGGGATACGAGATCCCGAAAAGTGAGCTTTTACACCGAATAGTGTAGAGGATAGGCAACGAACGAATGACCAGTCGGCAACGCCGTTCGGATACAGACCGTACCGAAAGCGAGTCTATAGACATATATGCAGTCAGAAAATCGCATGGAGCAGACCGTCCTGTAGTAGAGATAAAGCTCAACGGAAAAGCTTTTAAGGAACTACTAGATACAGGATCATGAACTTTGTCATTGACACAACGAGAAAAGGAGTAAACCTTTCCTTCGCAAAATAAGGAGTCGCAGTAGGAAACACGGTAGTGAAAAGAAATAGAGTACTCACGATTCAAGGGACTTCGTTCCACGATGTCACAATTGCGAAAACCATTAGAATTCATCCGAGGACGGATAGCATCATCCTAGCGAAATGTGAGCTGAATTTGGCAAAGACGAAAATGTAGTAGTACAAACGCATCAGTTCAAGTCACCGAACGATCATCATGGTAGCACATGGTAGCACGAACGGCACATGGTAGCACGAACCATGTGCCGACCGAACGAAAATAACGAAATAGTGATTCGCCTAATGAACCCAACGCAGGCACCAATCAAACTGTACAAGGGAACCACGATTAATGAGGCTCAACTAGAAAAGGGAGATCTCATTTTAGTAAAAAGGGCAGCAGCCAGAAAACTAGGAGATAGCTACCATGGCCCATACGACGTCAAAAACGTTAGGACTTCAGTAGTGGAGTATGAGAAAAACGGAAAGAGAAAATTCACATGAATATGGCCAAGAAATTCTACTCTAGACAAAACCAATCGGAGAAAACGATTCTAGGAACCGAGAAGAAAAAGGTAGGGGTTAAAGAGAAAACGGCACGAAACGAGAAGCCCTCCGGGACATACAACCTTAGGCCTAGACAACGACGTTGGCTTTGAGTTTCCACTCAAACCTAAAGCTTGTCACAATTCGGTCCTAATCGGATTATTGATTTTTTAAATTGTAGAATCACGGAATTATATTTGTATTTGTTATCATCGTATGCATAATCACCAGCAACACTATCGAAACCCAGCTTCAATCGCAGCTCAGATCCAGCCACGCTTCACTCCACTCACCGCCAGCCAACTCGAATTACTCGAGCAGACGATCGCCCGAACCGAGAACGAACTCAACGACGACGACGATCCTCAGTACTAGACTCCCATTACTCAATCATATCACCTCACATACTGCCCGACCATTATTTTCATTGTGCTCGCTCCAAGTTACTTCAACGACGAAGACGCCGTCTTTCGTTTCGATTAAAAGGGGGGATGTCATGGGAGAAAGCTAGCACCTGCACTATCATCGGCCGAGTGCCCCATTCCTGTATTGGTTCTTGTGGAAATGCGTATATATAGGAGCGAATTGCCTTCGCGCGAGCTGCGATGGGATAAAGCTTTGGTAAATTGGCTTGTTCCCATGGGCTCACAATGGCAATGACCGGTTCCATGTTAGTTCGTCAGTAGTCAACAGACATCAGAAGAGAACTACCCGATGCAGGACTATCGACAAGCCTGCCTACTCGAACATCTTCTTGTCAGTTATCGGATCCGACTTTCTCTCTAGTTGGAAGGGGTTCCAGTAGACTTGGTTCACAAAGTATCCCCTCTTCTACGTAGGTATTATTGCATCAGTGAGAAAAGTTACATAGACCGAAGTAAAACATAATCCAATATCATTTTCTACTAAAACACTCAAAAAGTATTCCTAGAACTATTGCTGGCGTTAATTCTGATAACTTTGATAGTAAATATTTGCGTAACATAAGCTCACCATTTCATATGAGATGAGCATAGGTCTTCTGTTGAAAACTGAGAAAAAGGCAGTGCAGATGCCTGAACTACAGATATAAACAGCAAAATTATTACATAAATCGAGTTGCATATGAGAGAAAACAGGGGCAGCATGCTCCGCCGACTGTGAGAGAGTGCATTTGCCCAATCGTGGACTATTTACTCGGCCAAGGTCGACGAGAGTTCTGGATAGATAAATGTTCACTCCCACTTCTATATCACTCACTCCCTCTCCCCTTTCCGTTTTGAGATCGAGCTGTCCATTTGTTGCCATGTTTGATCACAGATATTGTACATTCTATTTCTCGCAATAATGTTTAATGACCCATTTGACTTCGCTCGCACCATGACGTTAAGAGCTCTATTCTTGCGGATTCTGTTATGATTTTTATATTTCCAGGCATCTACGCTGCCCTCTTACTAAGGAATAGAATAGTTCGAATCGTTACTCCTCTGAAAGCAGGACAAACAGTGAGCACTTTGCTATACTTTCACTATTCTGTATTCAAATTCTGGTGGTGTAGTCAGTCTTGGATATTAACCTGATCTTCAGATCGATAATAAATCGGATGGGATAACGATGGAGAATGGATTTAAACTTCGTGCACAACGTACTATGCTTGAGTCAGAGTCAATAAGGAGATCTACTTCAAGCAGCAAGAATTTTGCTTTGAAAGACTACATATGTAAGAAGCACAATCGATGGGAGAGAGAGACTTCTTCTGAGTAATAGCTTTTAACGTGACGACGACGATGGTGAAAAATTCTATTTCAAGAATATAAAGCAATTTAACCACTTGTGATAAAATGATTGGTTACACTGCGCCGTATATAACATTTTTTTTTCAAATTATGAAACGGCTTTCAATCCCATTGACTAGCGACAGAAGAATAACGAATCTCTAAAACGAATCTTCAAGATCTCTAACTCTATTTCTTCGACGTATGAGCCGGTTAGTTTTGATTTATTGATGAGCAGATGAAATTTATTTCCGCTATCAAGAATTCGGCAGATCGGAGGATTACTGTAATAAATCGATACTTGAAATGATATTGATTCATGGAGATAATGATGATGCCATACATTTCCATCGCGCTCGCAACCTCTCGTTTCACGCATTCTCTCGCTTAGTATTGCAAAATGTCAAACTGGTTGGAAATTTTCATTCATCTCAAAACGGCTTCATTCGTCAGAAAAGGTCACTAGTAATATTGCAAAAAAGATCAAAACTGTGAAATATCGATGTCCTCTGACTGTGAGATGTCGTGAGATGTACCGTAAGACACAAATGAAGGGAGCAAGAGGCTTTATAAAATGGAACCAAAAGAATCTCGACAACTGTGTTGAACATGTAAGAGGAAAGAATAAAAGGCGAATGTTTTCGAAAACATTCGAAAGATTTGGCAAAAATAAAACGAAAGTGCGATCTCTCAACCTCTCAACCGCTCCTCTTTCGCTTCGGTTTAAAGAACTTGCTCAATTGAAATGGTTAAATTCTCATTTTCTGGTAATGGGGTCGTTGCCCATGGAGTAATCCCTTCTGTAGTTAATTTCTTATCCATTCACGCCTTTCTTGATCTGGTTTTCGATCGATATAGAAAATCAAAATAGCAATACAAACAATGTTTATGTCGCACCGCGAAAAGACAAACAGTAATACAAAAAAATACAATCAACTACGAGCCAGTCATCCACGTATGGTTCGGGGGATCGAATTCCTTGACATCCACGCCATTTTGATGAATTCGAAGTAGAGAATCGTCGTCTCCAGGTTCATTCTCGATCTTCTCTTGTTTACAAAGTGGAAAAGGATAAATGAACTCCTTTAGGGCATCGTGATTAGTGTACTTATCATTTGGTTGAGGCAAGTCAGGTACAGATGGGGGAGCTGCCTCTTCATAGCGTTGTGGAAGATTACCAGATCAATAGGCGATGGAGTGCGTACAATAGAGCAAACACTATGTATGGCGTTCTTGTTCTGTTCCTCTTCCGGGCTGAGAGAGAAAAAATAAAAGAAAACAGATGTAATTCTGTTTGCGTAATTGGATTGCGTTTCCGTTGTGTTTTCAGTTTACGACAGAATTGTAATTAAGATTGTAATTGCACGAACTGTTCGGAAATCTATTGGGAGAGAGGAAGAAAGGCGTCCATGTTCGGTGTCGTTATGATTCTTATTTCTTTCAAAAGTCGATTAAGTTATTGTTGTATGATCATTTTAAAGTAATTTCCGAACAAATTATACTTACTTACGTTTTCCCGCTGTCAAACTTGGTGAAAATATTCTTTGTATAGAAACATTTGGCAGTGTAGATGCCTGGAAGAACCGAATTCAAATGACAAAAAATACATGAGAAATGGAGGAAAATGCGAACGGTGAAATTCGTCGACTGTGCGAGTGAGTGTGTGGTTGCACTTTCGACGAGTGTTTACTCGGCCAAGGTCGGGGAGAGTTCCGGATTGAGAATTGCCCCTTCCTCCTTCCGATCTCTCACAACCTTTCCCTCCTCCTTTTCTTTCCCTATCGCGATCGCACTCACTATTCTCGAGTTCTTTTGCCCACGTTTTTATTTCGGTAGTGAGCGATGCATTCTTCATGAAAGCGGCAGTGTAAATGCCTGTAACTATTCGAAAGCAATATAATTGCATCCCAAAAGTGTCAAAGACATGACCCGATATAATAACATTAAATATGAAGACTCTCGGACGCGCTCAGGACTCGAGAGGGGTTGGGGGACAAATGGTTAGGGCGAGCATGCGAATCTATGCATCTGTCAATAGGCAAAGAGAGGAGGAAAAGAGAGAGAGAGAGAGAGAGAGAGAGAGAGAGAGAGGGAGAGGAGAGAGAGGAGAAGAAGAGTGCACGATGAGGTAGGGGCCTGGTATCCGCAGTGAATATGATAGAATTGCTATTTCCGGGCAGTGAAAATAGTTCTTTCTTGAACGAATTTCAATGGTACTTAGTAAGTTCTCCAAGATAATGTACATTGTAGCAATGATGGAAATAGCGAGGAGGAGGAAGAAGGAATGCATGCAAACTTACGGTGGTTAGCAGCTTTCAGCCACGCCCATTTTTTTCTCTTTCCCACTCTCACTTGCACTTTCCCGTTCTCTTCCACACACAAATGGCTCCGCATCAAAGTAGAGCTCGTGTTGCTTATTGTAAGATAAGATAAGGTTTATCAGTTCCGCGTCAAGGGCGCGCTGATTCAGAATAGCCTTCATTTCCATTCTTCGTTGCAAACAATAAGGCTCCGCCAGTCTGCTTCAATTCGTCATTTCAATTCATTTCTCCATTTTTTCATCTGTTTTTCCTTCTTCTGTGTTCCTTTGGCGCGTTCATTTAGATAATCTGAAGAGAATGATGCAAGTTCAGCTGCGCCACCTGATTTTGTTTGCCCATTTGCACTTTCTCCTTTGTGCTTCCAAATCCTTTACTCTAGTTGAGTGTTGGAGTCTTTCATTCGTCCATTTATCCGACCATATTAATCTCGATATTATTTTCTCCATTTTCCTTTGTGCTATTGCTTGTGCCTCCTTATCCGATTCTCGCATTGCCCAAGCTTCGCATCCGTAAAGTACTTCACGCTTCGAATGCTCTTCTCTTTGAGGTAGCGTTTACGAGGGGGTCTTAGCAGATCACTTATCTCTGACCATATTCTTTGCATCCTTCTCTTCAGTTCTTTACTATTGTCCGTCAGGAGTGATACCCATCGTCCCAAGTATTTTCCTTTTCCTTGATATTCGAACTTCTATCACTCCACAAATAGCGATTGCCGGTTACTCGCGTCGTCTGTCATTAATCTCTTATTCTATGTCTTGTAAAATAAAATAAAAATAAAATGTGTGTTTTAGGCATCTACGCTGCCTGAGTAAAATTCTTTTCACGATGAACGATCGTCTTAAATCCGTGACGCCAAGAAACGTGAGCTTTACCGTTCACTGTCATTCTTTTTTTTCTTTTTGAATTTTTTTTGAATTCCAAAAAAGCAATACATTTGCAGTTCTCGTGACCTCGCCAAGCGCCCCGACATCGTATTCCGGAAACAAATCAAAGCAGTCTACAACATAATTAGCACTGTACAGATCTCATTTGCCGAGGTGGAAAGATACTTCAGTGACTATGTGGCCAACAGACGACGGAACCGTATGACAGTTGAGACTGCAGACATAATAATGAGGATACGTCGCAACGGACCGCCTATTTCATCACACGACTCTATCGCAGATGTCAAGATGGCTACGGTCGCATTTCCCAGTCCAAATGTCGAAGTCATAGGACGGAATCGGTCGCAAACATGGGACAGAGACAAGCATGAAGAAGACAATGAGTTCTCGTTCATGAAGGATATTCGGTACTGCCCACAGACCATCATATCTTCTAAATGGAAGATTACCCCCGTTTTACAAGATAAAGAATTGTTGTAACTACTACTCTTGATCATAACATGAAATCAAAATGCAAAGGTCCGGTTTTTCTAAACTCGCGAATCCGAATCTATTTAAATTATTGAGTTTAAAGGTGAGTACAGCATTTCCGAAAAGCTTTCAAAATCGGGGCAAATCGAAAGCTTTTAAAAAGCGAATTGAAAGTTCGCGAACAGCGCAATAATTATTGCACATATTGTATATTGGGAACCTACACACACTCGAATATGTTAAAACATTTTATTACACTTGATCAAGGCATAAGCACAATCTCCATTACATCAGTCAAACTGATTTAATTTCCCGATGTCTGCATGTCAAAAATGTATCCGAACAGAGTGTAACCTATATCGTCATGCTCTGGGTTAAACCAGACGAAGAATGGATTGTCCCGATCTCGAACAGCAGGATGGACTACTCTAACATTAAAGAGTTCACGAAGTCCAGGAGTCTACTTTCAACAGCGTTAATGGATCCCGAAAAGTCGGCATTATCTTCTCCACCCTTTACTTGGAAGTGGCAGGAAACGGTCTGTATGTCTTCGGCTAGATTTCGCTGTTGTAAGCCTCGCATTGAGTAGTTTGCTGAAAAAAAATAGTTTGCTGATAAAATGTTATTTTATTTAATTTTCAGAAAAATCTCGTAGTGAAGGGGAAGAGAGGCGAAAACGTCCATAGCTGACAGTTGTTTTGAATAATTAATTTGTGTTATTTACAAGGTAGAGCAGAGTGAGAGAGAGAGAGCTGCAAAGTTTCCTCACCATTTATTATAACGTCGTCTGCTACTCATCGAAGTTACATTGTTACGAAAATCGTGATCGACCTGTGCTCGTTTGTTCCTATCTGAAAACGGGAAGTGTATCGTACGTGATTCTCATTACCGCACGAATTTACGAAAAGTACATTTTGTCCCATTTTTACTTTTTCTGAATTCTGAACCTAGAGGGCTGGCAAGGAGTTCATTCGATTCAGAAAAATGGGTTTAGTAGGGATTGGCACGGAATGTCACGGTGAAAAATCGCTAGAAATCGATAAAATATGCTGTAGCGTCCAACTGGAGCGCGTTCATAATTAAATTTCAGTTCGCGATTACATCCACGCATTTTCGCGCTCGTTCGCTCCCCCTTTCCCATCCATTCTATTCGTGTTTTTAATGTTCGTTGTGTGTATTTCTTGTTTCAATTGGTGCTCAGTGCCAATAGGCATTGTTTTCAGTGGTGACAAGCAGGATTCGTCGCCGCCCAGGCGCTTCAGCGACGCCTCGCCGACCAGAGCCCCGATAAGTAGGGATGGAGTCACCTAAAGGTTAGTTAGTAGTTCGCTTGATTTTACAGACTAGAAAGAGGTTAAAATGAAGTTATGGCCTTCTGTGGTTGCCGATTGTTGTGGACAATACACGACTCTTTCGATTACACACACTGTCACTTGCTCTTTCCAAACGAATGTCGAGTGTTCGTGTTTAGAATCGGCAATATTGAGCTTGTGATGGCTGAAAATTAGTATTAGACACGAATAGTACCTGTCCATTTTGCTATTTTAACGTATAGTCTGTTCTGTTCAGATTCGCCCCCCTGCCGTGGCCCGCCCGACGCATCTTCGATTTGTTTTGCAGGTACGAATTAATAAAGCATACTTTAAAAAGGGAAATAATTGATCACTCGTTCATTCAATTAACTTGTTTTCCATTCTGGCGGTTCGTTCATTATTATTTTGCTTCGGGATTCGTTTCTGCCCCGGTTAATTCATGCAACAACGTCTATAGGAAACGTGCTATTAGCGAATTCCCATGGTAAACGGATTATTGCTCCGTTTTCTGACTGTGGTGTCTTGATAATACATCATCTTATTTAATTATAAAGTATTTCAGCTTCGTGGCCGGGCGCGTCTCCCCGTCCTCCCCTCTCCCTCGGTCGGATCTTTATTAGGTATTATTTTTCTCCTTGGTTTTCTTTGTATTGACAAAGACAGTGTGTGGCTTGGGCTTTGAATTCCAGCCATCGTGAAGTGTGCTGGGACCGGCTCCGAGGCGCATCGATCGGCGACCACGTTGCGCGCGCAGAGGTACCCTAATCGTTCGTTTGATTTCATTGATCTAAAATCAATCGATAACTCCGGAATTCCGACGATATCGATTAGTTTCCAACTGCATTAGGCAACACATCAGTAAAACTATGTTGGAGCGACAACGCTCGATAATTATTTAGGCTGATTGAGTGATAATTTATTATTTACGTTGTCCTCTTCAATTTATATGCCAAGATCTAGTCCGTGACGAACGTGTCTGTGACGTTCGTCACGACCTCACGAAGAAGTCACGAACGTATGACGGTGCCAACACTTGAATATATCATTTAAATAAATATTTAAATTTTATTTCAAAAGTGTGTGCACCGTCGACATATTCGCGAACCGTCGATGGTCATTCACCGTTTTCGCCAGCCTAGCTCTCAATTGTTAGTTATCGCACGATAGTGTCAAAATATATTATCAAAAAAAAAGTTCGCGATTTTTGTTTCATAAAAAAACACGCGGTAGTTCCACATTTTGCACGTCGATAAAATTTCCATTTGATACCTCTCAATGGATTACGGTATTGGGAGAAGAGTATGTGCGCGAGAATGTAATCCTAGTTTTACACGAGGCTAAACTATGCCATTATTCCGGCGCACACGCTGCTTTTTATCATTTAAACTGGAACAGTCAAACTCCGAATTTTTCTTCTTACAGTAATTCGATTTCTAGTTTACGTAATAGGTAAAAGCGATAGTGAGCTCCCGATCAGCTCCGAGCACCGCCGATGCTCTCGAATGACGATGCTCAGCGCGCTATAGACCACCACAATGCGTAACACGGTATATCGGGTGTCAGGGTTACGGTAATTGGCGGATAGCGGACGAATAATTACGTTAAAGTGGTAATTCACTATAATTTTTCAGTTGTACTCATCGGCATCCTGCCACAGGCGACATCATTCGTAGGACAGGTATCATCAAGCTCAAGCAGTACGGTACGTTTATTAATCTAAATTATTTATCATCGTATTCACCCCCACCCTTCCCATCATACATGGTTGCGATGTATCATTAAGCGGGATTCCGTTACCGGACGTGAGACCAGTGCTTTCATTTCCTGGTCTCCATCTTGTTACGGTATTCTACCGATACTGCTCCATTTACCCTCCACCATCCTCCCTTAGCACTATTAGTAACAGTAAAACAAATTAAATGCTGAAAGCATTTCTAGCGTGGGCAAAATCCAAGAAAAAACAATTACTTTCTACTTTCAGATCTCCATCGACATGCGTCTGCGGAGCTCGGAGAATCTATATATTTTTGTGTACTCATTGTATATATTTGTATACATAAATTGTAGATAAGAAACTTATGGTTATATCACACCTATCGTATATGGTTCGCATTTTTATTCACGGTGCGGCTTTCAAATTCAACCTATCCTCACACCCCTACTGTGCGTAATGAGTTGCAACAACCATGAATATGTTGATAGTTACGGTAGGTACTGATAGTGCAGTGTCGTTATTTATTTAGTGTGTACTTCACAAAATATATGAAATACGATTTATGAATAATCGTGTTTAAAAGAATACAATGATGTGAATGTGTCGATGGTAGTTCGCATATCGCACCGTGCACCACCGCACCACCGCACCGATTACGGTGCGATATCACGCACCACGCACCACACAATGCACCTTTCGCGATATTATTTCGCACCACCATTTATTATTTAGATTTCAATGAGCATTTTATATAATAATTTCGCGGAAATTCTTGCAGCTTCCGGTATAGATAACGATCATTTATCCTGTCAACAAAGTGCGTAACAATCAACAACAAGTTAATCAACAATTTAACCACGAGAAGAATCCAGCAGAGTAATACACCTCAAAAACCTCTGAACATATCCAGATTATACAACTCCACTCCCAGTGAGCTTCGAATATCCTCTTCATAAGGGCAATCTGAGGCATTGATACTCCTCGAGACAGTCAGTCTAGATGCGTGTGCAGTAGGGCAGATGTCGAAAATACACGTGAGATTAAGATGGGCCGGCCTGGAACAAATATTTGAAATTTAATAATGAAACTTCTGCACATTCTTGCCATCTAAAACGTGGTCGAACAAATCGCCCTCACCAGACTCTCCTCTGACTGGGAATGTAGTGGAGGAGAAGACCGGGATGGGTGAACTCCTCGTTACAACCAGCACAAGTCTCCAGTGGAAGTCCAGTGATTTCAGTATACTCTGCATTTCGTAATTTGGATAAAAAGGCACAACGAGGAAATACATACGTTCTTTCGGACATATGATGTGCCATCGTTCTTCATCTACTCTTTGAGTGTTCATCAATGTGAATCGTCTAATTCTCTCAGCCTTCTCCTCCTTTTTCTTCTTCTCCATGAGAGCCTGGATAAATTGTTTATGGGAACTTCCTGGCACCTGTGCTAATGGCTCTTTAAGTTTAAAACAAGATCCGAAATCCGAAAAAAAGAGCATTAAAATCGCTAGACTCTAGTTCATGCTCAGAGCGCGAACTCTCAAACATGTGCCCTGTTTAGATAATTCGATTCTCTCATATCCAAGAGAGTTCTCTCTCCGCTCTCTTAAATTCGTGCACTGGCAAATGCATAATGAAACCACACACAAATAATTTTCAAAAATACCATCTCTTTCAACTTCTCGAGGGTGGATTGTGGAGCACGCTCGGCGAACTGAAACAAGTTTAAATATTGATCCCAGTGAAAAAGAGTGCAAAATAGGGTACGTTCTGGTCCCCAAGAAATTCCACGAGGGAAGAAATATGCAAGCACTTGAGAGAGATTTCGAGTACTCGATCCGTGTGAGACGGGGATTTCCCCTATCAATCCCACTGTTATCACTCATTTAAGTACCCGATTGTTGACCCTCTGGCAATGAAATGATACAGTAGGGCAAGTAGAGGGATGGAGAAGAAAGGATGTGCCAGTGGGATCAAGTATTCGATACTCGGAATTGTACTCGCATCCCTACTGCAAAAGAGGAGACTAGATCATTATTGAGAACTGAGTATTTCCAAGACAGATTTCGAACACACTCGTGCGATTCAAAAAAAAATGGAAAGCCCTTTAAATTTTCTCTGACCCCTTTCTGGAAGTTTTTTGGGCTATTAATCAGATGACTCAGATTGAATCAATTACCAATCGACTTACTGATTCGTCCAGTGATTCATCCAGTGATTCATTCAGAGAGAAAGATTTTACACTAGAAGCTGGAACCTCCCTCCTCTTTTTCTGCACTCGATTCCCTTCTTCATTCTGGAATCAGATCGAATAATGTTATCGCACTTTCAGTATTCAAATTCCAATTGCCTAAATAAATATGGTGGCTTGAGAAAAGGAGAACAGCCCCAGTGAGAAAAAGACAACTGAGGATCACGGTAAAAGTACAGTTACCCAACGAAAGTGAGTTTTGGTTCTAAAGTAGGTCAATATGGCTCAAAATAAACACACAGAGCGGAATATGTGTCCGTTCATCTCATAACAGTGGTTACTGCACGGCGCGGTACACAGAGAATGAATACACTGAGATAGGGCATCTAATGTATATATTGAGTGTATTCATTCTGGGTGTACGTGCTAGTCTAACTAACCAATTGTGTGCGAGAGACGATGGACGAGCCGTTTGTGCTTATCGTAGGAGTAATCTAGAAAATTTTAAGTGACAAGTAACATTTATGCTCAATATTTGGGAAAATCCAGACATATTTCTCAGAGAGTGCTAACCTTCTCCACTAGATCCTTGTCGTCGCAATCGATTGAGAAATACTTTCTCATGCTCGGATGCTGTATGTCAGAATGAGATAGGAAAGGTGAAAAGAATGAACTCACAGCTGCAACAAAATCGCTTCTTCTGATTATCTTCTTTCTCGGGGATGACTCATTACCCGGTACTTCGAAATCGATCTAAATATAACAAAGAGTTACTGTATAATATTCTAGTCTTACTGTTGCGAGGCCGGACGTCTCCCGCGTCTCATCGATCACTCTGATTTCTTCAGGTAAATTGTGGTCGGTCTGTCCACCATTTCCTACTATCTCTTCATTCTCTCCAATCTCTCCATTTCCTATAAACTCTTCATTCCCTTCGCTCTCTCCCGTTGACTCAACCTCCTGGAATGCGAGAATTGGCTGAAAGTAAAGACTATTGAAAACCTCATCGTCAGATGAGGACGAACTGTTTGTTGCCCTCTTCAGATGAGAAATCGTCTCCGTCTCCAGTAATAACCACTTTTCCGAATGCGCTGAGGAGAAGAAAACAATTAGTGTCCACGAAGGAAATATCAAATTATCTAACACAGTTCATTTTCTAGAAGGACAGACATGAATTCTATATTGCAAAAAAGTTTGTCACTCTCTAACATGGCATGCTGTTTCATCATAGATCAACTATTTTCCTGAGAGAGACAATAATAATTATCACTTCGGTAGTATGCTCGATACACGATGCGAGTAATTCCTCCCTGATCCCGCATTTCCCCTGCGTCTCGTGCCTGTGAAACAAAGATATATTGATGTTCGTTTTTTCGGAATGCATTCTAAACTAGGGATGTAAATTCAAGTACAAATTAATGGTCTCTCACCCTTTATTGACCTCCCTGTTTCAATTCCCAGCATGGACTCCCCAAAAGTCATAAGTAAATGCCACAGGGCAAGAGTGATTGGAGGGGAGTGTGCCAGTGGGATCGAATAATCGATACTTGGAAATGCCCTCACTTCCCTATTCTAAGCCATACCTGGCTTACGACCCCTGTCTCGATTTCGAACATCGATCGCCTGACCGGCGTTCAGCTTGCACTTCCGCATGAGTGCCTCCATCACCTTCTCTCTCACATCTCCATTCACATGGAGAAGTATAGAGAGACTGAATTGGACAATTTAGAAGAAGAGACATAATTTCTTCATCCAATGAATTTTGGACTAACCAATGCTCACAGACTGGCGGCGCCGTTCTCTTCCTGCACTGGATAGATTCGCATTTCAATCTCTTCTCATCTGTGAAGTCGACGATGATTCTGAAGAAAAAATATCAATAGCTACTGTAATCCGGATTTCTGAAATTTTCACTTGTTTGTTGCTTTATGTGGGTCTCGAGTTGTTAATATCAGAGGGGCATACACGGTTACAGTATCCCGGGCTACAGTATATCGAATTTTTTTACATTTATGCCCCGCCTGAGCTTTTTCTCTTTCTATTTAAAACATAAAAACTGTGGTGATCTTTGTCCGCCACTAACATTAAAGATTTACCGATCGCGAAGTTTGGAAACGACAAAGAAGTCGCCCGATTCCGTCACTACGTATGATGCTGCACTTGCGAATCTTGCGGTGATCGGAGTGCCCTGAAACGCATTGATAAACAAATAAAATATAATAAACCATACCGATGAAGAGACATTGGGGGAGATCGTTGTACACCTCGTCTTCATTTGTAGAAACGACTGATTTTAGCCCGAGTTTTTTTGCAATTCTCCTCTTTCCATTATCGTCCAAGGCCGACCAGGCAGCGAATGATATAGGACTTTCGGTCACATATTTCCCTCTGTCGTAGAGCGCAGAGAGTAGTCCTCGGCCGACTTCTTCAAGAAAATAAGTAGCGCATGAAAATTTCTCCCACCTCAGTTCAAGTTTTCAAAGTATTTTTTTGTTCGAATCTTCCCGGTAATACCATTGTACTATTGCGCCATCATTACGTAATATGAGAAGAATGATATTTTGTTCTGTTTAGTAAGGGAAAAACATGAGGCACCTCTCATTTTGGTCTTCAGGACCTTGACGAACTGATCCAGGGAGTGTACAGTTTGTCAGAGCCACTTCTTTATAATTCTGTTGTACGCCTCGGCTGAGTTTGTTGTACATGCACTCCCTCCCCATCCAGCAATCAATCTTGATTCGAGAGAGCAATCGGCAAGAGCTTGACGGTGGCTTTGAATCCTGAAATAGGTACTAGCACGAAGAAAGATGCGCCAAAAATATTTTCACTCTTGTTTTTATCCATCACTGGCTGAGTTTTATAGCTCAATTGTCATCTGTTCGATAATTGGCTTAGTTTAATCGAAATTTAAAGATCAAAGATCAATCTAGTTATACAGTATCGCTCATGAGTATTTGTCCCAAATTTCGAAGATAGATATCTTCCGAATCAGAATATATGCCAGTCCTAATTTTGGAATGGGTGAAACTCATAGCATACGGTATAATTTCCGATTATTTCATCATGTGTCGATTTTTATTTATTTATTACGTAGTGATGACGCAATGGTTAAATGATATTTCTGGGACGATTATTTGCTCGAAGATATTTTTTTCATAAAGTATGTAGATAATCCCAAAATTCAGATTGACATCTATTCTGGTTCGGAAGATATCTCTCTTCGAAAGTTTGGACAAATACTTATGAGCGATACTGCACATCAAAGATAGTAACTGTTCTCATTCACCACGTAACGACGTCAGCAGAGAAGGTACTTTGAATCTTCTCGAGCCCTGCTTGGAAGTCATCCTCCGATAGATTATCGATGAGTCCACTCGCCCGCCTCCCAGATTCGTCGTGTCCAAATATTGCCTGAATTTTTATGGATTATCAAGTCTGCCAGAGAAGATATAGAGAATCAATTTGGGACCGATTATATTGAACTAACCTTGGTCGCAGCCTCTCCGTCATTGGCTGCAGCAACGAGATTTGCTGAGAGATGCACTGTACATCTCAGTCGTTTCGCCAAACTAAACAGCGTGCACTGCAACATCACATTAGTTATGCTAAATCACGCGTTTTTAAATACCTTTCCCAGCTGGTCGAGTGACTTCTCACCATCAGCGACGAAAGATCTTATTCGAAGATCCGCCATCGCATTCATCTCCATTAGTGAATCGATCATTCGACTGAACATCATAACTATTGTACATATCCAATCAATAAATGTACCCAAAGAGAATGAAATCGAGAGATCGATGCCGATTTGAAACGAGGAAACAGAGAGGAAGGGCGACCGGTTTACGTGATTTTCTGCTTCTGAAATGAAAGTTCGAATTGCGGTTATAGAAAAGTACACATCAATTTAGTAGTAGTGAGATCTAGAAATTAGTAGTAGTGAGATTAGTAGTGAGATCTGATATTCTACAGTACCCCTAACATGCACCACCGTAATCCCCGAACCAATTCCGAGTCGAGTGTCTTACCTACTCCTATAATCTTACGATCATTTTTTCCAAATGTTGAGTACTCGACCCACTGGCACACTCCACTATCCCTCTTCCCTCTACTTGTCATACTGTATCATTTCAATGCCAGAGGGTCAAGTACTCGATCTCGCAATCGGGTACTCTAATGAGTGATAAGGTATAAGGTCAACTAAGGATGAGAGAGAGCATTGCTTGAAATATAATTTTCAACCCCAATCCCTTCCCCCCAGATTATAGCAATAGATACCTGAATGTGGTAGTGAGATAGAGGACGGGAGTCACGACCATATCCTTCACTATGTCGAACGTTGTATCCACCAGTACAATTCCATTCTTCATACGGAGGAGCGATTTTGATACTGAAAGTTTGTTATAATTTAGAAAAAAATTAAAATGAATTAAATAACCTCCATCTCTGAAGCAAGATGAGTCGATTGATTCAGACAGAATATCAGCCTCGGTCGGACAAACTTTTCGAAAAACCTATGGAAAGAGGTGTAAAATATATTAACCTTTCCAAGAATTTACTCGAACTAAATAACGTTTTATTGAATAAACAAAGATTAATATTTCCGATCCAAAATTAAAAAGAAATTATAGGCAAAATCAAAATGTATCGCATTAATTCTCACTTCCAACATCCATGGAGATGCAAGGAGGACATGATGATCAGATCCCATTCGGAAATCCCCTCTCGCAAACTCTTCTGTCTCTAATTCGCTCTCGATGTAGCTCCAATTGGTATCTGGCAACACTCCACTCACAGACTGCTTCCTTTTGGTCGTTCTTGCAATATGTCTGGCCTGTGAGAGTGCATCGGGTTGTATATTTAAATAAAACTCTATGCCTGTTCGCATAAAGGAAATTGCACCCAGATTAGGTTTTTCATAGACACTTTCTATAATTTCGGCTATTAACCGTTCTTTGAAACAGAAAATCAGAAAATTAGAGTGCACATAAATTCAAATATACAAAAAGTTATCGTTTCACAGTCCACCCCCCTCCAAAAAGGGGTCAGGTGCGTAGGTTTGAATTCATTTTCAGTGGAAAAAGGTCCTCACCGAATCTTCTTTAAGTGAAGGTACTGCCATAAGAACTTCATTCAAATCACCTCCGTTATTCAATATTTCTCGTGCTACTGATTCCTCAGCAAGCGTCCTTCTCTGAAGCAAAATATAGATATCATATAGGGTTGGCTCCGTGAGAAAAATAATTTTCTCGATAATTCAGAAATGATCTCGAATGAGGACTAATTGATTTCGAGATTCGCGAAAATGAGTAAGAAGAAAAGATAAATTGATTATTTATTATTTTTCCCTCTCATTCGTCCTTTGTGTTCCATTGTTCCACCGCCAAACGCCGAATTACGAGATAGTTTCGAGAAACGAGAATCTCGAAAATCGACCCATTGTTCTCAAAAATGGGGGATAATTGAATTATCATTTTCGAGATTCTCATTTTCTCTCTCACGAGACCAAACCGTAATATCATATAATGAAAAAATCATAAGAAACTGACCTTAGTATATCGATTGAAGTCAACGACACAGTCGTTATCCATTGAGACAGTATATGTAACTGCTGCGTGGTCGGATTGACATTCACCATCTATCATTATGGTGACGACCTGAACAATCAGACAATCAGACGTTTTTTTCAAATTAAAAAAAAAGAATTAATTAATGCGATAATGATGAAACATGAGAAATCTCACCGATTTATAAAGAAAGTCGAGAGAACCGTGTAGAACATAGTACTTCTTGACATAGGGACATCCTGCTTTCGGTTGTCCCCTTATTTCACTTCCAATTGAAATCCCGTCTGGTCGAGTGATGATACCCAATTTTCGCGTCTTTCCACGATATGAAACGTTATTTATTACACGTTTTCTTACTATTTAGTTATTGTTTCGAAATTTTAGATTTACAATCAGCAGTTTTTTATCTCCTTATTCCCACATTCCTGTCAACCTCCAGAAAGGGATCTGCAGAGGGGGGGGGGTGAAAAAATTAACGAATGTGAATTCTCTTTCTATTTCAGACACTATCTCGACTTTGGCCCTTTCTGGAGGATGTAAATTGTGTTTCACCCCTCCCCTCAAAGATCGATGAACCCACTTTTTGCGGTAGTCCAAGGCGAAATGCTGTCCTTGTTGCAGTCCTCGACATGCACACTATTGAGATCTACGAAGAATGTGAACGATCCTGCTCGGTTGAAGTTTGGAGGCGCGTGAGGAACGGATCGATTGGATAATTCCTGTGGCCTGGGGCAGAATAGATTATAACAGCCTATGGAATTACGTAATAATATCAACTGAATTATCTAAAACTATCAGTATTGATTAATTAAATACAGTACTCACACTCCGTTACTGAGGGTGGAGATGACCAAATTGTAGTCGGCTTGAACATGAATGTGGTGATAGTACGCACCCGTCAGTCCTTTCTGAATAAGGGCATTTGAAATGGAAACTAAAAATGATCACTCACATGACCATATCCTCTCGGTCCAAGTTCCTCTCTTCCCAATGGGGGTAAATCCCCGTCCATCTTTGATGACTACAAGAAATATATATAACAAATTAACAATAAAACAATAAATAAGCAATATAAATCAATAAAACAATTGTTATCATTTTTTCTGTCGGTGCGAAATTGTTTCGGAATTTCGCACCGTCGGTGCGAAATTTCGCACCGTCTAGTGGTGCATTGTGTGGTGCGTGGTGCGTGATATCGCACCGTAATCGGTGCGGTGGTGCGGTGGTGCACGGTGCGATATGCGAACTGCATGTGTGGATGGATGCGCGTGTCGATGGAGATCTGAAAGTAGAAAGTAATTGTTTTTTTCTTGGATTTTGCCCACGCTAGAAATGCTTTCAGCATTTAATTTGTTTTACTGTTACTAATAGTGCTAAGGGAGGATGGTGGAGGGTAAATGGAGCAGTATCGGTAGAATACCGTAACAAGATGGAGACCAGGAAATGAAAGCACTGGTCTCACGTCCGGTAACGGAATCCCACTTAATGATACATCGCAACCATGTATGATGGGAAGGGTGGGGGTGAATACGATGATAAATAATTTAGATTAATAAACGTACCGTACTGCTTGAGCTTGATGATACCTGTCCTACGAATGATGTCGCCTGTGGCAGGATGCCGATGAGTACAACTGAAAAATTATAGTGAATTACCACTTTAACGTAATTATTCGTCCGCTATCCGCCAATTACCGTAACCCTGACACCCGATATACCGTGTTACGCATTGTGGTGGTCTATAGCGCGCTGAGCATCGTCATTCGAGAGCATCGGCGGTGCTCGGAGCTGATCGGGAGCTCACTATCGCTTTTACCTATTACGTAAACTAGAAATCGAATTACTGTAAGAAGAAAAATTCGGAGTTTGACTGTTCCAGTTTAAATGATAAAAAGCAGCGTGTGCGCCGGAATAATGGCATAGTTTAGCCTCGTGTAAAACTAGGATTACATTCTCGCGCACATACTCTTCTCCCAATACTGTAATCCATTGAGAGGTATCAAATGGAAATTTTATCGACGTGCAAAATGTGGAACTACCGCGTGTTTTTTTATGAAACAAAAATCGCGAACTTTTTTTTTGATAATATATTTTGACACTATCGTGCGATAACTAACAATTGAGAGCTAGGCTGGCGAAAACGGTGAATGACCATCGACGGTTCGCGAATATGTCGACGGTGCACACACTTTTGAAATAAAATTTAAATATTTATTTAAATGATATATTCAAGTGTTGGCACCGTCATACGTTCGTGACTTCTTCGTGAGTTCGTGACGAACGTCACAGACACGTTCGTCACGGACTAGATCTTGGCATATAAATTGAAGAGGACAACGTAAATAATAAATTATCACTCAATCAGCCTAAATAATTATCGAGCGTTGTCGCTCCAACATAGTTTTACTGATGTGTTGCCTAATGCAGTTGGAAACTAATCGATATCGTCGGAATTCCGGAGTTATCGATTGATTTTAGATCAATGAAATCAAACGAACGATTAGGGTACCTCTGCGCGCGCAACGTGGTCGCCGATCGATGCGCCTCGGAGCCGGTCCCAGCACACTTCACGATGGCTGGAATTCAAAAGCCCAAGCCACACACTGTCTTTGTCAATACAAAGAAAACCAAGGAGAAAAATAATACCTAATAAAGATCCGACCGAGGGAGAGGGGAGGACGGGGAGACGCGCCCGGCCACGAAGCTGAAATACTTTATAATTAAATAAGATGATGTATTATCAAGACACCACAGTCAGAAAACGGAGCAATAATCCGTTTACCATGGGAATTCGCTAATAGCACGTTTCCTATAGACGTTGTTGCATGAATTAACCGGGGCAGAAACGAATCCCGAAGCAAAATAATAATGAACGAACCGCCAGAATGGAAAACAAGTGAATTGAATGAACGAGTGATCAATTATTTCCCTTTTTAAAGTATGCTTTATTAATTCGTACCTGCAAAACAAATCGAAGATGCGTCGGGCGGGCCACGGCAGGGGCGAATCTGAACAGAACAGACTATACGTTAAAATAGCAAAATGGACAGGTACTATTCGTGTCTAATACTAATTTTCAGCCATCACAAGCTCAATATTGCCGATTCTAAACACGAACACTCGACATTCGTTTGGAAAGAGCAAGTGACAGTGTGTGTAATCGAAAGAGTCGTGTATTGTCCACAACAATCGGCAACCACAGAAGGCCATAACTTCATTTTAACCTCTTTCTAGTCTGCAAAATCAAGCGAACTACTAACTAACCTTTAGGTGACTCCATCCCTACTTATCGGGGCTCTGGTCGGCGAGGCGTCGCTGAAGCGCCTGGGCGGCGACGAATCCTGCTTGTCACCACTGAAAACAATGCCTATTGGCACTGAGCACCAATTGAAACAAGAAATACACACAACGAACATTAAAAACACGAATAGAATGGATGGGAAAGGGGGAGCGAACGAGCGCGAAAATGCGTGGATGTAATCGCGAACTGAAATTTAATTATGAACGCGCTCCAGTTGGACGCTACAGTATATTTTATCGATTTCTAGCGATTTTTCACCGTGACATTCCGTGCCAATCCCTACTAAACCCATTTTTCTGAATCGAATGAACTCCTTGCCAGCCCTCTAGGTTCAGAATTCAGAAAAAGTAAAAAATGGGACAAAATGTACTTTTCGTAAATTCGTGCGGTAATGAGAATCACGTACGATAACCTTCCGCAGAAGTGTCGTGATATCTTAAACAATTTATGCAACAATACGGACTTACCGAGTTTGTCTTTTACGAAAGTCCAACAAGTTGTTGAGGCAGCGTAAATACCTACATTTAAAAAAAAGTTTGCAATTAAAGAAGGACGAATGTCCGCGACTCCCGACTAGGGACCACCGAACCGGAAATTCAAACAGAAACGACTATCTGCACAGAAAAGGCTGGTTTTGCTGTAAAATTGGGTTTCTAGGGGGTGCGGCTCTCAGTTTTCTTTCTCAATATGAAGTTTAGATGACAGAAAAGTGACACAGAGAAAATAAGAAAAAACGGTACTAGCGAATGTGTTTTAATTCTCGCACGAACTTCAGTGATTTCATATTATATTTAATAACTATTGTTTCAGGATGTGCGGCTCTGAGATTTGATTACTTTTTCATTCTATGATATCCAGGGCAGATTTGAACGAAAAATAAGGAAAATCCGTACTAGCGAACTTTATTTATTTCAGCTTCAAGTTTTACGAGTTGAACACTGTAGCTATTGATTATGAACTAGTTATTATTTGCAAAACTGAAAATTAAATATTCTTTTATTTATCCATGGCTCCATAATAGCAGCTAGAACTGAATACTTGCTGTAAATATTATATTAGAATAGAAAACAGCAAGAAAAACTGTCAAAACAAAAATAACTGACCCAACAAATACTCGAAGCCCCGCCGAACTCATGGCGCAACGATGCGGCATCAATTCGGTGGGGCGACTACACCACGGTGGGCGGGGCTTAGAAATTTGTCTGATACTGGCTGAACTGGTAATATTTGATAAATCTGGAAACGCTATCGTGATTCTGCATCTCTCATTACCCCAAAGGCACGAAATTTGCATTTTAGGATCAATTTTCAATTTTACGCGGTGGTCCCTACTCCCGACTGGAAATTTTCTTAGCGAACAAGCGGGTACTGTAAGCAAAGGTTGAAGATAATCATCGCAAACTGAGTTCGCCGCTAAACGCAGTACCCCTTTTGGTGATTCCACCTGTTCCTCCCCTTCCCTAATCCCTCGTTTGCATGTACTCTCTTCCCTTCCCCATCCCTCTTCCCTGTGGGGACGAGGGAGGGGAAGGAAAGAGGGTGCATGCAAACTCGAGAGGAGAGAGAAAGTTGACCGACAGATTTGCTTACTCGCGCACGTGAGAGAACGCCCCTTTACCGTATTCGGCACTTGACCCTGATTGTCCCTTAGCGACGGTAATTTCTTTGCGCGCCGGTATCTCGGTTCGGAGGAAAGATAGAGGTCTCAAATTTTGGATTTCTATTATCGTTCACAGGAGTAAGCGAACAATACCATTAGCTTGAGATTCTATTTTTGAGGTTACTCCTTCGTTAATCAAAATTGAACAACACCAATTGAATGAGAATGACACGAGTGAATAAGAGCGCGAGAGGCTGGCGAAAGAGTAACCTAAGTGGCAGAGGACTCCGCGCCCATTCCCCCTAAGCGGTCCTGAGCGGAAGACCCGTAAAGAAGTGAAGACGCGGTTACGGTAAGCACTGCGCCCTTGGCAGAATGCCAAAAGTGCCGAAAACCATCCATCAGGGGGGGAAATCATTCACTAACCTGCAAGATAACCTGGCGAATTGACGGTGAAAATTAAAATCTTTCACTCTTGTAAAGAATGATAAGATTGTAATTCGGTCCGCAATTAATAGGTAACAGAATAGATTCCCCTCAGAATTGCAGAATGCAATTGAGGGCAGAGTTTACTGCGGACCGTCTAGAAGGGAAAGGGGGGGATTGGGGTCCGCAAAGGCCTAATAGCTAACACTATGCCCTCACCTTCGATTACCTGACAGCCGTACTTTTGACAAGCTACCAAAACGCCTACAGTATCCGTATCTTCCTCTTGGGACCTCTCGGGGGGAAGTGGAAAGGACACGGAGTCCTTTTTTTTATATTTATTGCCTTCTAAATAATGAAATTTCAGGTATTTACGCTACCTCGACAACTTCTTGGACTTTCAAAAAGAAGAACACCGTAAGTCATTTGGACACGACATAATTGGTAAAACGGTAAAGGTACTTTCCGGCTTCGAGCTGGGCTCGCGGGAGAACACTACTAGGCCTGCGTTAATTGATACGACTAGGAAAAAGAACAGCTAAATCAATTAAATCAGTCGCGTACTACTGGATATTGCTTCTCCCTTCCGACATTTGTGCATTGTTTTTTTCTCAATCGTTACTCTTTCGGTGATTCATTAATGTCGTTATATAAATCCATAAATGTCGTTCAGGTTTTGCATCAAGTTTCTGGTCAGTGGCAACTCAGAAGAGATTTTGTTCTACATAAATATTAGTTTTCGTCAGTCGGTGAGCCAATTATATAATGTACGCGAATTGTACTGAACAATTGCAGATTATTTACATGTGGTCTAGAACTCAAAACTCGGAAACGGAGTTTCGTGCTTCAATCCTCTATAGAGTCACAAGTTATTTTGATCAACATTATCACGGAGCAATATTCGTATCTGGTTTGTTCTGCTTTCTATTTATTTTGTGGAACACTATATATTATAACTATTTTACATTTTTATGCATATTAATCCATCTCTTAAGGTGATCCTAAATGGGAACTGGACTGCCAGATACGAATATCGCCTTCCCTTCAAGAACGTGGGAATTCTCACCATAGAAGGTTCAGCAGTGATCGTCGAGCACGAAATGTACAGTGTCGGAAGGGCAGAAGAAAGGGATGTTGTAGAGAATTTTGTAGGAAAAAGTTTTAAAAACCCGGTGAATTAATTCTTAAATTTTAGAAGATTTATTGCCCCCATTTATTGAGTACCTTCCCCCTGTTTGCACATCTAACATATAATTCTCTATTGCATTGTATGTTTTACTCTCTTTCAATGTCATCGAATAAATTGCACTTTACTTCATCCGCAATTATTGAAAGTGCTACAAGAAGAACTATTCTTAATTTTTAATTTTTCGTTTAGCCTTTTGATACTTCAGACAATCAAATGCTGCCTCGTCCAGTATCTCGGAAATTGGAATAGCCGCCCCAGGCGCGCTTCCTCCGTAGTTACTCTCCAGAGATCCGTCGTATCGAAGCTCGACCGAGGTATTCTATCTATAAAATAATTAGATGAGCGAAATCTCCACGTTAGGAAAAGACAGAATCGCACGCGAAAACACGTTGCTTCCGATGAATGAAGTACACGAGGGGCTTGTCGATAGCAAATACTCTACCGCATTTGAACTTATCTTAGTTTATGATGTATTGTCAGGCTGTGAGCGGAACACTAAATGTACCGCTTTACTGTAGAACATCATCACGTAAATTTATCATAGACGTCCCCTCGAGGTTGTCGTCGTGTGTGACTACTTGCACACTGCACCAGGCGGCCTTCATAAGTTAAGACTTCTATCTGTGCACGCACAGTCTGATGCGTTTCCGCCATTACCTCATATTATTTCACCCAAGGCCATTTTCTGGAGTTGTAGAATGATAGGTCCTGTACTTTCCTCGCACTATTTTCCTATCCCACCATGGTATCATTACTACCATTATTCTTATATTGATTGTACGAGGATGCCCCGGGAGTTGGAAGTACAGACCTGCAGCGCGTATCATGCTCGTCGCTGTAAACAGTTTATTTGAATACAATATAAAATCGAACATACGGTAATGGTAGAACCTAACATCTAAAATATTCGATGTCCGCTCACGAAATTGAATTCCGGGCCTTTGACCTTCTCCTTCGCTTTCGACCCTCTCTTTCCTCTTTTCCTGATACCGAACATGGTAATTCAGCAGACACAAACGAGGGCGAAGCTCCGGAAAAGAAACCTTCGTAAATTTGCCCTTCAAAGAGAAGTACATGATATCTTGGAAAAAAATGAACTTAAAAAATGGAACTGAAGGAATCCGGCGCAAAATCCCTACAAAAAACATCGTCATCGTGTTTCGCTTTCTGAAAAAAAAAGGATGAGAAATGAACCTCGTATCTTGAGAACAATTGAAAGAAGGGATCGAGAATTTCGATTAACTAGCCGGGATGTGTTGAGGTTAAATACACTACGCTCTATGCGTACACTACGCTCTATGCGTACACTACGCTCTATGCACAGTTCTGGGTGCAGGTTCGGTCCAGGGGGAGATCGGTAGGTGGCTCCAGGTTCGGTCCAGGGGGAGCTCGGTATCCTGCTCCAGGTACGGTTCAGGGGGACCTCGGTAGCCTTCTTCAGGAACGGTTCAGGGGGACCTCGGTAGCCTTCATCAGGAACGGTCCAGGGGGCCTCGGTAACCTTCTTCAGGAACGGTTCAGGGGGAACTCGGTAGCTTGCTTGACGTTCGGTCCAGGGAGGAGGACTCGGTAGACGGCTCCAAGTACGGTCCAGGGAGAGTTTAGTATGTTGGGGAATGTTAATCTCTAGAAAGAGTACTGGCTTATTCCGTTGCAAAAAGGCTCGTGAGGCTGAGAGCGATCGAAAAAAGTTGCCACTACGCCACTTCGTGGCTCCGTGGCAACTTTTTTCGATCGCTCTCAGCGTCACGAGCCTTTCTCAACGGAAACGCAGGATACCGAGTGTTGGATTCCCGGGCGTGTTCGGACACGTTTCCGACATCGCAAAACACTTTTCCTATGGTCCCCCACGCTCTGCGAATCAATTGGTAACTTTTTGAAATTTTCGATTTTTCATGTTAAAACGTGTTAGAAAACGTTCAGACACGTTTCCGACGTCGCAAAACACTTTTCCTATGGTCCCCCACGCTCTGCGAATCAATTGGGAACTTTTCGAAATTTTCGATTTTTCATGTAAAAACGTGTTAGAAAACGTTCAGACACGTTTCCGACATCGCAAAACACTTTTCCTATTGTCCCCCACGCTCTGCGAATCAATTGGGAACTTTTTGAAATTTTCGATTTTTCATGTTGAAACTCGGCAAAACAGGTAAAAACGTGTTTCACATTACTCAAGAACGTGCTAGAAGGGCATCTGACACTTGCGAATAATGCGCAAACGTTTTGCCCGCGGCGGGATTCGAACCTGGGGGTCTCGGATTGTAAGTCAAGCGCGTAACCCACTTGGCTATGGATTTGGTCAATTATATTTTGTAAAATGTGAAGGGGATTTTGGTCTGTTGTCGTATGCAAAAGAATCCGAGAAGATAGAGCGATTTTGAAGCGATTTATTAGGAAGCTTCCGGATGCATGATTCCGGCCTCCAGAAAGGGGTCAGGGGCGAGAGAGTGCGCCAAAGTGAGAGAGTACCTCTCGATCCCCCTTGCTCTCTCGTTTCAAACCCCTTCCTGCGAGATTTGCCGGCAAGTTGAATGATTCCGAGCGAAATGTACGAAAATTTCGTGAAATGGTGTGAAATCGAGTGAAATCAATCGATATTCACTTCGAAAAACGGCAAAAGATGCTCAAATGTGAATCTCGTTACTTAAAAACGTGTTTGGACCACTTTTCACGCTTGCAAAAAATGCGGCAAAAGACTATGCACCGGCGGGGATCGAACCTGAGACCCTCGGATTTGAATTCGAGCTCGCTACCGACTTGGCCATGAAATTATCGATTTTTTGTAAATAAATTTTGAAATGTTTTCTGATGGGTTATCGTATGCAAAAGGATCTGAGAAGATTGCTTGAGTTTGAAGCGATTTATAGCGAAAAAACAAAAAATTTGTCCGTCACGCAGAAGGAAAAAAAAACACACCAACAGACAGACATTTCAATTCCCTAGTAGTGGAGGAATAATAAGATTAATCAAAACTCACTGGTACGAAACGCTCGTAAACCATACTCTTCCGTTCCACACCCAATGACGATGCAAGAAAGGTCGGAGACGAACAAGGCATAGATATTAGCTAGCTCTTCATATAGATTCGGTACGAGATTCTGAGAGATGTTTTGAACGGATTGGGTGTTTCTGGAACATCGGTAACTAAACTATAATTTAATTTGGTTACAATACCGATTTAAAATTTGTGTACTACAAGGTTAATACGTTGAAAGCTATAGTTGGCATGACTGTTTCGCTCGCTTAGCGTCAGACAGTCATCCCTCCTGGGGGGAGCTCGTCAGTGACGGCCCCAGGAGTGGATAGGTGAGTTCAACTTTTCAAACAACAAATTTAGATGAAAAACTAGAATCTGATTGCCGAATAGGACTAGAAATCTAAATGGCTTCAATCCCCTTTACTCACCTTGTGACCTGTCCACAATTGGCCTCGAAGGGAAATGTCGACGCATGAGAATGATGGAGACAGTGTAAATGTATGCAAGGATCCGGTAAACAATTATTAAGGAACGAAACAATAGTTATCCGCGCCGAACGCGTCACCGCCGACGGCCGCGAGCGTCTGGTTCGGGTCATGGGTGCCTGCAATCAGTTGATGTTATACTGTAGGGAAAAAGATCTACAGTACACCTGCAACGCCTCCGGCCGCGGGCGCCTTGGGTCCTCCGGCCGCCGCGCCACCGCCAGCCGCTTTCTTGTCCGCGCCAAAAGCGTCACCACCGACCGCAGCCAACGTCTGGTAGTTGGGATCGTGAGTGCCTGCAATCGATTGATGGAATATTGTAGAATGACTGTGGGCTACAGTATACCTGCAATGCCGCCTGCTGCAGGGGCCTTGGGTCCGCCAGCTGCCGCGCCTCCGCCGCCTCCTGCCTTGTCCGCGCCGAACGCGTCACCGCCGACGGCCGCGAGCGTCTGATAGTTGGGGTCGTGCGTGCCTGAAGATACGGTAGGTCACTGTATCTAGTGGTACCAAACATGATACCAGACGTACCAGCGATTCCTCCTTGGGCGGGTGCCTTGGGTCCTCCGGCGGCGGCTCCTCCTCCTGCTCCTCCAGCTGCCTTATCTCCTCCAAACACTCCCTGTCCATCCTTGCATGCAGCCAGCGTCTGGTAGTTGGGGTCGTGCGTGTCCGCGATTCCACCAGCCGCGGGCGCCTTCGGGCCGCCGGGTCCTGCGGGCGCAGCGCCTGGCTTGGCGCCGGGGGCCGCGGGCTTGGCGCCAGCGCCTCCTGGCGGCGGTCCACCGGGCGCGCTCTTCATGCCACTCTTTCCGCCGGGAGTCTCCTCCTCGTCTCCCTCTTCATCATCCTTCTTCTTCTTCTTTCCTCCACAACCAGCCACAATCTGCACTATGACAGCGCCGCCAATGAGTGCTGGCCAGAGAATCTGAAAGGGATACGGTAGGAGGAGTACGGTAACCGATCGTAGACTGAACTACAGTATACCTGTAGGATGACGTCGTCCATAATTCAGTCGCGAGAATTGTCCACACTATTTATGATGTCGATGTGAGGCAGCAGTGTGGTACGTGTGGACCACCTGAAAGATTACGGTAGGATTACGGTACTGAGAAGATATGGCCCAGAGTGGGACAGGGTACTGTAAGCTGAAGGGGACGAGGTATGAAATGGGCAGGAAGAACTTGAAGGTACGGTAGGTTGGGTGGAGGGTACCCTCCTAAAGTCCACGGTAGACCGGGTGGAGGGCACTCTACAAAGGTCTACGACAGATCGGGAGGAGGGTACCCTACCAATTTCTACGGTAGATCGGGTGGAGAGTACCCTCCCCGCTTCGGGGGATCTCCAAATCGGGGATACTAAAAGAGCAAGGAGGGCGGGGACGGGGATCCAGGAGGGGGATCTTACCTGAGCACTACTCTCGATGGGTGAATAAACTGCGAATGAGTGGAGAAGAGGAGGGAAGGGTGAAAATGGATCGAGAGAAGGAAGACTTGCAGAGTGCAATGGAATGAGATTAGACACACTTTCAGGCTAATTCAAATGCTAATCAATCAATATTTTGCATCGCCAAATTGCCAGTCAATTTTTATTCTACAAAGCTCTAGTAATTGCTTTTCTTATCGATTCAATTATACCTAGCATCCGCAGTCTCCACCCACTTTTCCTTGAAGGAGAAAGCACAGAAACGCCATGGAGTAGCACAAGCTTAGTTCTAAACCGTATGAACTGAGTTAGGTCTTGTCTTTTAGCTAGTAAATTGCTCTATCGAATGCGCTTTGGGCAAAGTTGGTCGCTCCACGGCAATTTGGCTAAAATGCAGTTACAAAAAATAAAAGTGCTTGTTTTTATGCTTCCAGTGATGCTCCATGTTTTGCCCAAGAAGATTTTGATTCTCATGATGTTATCAGTGACATCTAAACAAAAAATAAGACGTAATTCTAGAATCCTGAATTGTGCTACCCTTTTGAAATATTTCAATACGGAAATGACTGTGGCATGACGACTTGTGCTGGTTAGCGGCACTGGAGAGAGAGCGCCGTCTCTGACGCTGGGGCGAGAGAGGCTAGAGAGAGGCGAGAGAGTGTGCACTTTTGAGAGCGCAGATAGGGACGTTTGAACTCATGCAAATCCCTCCCTATCTAGGGAGAGGAGAGGGGAGCGCTCTCTCCATTTCACACACTCTCTCGCTCACCGTCTGACCGATGAGAGAGCGTAAAGAATGGAGAGGGCCTTATCATTACTCAGAGAGGGGGAAAGAGAAGACTCCGCCCCTTTCTCTCCTCACCCCGGATTGATGCTTCTCCCACTAGCGATTCGCGCGCGGATTTCGAGGTGTATCTCGGCTCAGAGGCAAGATATCGACAAACGGCAAAAAGTATTGTCTAAATGGGAACATGAGGCATCTATTCTATATGATTTCCACCCTCACATCGAAAATCGGCAATCCACATTGTGGCCCCTAATTATACCTTTTAAAATTAGGGCCCTATTTCTTCTGTGTCCGTGGTAAGCTACTCTACCTTTCTTAAAGCCTAGTCGTGTGTTTCCCACTCCACCTTCCATTTCACTTATCTCTTCTCGGCATCTGTGTCGATGCAATTAGCTCCATTCAACTACGCTCAATGTCTCTTTCACATCTTTCTCATCCCACTTCTCATTCTTTCTCCGCATTGTTGACGAAAAACCTCATTCTTTCATTATTTATTGACGTAAAGTGATTCTTTTCAGTTCTCTACGCGGACTCGACACAGGCTTCAACACTGCGTATGTAACAAGGAACGAAGTTAGTGTGTCATCAATGATTTATAACTGGCAGTCACTTCATTCAGTGAAAAATGGGCAACGTGATGGAAACAGATCTCAACGAAGATAATGACACACGAAGTTTACGTGAAAGGTATAATAGTTTTGCTATTTCTCCGATTCTGGTTGATCGCTATGGCACATTTCCACCATCCATTCATTCATTTGAAGCTAGAATCTGGCACCAATCAATACTGGATTGAATAACATGATCGCAATGAAACTGAATATATAATAATGCGATTAAATTAATTGACTCATCGTACGATAATCAAAGCCTCCGCCGTCTTTTGCAAATTTAGCAAATTTAGGACCTCGGGCATTGTTGTATTATTGTTATGAGATAAAACAGACGAAAGTTGTTCTAATGTTTACGTTCTTCTTCTAGTTATGAGGATGTAATATTGTAAGAGAAAAACTATAGAATGATAACGCTTTCTTCCAGAATCCTCATTGTATTCATGAGAGAATTCAATACGAAGTTCTTATTATAAAGAAAAAAAAAATTACGCAGCGATGGAGGTGAAGGGGAAGAATCAGGTAACTGCCAATTGTAAGAACTTCGTGATCGTCACTTCGTGATCGCGTATTTCTTACCGCGCGATGATCTAAACCACTTTTCATATCTTCAGTTTTCTACACGAACTCAACCTCGAATCATGCGGGAAATCAATGTTTTTTGAATAATGTAAGTTCAGATTTTAAGAGCAACCTCTTCACATTTCCTATGGACCAGACGAGACCAGAAGGTAAAAACAAATATCTAAATGCACATTATCATTTCATTCACATTCAGCGAATTACCTTCAGTTCAAAGGTTAAATGAGAAGAGAAGTGGAATGTGGAGAAGCGCAGAAGGTTGACATTTAAAATGCATTATTCATCGTTTGAAGTACTGGAATATCACAGTGTTCTGAGCGTAATGTGAGCAAGCCGTTGTCCACAACAGAGAGTGATTTACCATGTGCACGCAGAACCACACCACCATTTTTTGTACAAATTTATCGCATCAACTCAACAAAACGGAGAACAAATATGTCACATATGGCGATGGTAGGGGGGATTTTTTTCGTATTTTATATTCGCAGATAGACCCCGTCAAGTCACTATTTCAGACCGACGTAAATCTACCGCAAGGATAACAAACGTATTTATCAGGCCTAGTCTGGTGAGATCGGGTAAAATATAAAAAAAATGAACAAATCAAGTGAGAATAATCATATATTCGGAATATGCATGCGTCCTGGTCTTGCGGAGGTAGAAGTCGAGTCTCTTGTCCTCGAGGGCGCATCCATCGTAGCGAATCGTCCAGGCGAAACTCAGGCTGAAAATGAAGTCTTAAAAAGGAAACACCACAAGACACATTTTGGCGACAAATTATATATTTTTGACGGGCTTGTTCATAGGGAATATATTTTAGAGTCGGGATACCATGACGAAACATTTGGACAACGGATGTGGCTACGAATTTAGCGCCTAGCCTGGACGCCCGACCATACTTTTACTCGATAATAGGAACTAGGAATGGGCCTCAATTTGGGGCATTTCCCCCCCCCACCCTTACGCTACTTCAATCCAACAGCATTTCGTACCTTTTTGCGGCCACGAGAGGGCTCCTTGATGATGAGAGAAGCGGCGGAGGGAACGACGTCGATCTTGGCGTTACGGTTATGGATGGTGAGCTTGCAGGTGCTAATATCAACATACCGAGCTTTATCTCTGTGAACTGCTCGGCATCAATGATAGATTCATTCGGTTTACGTAACCAAAAGTAATTGAATACAAAAACGTAGAAAAAAAGTAACGTCTGCAAAAAGACAAATGAAAAGTTGAGAACCAACCTTTTACTCGCCTTTATCGACCTCCAAACCGCTTGAATATCCTTATTCCGTGCTTCCGACATAATTTACGCGTATCCTGCAACAATAATGACTTAAATCACATAGCAAAAACACAAGAAACATAAGAAAAAGCAACAAAAAAAAGAAAAATTCAGCAGAGCTTGCAGTGTGTAGTTTGGCATACCGTATCCCCCCTCTCAGGAATGTCGCGTCGAGACACTTTACGTTTCGCATGTTTCTCATTTCTCAGACCCGGCTGGCTTTGATTACGTTTCTCCCCGTCTCAGAACACTGTGATATGTATTCGCGGTGAGCCCATCTATGCTGAATTGCTGGTAAAATATTGTGTACTTCCTTAATTTATGGCATTGGAGATTACCATCTATGGGATGTGGAATAAGCACTACGATCACAGGATATCCATAAATACAGTCAATCGGGCGACGATCTCTGTAGAAAAGTGCACCTATCTGCCGACACAGAAGAACGCATCGATATCGATGACAAAGAAGAAGGGGTGGAGGGGGAACGAGAAGATGGACATTTAGAAGATAATTTTTATAGTCTGAGAAATAAATCGAAAAAGTTTCAGTTGGCTCTTTAACTGTTTATCGCTATCTACACACAATAATATAATGATAAGTCATTCTGACTACGACACGTTTACAACCTCATCTCATCTGTCTCCTCTCCTCTCCATTGGTGTTTGCTTTGTCTTGTGTCTCTCTCACCCACACACCACTGATACTCTCATTTTCATATCATTCATCGGTCCAATCTACTAAACTCAACTACGATTCTCTCTTTCGCATTTTCCTTCGCACTCTAACATTTTTTTTTTTAAAGATGGCCCTTGCTTGTGGATATAATTGTTTTCCATTCCAGTTCTCTACGCGGACTCATAATGACCACTTTGATATCAGCATTGCTAGATATTGTGAGTCGTCATTCATTCAATATTCGCAGCACATACAAATGCAGAACTATTATACTTATAAGATAGAGCAGATAAGTCATACATAGGATTGCAAAAGATATTAACCGAACTCAATTTTTCTTTCTGAAATCTTGATCCGTTATCTTGACAATGGCAATAAAGATGAACAAAAAATGTTGCAATTACAGAATACTCTCACAATTTATATTCAGAAATACGCAGTGAGCAGATGTCGTTGTTCAGCAAGGATACGATCACTGATGGATCAATCACAAATATAACTTCGTGGACCCCCATGACCTGCGGGCCAATTCAATCAATCGAAGCAACGTGGGGTGCCGTGTTTAGAAAAATTGCGCCCACTATTCGGCTCTCCCTTGCCAAGCATCAACCGTACATAATGTCTCATCCCTTTTTGTAATATACTTTTCATATTGTTCATTTCACTATCCATATCGATTTTTACAACAAAAAAATGTCATAATCAGATAAAGAAAGAAAAAAATAATTGCCCCAAAATACACGATTCACATAATCAACATTGACAAAAACGTATTTTTGATACTAATGGGCGGGACACTGTTATCAATGGAGCACCACTGTCATTCGCACTGTCCGTTTTACCTCTCAGGGGGGCACATGATGAATTTCCTCTATTGAATATTTGAGTTAATCAATTGAAGTGTTTAAAGGGACCATGCACAGATAGTGAAACACACTTATTTGGTATTATTTTGGTCGACTAATAAAGGGAAAAATAAGAAAAAAATTGTTCGGACCCTTTGGGAGTGGTTTACGGCGACTCCCAGAGGCACACGCTCTGGGATTCGACGTTTCCTAATTTCATTTCAAAAGTGTCTCAGCTCCAAAAATTTGTGGTGAATGAATGCCTACGATGTCCTGAATGACTACTAAGCAGAATTCAGGGCATGTCATGTTCATTCCTCGAAGTTATGACCACATTAGGAAACGTCGAATTCATACACCACGACAGTTCAACGGCGCATATACCGAAACACAAAGTTCCGAGAATTTTTTCACTATTTTTCCCGTTATCAGCATGTCGTATTTGACAAATAGAGATCAAGTTGTCTATCTCTGCCGGGTCCCTTTAATGGACGCAATCAGAAAAATATTATTCCTTTAAGGTCGCAATTATCTAGGAAATTAACGAAACCAGCAAATTTCGTTCTTTGCATATCTTTTAAGTGGATTGTGCGGGCTCGTATTTCCCGCTTCATTAATGAAAACTGTCATACGAAGGGTCACGAGTTCGATCCCCGCCGAGGCCTACGAAGCCTTCCATTCACTCCTGGGCGGTAAATTGGTAGCAACTACGATTGCGAAAGGTAACATGTCAGTTTTCATTCCTCCTCCTCCCTATTTTGTTCGATTTCACAACATTCGTGTCAAAACAGATGCTCCTCTCTCTTTCCTCGTTTCCCTCCCTCTCCCTTTTTCAGGTGACTCGTCCCTTCCCCCATGTCTTTACTGCTTTCTCATTTGCCAGCGCACGAGTGGTCACCCAAGAAAAGAGGGAGTACTTCCACCAATTTTCTCTTCCCCCGATGTTTTCCCGTTTTCTCCGCATTTGTCTATTATTAGCCCTTAGAAATTCATTTTTTAAATCTTTTAACAGGCATTTACACTGTCGCATTCACTCGAATCACACTTCGAGAAATGATGAGGATATTAAATGAAGAAGAACAGAAGGGATTCTGTCGTGGTAAGTTCACTTTCTGATGAACATTCTCCTTCCATTTTCACCGGCAATCCGTTAGATTATATACATACGGACCATCTGTTTTGAATTGCATTCCACGATTCATTGACCTCAAGAATGCAATCAATCAATCCTTCGAAAAATGCGTGTGCGACCTTCCTTTTTTAAAAATATATGCTCTAGTAAGAGTCGGAAAATTAAAACGGAATTTATTTTGGACATCGATATTTTGGTTCGTGCTAAAGTGTCCTTATTTAAAGGGTTACCAGATGGGCATAACTTCTGAAGATTGTATTCGACTCACGGCTACTCCTATATTGAACTACATGCTGCATAGTGATGGAAGCAGGACATATGCCAAGATGTGTGGCCCGGAATAAGTGAGTGTTTAATTCAGATGGTGTAAAAATGAAAACGTTGTATTTGTTTTCCTGTCTTCTCGTAATTTTTTAAGGTTATTTTTCAACGTCTCTTATTGCTAAGAACATGAAACTTCGCTTTCTCCCCTTCTCATTCTGTCTACCCCTGTATCTGTTTTCAACTGTTCCAGCTCTACTTGGCCCGTATCTCTTTAAGTGCTCCAAAACAACACGAAAAGACATTAGATGAGATATAGATGTTTTAGTTGAGCACATCAGTTTAGACTGTATCAATTCAGTCAAATTGTATCAGTTTAGGCTGGTTCAATTCCTTTGTGCCAGAATACGACGGAGAACACTCAAGGTGGAAGTCTCAAATCCGTATTCGGATACCCTCTTTCAGTTGCAAGAGTTTGATGGCGGCATGATCGTGGCATGAAAGGCAAAGGTTTGGTTAAAGAAACAATCGGGGGAAATGTCAAATTTCAGGAATTTACCGTAAAATCAACGGAAGTGCTGAAACGGTTGTCATGGGGACACCGTTTATTCGTATTCGCTGCAAGAGAGGAGAAGTTTAATTATCGAAACCTCATATTTTACATGTATTTCGACGAACTGATAAAGAGAGAAATCTTGAACGTTCGTTACTGCAATGCTTTATATTAGATTTTTTAAAAATTCAAATTCTCTTTTGGTATTTACAATTAGCCGAAACAAGATGGCTGAGTGAATTTAGATCTCTCCACTCTTTTATAAAGAAAATTAGCTGTGAAATGCCCGCCAGGAAGAATTCCACTCCACATGATTAGATTCTGCCGTGGTACTAATTCCTCTCAATAAGACAACTCACTTGTCGGTCAGAGACGACTAGAGAGTGAGAGAAAGAGAGAGAGGCAGAGAGCGACCTACAACTCACTAGTCGCCTCGCGAAGGTACCGACAAGTGAGTTGCAGGCTAGAGAGGGAAGGGAGCAGTAGGGAAGGGGAGAGAGTCAGAGAAAGAGAGACCTATTGCACCTCTCCTTCTTTGAGGGTGCTTCCCAACAAGTGACTGTTCTCTTCTCGGCCTCTTCCCTCCCCCCCCCCTTATTTCTCCCCTATCCCCTCTATCTCTCTTGTTGGACCAGCAAGTGACCTCTTCCTCACTCTCACACTCTCGACATGCACTCTCTCCCTTCCACAGACTCTCTCGGTCACTTCTAGCGCAGATCTAACAGGTCACTTGTTGAGGTCCCTTTTTGGGATTTAGTACCACGGCTGATTATTTTCTCGCGTCCGACTGTTCTGTCTGTTCTTGACTGTTCTGTTATCCACGAAAGGACACCTTTCTAACATTTCCTGACATGAATTCTAAATAGATACTCAACAAGTCCTTTTTTGCCTTCTTCTGCCTTCTCGAAAGTGTGGGAATTCGAGACTCGCTCGTTGTGTGCGTTCAAACATTCAAATTCATCATCTTCCTCCTCCCTCCTCCTCCTCCTCCTCCTTCACTTTGCTCACACATCTTCCTTCCTGAGATGAACTTACGCGAGGGTGACAACTTCAGTCCAACCTCGGAATCTCTCGATCGGAGAAATCTGGATGCATTTTGCATCGGATACGTCGGTTCGGGGTGAGTACGGTAGCATTCTTCACTTTGCAATCACTGGCAAAGTGCCAAAATTGACTTCGTGGTGAGACCATTGTCCTTTTTACATGCTGTTTCCGCATATTCTAACTGCATGCCTCAAAGACTCGCCAGAATGTCGTGGCATTCACTGATTCACTCCAGATTCCCTCTTCTCTACGAGAACATTCATGGAGCAGCGGACGGAATCTACAAACGAATGTGGTCGGATACACTGAGGAAACATGAGTACGAGTTTCACAAGCGATCGGTGTATGGTACGTCATTGAATATATGTTATTAGTAATCCCGAAAAAGAAAGAATGTGCAACGTGTCTGGGGTCTCGCGGACAATCAATAAGTTTCATAGTTTTCAGGCTGTCAAGATTTAATCCGGAAAATGCCAGTCATTCTTCCGTTTGTATTTTGTTCCATTCCAGGCAATTATGACGTCGAGCCCAACGGTTTCTATGGAGGAGTGCTAGGAGAAGTGCAGAACGGCACGGTGGATGCGACAGTCGACGCATGATTTTAGAGTTTGAGTATCGATGATTAATGGTTTTTGAGGATTATGGACTATACAAACCCCGAATGGATGCGATGTACTACACGCTTCCAATTAGCGATGCGCGGGTAAGACCATTATATCAAAAACTCAAATTCTCAATTTCGCTTTTCGATTTCGCATATTACATTGACTTAAAATCTCAATTTCGCATATTACATTGATTTAAAATCAGTAGTATGTTGAAGTTTCGTTCGACACAATTTGTAGAAACCTTCGAAATCTTTTGACAATGAGCTGAATTGAGGAGAACTTCTACGAGGCTACCCAATCTCGGCTGAGTTCCTCTATTATTATCGTCCCATTTCGTGCCGATTTCACTAGTATTCTGGTGACTCTGTGAGGATTCTTGTAATGTTGAATAAAGATCGTAATTCAGCGTCATTCTAATGAAGATCACGGACGAGATTGTGAGATGTATGCTAAAGAAGTTGAATCGGAAAACTGGGTTAGTCAAATTTGATATCTGTTTCAAGAGTGCGTCAACTAAGTTTATCTTTAATTTACAATGTTATGGATTCATCAAAAAATTCAATCCACTCATTTCTTGATTTTTACCCGTTTTTTTCAGTAATTGGGTAAATTAGGTAATGAAATCAGCTCAATTTCTCAGTATCTCTCAAACAACTCTCGCCGCTCTTCGATCAATTTCTCTTCGATTCGCCGTCATTCAAATTCTCGTCATTTACAACGCCGCTTTTGTGGGATTGAATGTGAAACCCGCAGTGGAATCTCAGAGGTTCGTAATTATGCCCTCAATACTTCACTTTGATTCAATATCAATAACCATCTCCACGGCGAAATCTTTGAATCCTCATGTATACATCATCAACACATTGAACAGGTTCCACACAAATAATATCGATTGTTGTAAAGGGATCTCTCTGAGATCATTCCACTTCTGAAGGAAGGAAAAGGGAAACTAGTTGTGAACTACGAAGGAAACGCCAGTGAGAACCTGGTAAAGATTCTTTCTATTTTGTTGAAAATAAACACTTCCTAAAAACTCGAACTCTTCGGCATCAATCCCACTAACGATACGAGTAGATATCAAGTGATTGCAGAAATGGAGGACAAACAAAATGTGGTATGATACAATTTACTTATACTTTACTAAAAATTGAAATTGGAGAAACAACTAAGTGGTAGCATAGTACAATTCCAGTTGTGTCATGAGAAGAACTCTTTTTTCTTCGGTCAAATTCACTCACAATGATCCTGACAAGAACTACAAACAGCAATGCTCATTCAAAGCGTGAGAAATTTCGTGAACTTCTTGGGCATTTAAAATTCTAGCTGACCTTTTGTTTCACCCCCTTTTCCCACTGAGACAAACACTTCCAGGCGTGTGAATTCGGTCACAAAAGTCTCCTGGGTTTTCGCGGCGTAGAAGGGGAAGTGAATTTATGAATGCATTCAGGGTCAAATGGTCCAAAGTCCGTTCCCACTCCAACAAATCGGAGTTGGTCAAAGCCAGAGTGGGACAACTTCGATATGCGACTATCTACATGAGTCGTAAGACAGTGCCGAGAAAGATTAGAGAGAGATTCCATCAAGTTCAATTGAGAATCTACCAACACGATCAGGTGAGCAGAATATAATTTATTCTAGTCTATCTACTAGTAACGGTTTGATAGGGAGGGCACATCATGTCACACTTCGCTGAGTTGTCAGCAGTGAAAGAGATAGTTCGTGAAATTGAAAGTGTCCCTCTCGATTTCACACGATCTCTAGCTCAGGGCCGCTTTCTGGAAGATTTAGTGGAAATGTGAGGGGTGATGTTTCTGTGGAGATTGAGTGAAACACAATGTGAAATGCTGTGCAAGTCGAAAATATCACCAGTGTTCATCCAAAAGCCAAGCTGATATCAAGCTCGATGTTAATGATGATATCAACTTGTGAAATCGGGAGCTTGATATCAAGTTGATATTGACTCTATGCTTGATATCAACATGTGATTGCAGGTGGATGAATTCTGGTGGAGACGCTACACTGTCTGGCCTCGATATCAGAGTGAAGCGAAGAAAAAACAGACATTTAGCAGCATCGGAATCTCCGCAATTGAAACTATTCTAATCGTCTTCGGGGCATTTATTGTCTTGAGTGGAATAGTATTCATCTACGAGATTGTTCACTTCAAGTTTGTGGGTCCTGTTCTCAACCAGAATAGAGTGAAGAGAGCAATCGATGAGAAAATCGAACGAATTGTCAGGGAGATTTCGCGAATATCGAATCCCCGCCTCTTCAATAGTCATGATCGAGAACACAGTTAACTCATGTTTTAGTCCTTGCGTATCGTGTTACCCATTATATTTATTCATTTACTAGTTTTGTTCCGACCTATTGAAATCGATTATGAAGTAAAGTTAGTGGTGAAGAACTTACGTTTTTATAGTACAAAAACAGATTAGATGTAGAGATTGAATAATGCAACAATGACATCATTATTTATCTAGTAAATTCGAGTTGTTCGAGTTCCTAAAGATCGATTGTGAATGACTGAAAGCTATTCGAATTCTCTTCTCAATATTCAGAAGAATTCGCACTCTTCAACGATCACCACGTAGTCTTCTTTTCGGTTCACTCTGAATTTAGTAATTAAAAAAAATTATTCTACAATTACACCTTCGTTGATTAGATGGAAAATTTTCTCATCCGAACAGTATTACCTCCTCCTACTTTGGCTCAGTGTTCTACCGCTTTCAAGGGGGTTCCTTTATTTAAGACTGTGGAAGAGAGCTTTATTCATTTCATGTGAAAATTTAACAACGAAAACATACCGTTCTCCGATGTTCCTTCCCAACTGCGCAGTTCGACTGCTACCGACTCCTTTGTACGTCACGGCTCGGAATGAGCTATTCCACTCAGGATGCTTGGCCAGAATTCTGAATTTTGTTAACTTGTCAAATGAAAGTCGCACTATGTATTACAATTTTAAAATGATACGTTTATGAAATGGACTACTGGTGAGTGTACTCTCTTTCTATACCTTGTCGTGTATCTCGATTTGCCATGCTCTCTCGCAGCCATATCTGTTTAGGAGAGGAAGGCTTTATTATTTTACACGATTGTTTGTGAATTCATAATAATTTACCTTCTGAAGACGACCGCTCGCGAATCACGACGATCGAATCGATTGAAGGCGAAATTGCGAGCGGACGAAGTGAGGAATCCTGAGTGAAGATGAATATCAAGCAAGGGAGAACGGTTCGCATTTTGAAAGAATACATTGTTAAAAAAGGTGTCTACGTAATGTAGCAAGAGGGATACCACTCTCACAAATTTCATTTTCCATTTTTGGGTATTCGATATTCATTTATCTCACCGTATCCAATGGCATTCTGCAGTAGAGAATCATCGATATCAACGAGATTGTCCATTACATCCACCGCGATCTGGCAAGCTGAAATTAATTAGACTAATTAGTTCCCATTAAATTTCATTACTAAGTAATTTGGCCAAACTGACCATCATCGAACTCGAATTTCCTCTGCAATCCTTCGAAGTTCTCGTCGATCGGCGACAGATGGGGCAGCTGCAGCTGCAGTTTAGCGTGCAGTCGATGCAGCAGAGACGGAGTCTGAGAAAGGAAGGGGAAAATTAGGGGTTTGGCAAATGCCCTTATGAGTGTGGTAGTGAAGATGAATGCAAACCTCCATAGAGGGGTCAGACATGCGAAAAAGTGTCAGAATAACTCTTTCTCAGGATGTTTTGACGCATGATGTTTGCATATGGAAATGGATGAACCTACTAACGGTCGCGAATATTCCTGCGAATACAGAGTGTCTGGAGAAGCGCCTGAGATCATTGAAGGGCATGAAGTGCTGAAAAAAAATTTTTCTCACTTAAAATTTTTTTCTTCAATAACCTCCGAAATATGAGACATCGACGTGCTAAGGAAACACTGTTTTTCGATAAAATTACCGTTATTGCTTAGTGATGACGCAACACTCACAAACGCTTCCTTGAGCTGGCAGTAGAATCGGATGAGCAGTGAGCTTCGGTCAGCATCGGTGGAACGATCAAGAATGGAAGAGAGAAGAGTTGAGAGACAACTGAGATAAATATAACACATAATTATGTATAATCAATGAAGTTTTGGCTTGCTAAGTTTTTGATCAACTGCACACACCGAAAAAAAATACTGCCCATAAGACAGGGGGAAATACAAGATACTGTGTCTTGTATGTAAGAAATTTATTGTTAGTTTTGAATGTCAGGCCCCAATGTCTTAAAGGCCGTAGACACAAAAAAATTGAATTGTATTGATAATAGATTGATCAAATATCAACTTGTGCAAGTGGCCCTGGCCATATCTCAGTGCGTCGAAGATGTAGGGAAGTGTGAATTCCTCATCCAATAGCCATGTCAGCGTGGTGATGGACTGAAAGTGAATATTGATTGAAATATTGGAAGATACAGTAACCCTCTCCGCAAGAACGGCAATGACCATGCAGGCGGAGATCTGGCACATAACGCCATCTGAAGGAGTACGGTAGGTTACGGTAGTAAAGAGTATGGTAGGCATTGCGCGAGATTACGGTATCACCTGAATGTCTATTATCCCTAAACTTCTCGTCGATCGTTCGCACGCCAAGGCGAAAGATGCGTGAGCTGTGCTGAAAAAAAACCTTGATACATATTTTTTTGGAATTTCAAGACTGTCCTCACAATTTCCTATGTAATCACACCCTTTTCCTGACTATGCAACCAAAGTTTTGCAGCGCCTAGCTTCCGATTACTAGAATTGTTAACTTTAGAACCACGATAAATTGTTGTTACAAAATAAATATAAATGCTGCGTACAATTTCGTCAATAGCACCGTGGCCTGCCAGTTCAATGAGAAGACTGAGTCCACCGCGCAGTTCGGCTGTTGAAATATTCTAAATTGTATTTTTTAATCGCAAAAAATGTCTTGAACGGATCGTTCAGTACGCTGCCATAATACTTCGGCAACGAACTCTGAGAGAAATTAGTCTATGACTCCAGAAGTCTTGGCTACCGAGTGACGACTTTAAAAGTCTCAAATTACCATGATCGAAACGAGTAGACACTTTTAAAGTCGTCGCTCGGTAGCCAAGTCTTTTAGAGCGGTAAACTTCTTTCCTTCTTTGTTTCTCCTGCGAAACCCATCTCGAGTAATCACCTGTTCGAGTACATCCATGACTGCGAGGACTGCGGCATTGCCCGATGATCGATGATATGCCAAGAAGCGAGAGTTGACGAGTGAATTGGCGAGACGGAGAAGGGAAGAACGAATACTGAACGGAATCAATAATCAAGGATAAAATGAAAGAGAAAGAGCAGACGAAACGAAAGGGTTTGACAAGTAAAGAATGAAAAAAAACATAATATGAGAGGGAGGGTGAAAAGGTATTTGATCTGTTTTTGTGAGCAAAAAGAGATGCAATGGCTTCAGCAGGTATAGATTACCTCGAATTGAATTCAGTAGGCAGTTCTTTCCACAGTGTGTTCAGAATCCAGTGGAGTGCCTGAATTGATTGAATTTGTTCTTTGATCTATTGTCAGAAAATGCAAAAAATGCTCACTCGAAGCCCTACTCTCTTCCTCGTTTCCCACAATTCGAAAGCGAGAAGACCCAAGTCAGCCGCCAGAGGTTCTCTGAGTTATCGATTGATTCGCAAATACCGTAACCGTGTACCGTATACCCACCTCAATTTCTGCGGGGTCTTCGGTGAGAACAGCGTCTTCATACGGACCACCAGTTGATCGAACTACAATTAATAAATATAATCACCTATATGACTCGATTTTCACAACACTTTGGAAAGTAAACGGTTCAACTACATAGTTGGTTAATGGGGTGAAATACTGATTCCGGGAGAAAGAGTTGGAGAAATCTGGAGTGTGCGGAGAAAAGGAACTAGTTGCATGGTTGCGTCTCAAAGTAAACTTCTCACGTCTTCACTTCTCTTCAACCGTTTTCTTCTCTCATCGAATCGTCGATGGCCGACAGTCCGAATGGCCTTGTCGGAACTGTAAAGCGGACACGTAATTCGAAAAGCTTTCACAAAGTAAATTCTAGATTCTTTGGTGACGACAAGTGGCCAGAAAATAAGTTTAACGCCAAACGGAGAGGTAAAACACCTATTTAGTGAGCTCTCACCGCATTCGAAGAAGAGAGCGACCGCTACTGATGAACGAAAGAGGGGAAGATGAGTGGAGAATGGAGCTGAGGATTGGAGAAGAAGTGAATATGCCAATGATCGATTGACTTTAGTTCAACGACCTGGTAATCACTTCAGGGACCACTGCTATTTAGTCGATACGTAGATTTCATATTGTGTAAATATATTGTATTTCCCAGTAAGTAACGTTTGTTGTCGGCATCAATTAAATTCTGGCTTGAATGGATATCAGTCCGAAGGAAACACCGTATCCGAGATGTCGTGTTCCGACTTCATTCGTGATTTAAACAAATTACTATAATTTACAGTGACATTTCTTAAATTGACCAGTAATTGTATACATTCCATTTCGTTAATTTCGGAGTTTGTTTTTCTAATGCTGTTGTTATGATTCCTGATATCGTTGATGTTTTCACATATGGTTTCTATCAATTGAATACAAAGATCAGAGACGCATGTTTATGCCCTCCGCAACGACTACAACAACAAATGCTTGCAAGAGTATCGACTCCAAGTATGGGAGATCGTACTGTTGACGATTCGAACAGTTCCGTGTTTTCAGTAATCTGCGCAAATCCCCTTGCACAAAACTAATAAATAGTGAGGAAAATACAACAGAAATGCATGCAAGAGACGCAGTCGTCCATTAACCATTATCACTGCTTGTACTTATTATTGTGCAATCGATTTACTGGTTACTGTTGGTGATAGCGAGAAAAAATTGTTCGATTTCTAGCTGATAATTCCACAATTGTCTTTCTTCTTCTCCTAAATATTTTTCCTAGAATTCAAGAGTATATTGCTCAATTTTACTGTCCACTCTACCGGAATCATCATGCAGACAGCAGTTCTGGTTCTCAGCGCGATTGTTGGAGGTACGGTACAGTAAGAATGTCATCGATTAGCTGATCCCATTAAGTAGTCCTCTCCGCCTGTGGATCTGGTTGGATGCAAACCGGAAGCAAGTGCTTCATACTTATTGTGAGTACTGTACTTCTCTTTCAAACGATTAATCGATCGATAATCTCAGCCCGCTCCAAATACGTGGGCGGAACTCAACAAGGCGTGCGCATACCAGGTCAGTTCACGATCAGAGAAAGGCCTACCGTATTTCCCTTTCAGGGAGCACGTCTCGCATCAATAACGTCTGCTGCAGAGAATGCAGCTGTCAATAGTCAGTTGTCGATCGGCACCCCTAGTGTAACCGTAAATTCCGAGAACTCGCGAACAGTAGTGAAATCTACATCGGCGGTATGTCGTACAAGGGTGGGCCGTGGAGTTGGGCGGATGACACTCCCTTCGGCGCATACCGTAACTGGGCTGCTGGTAGGCGACCGTAGTAAATTAATAAAATGATACGATCAAACGAGGTAAAAACACATACTTCCTAGTATATCATACATACATTCATTGCGGTTGTGCGTCATCTCTAGCTTTCTGTAAAAAAACAGGAACTACCAATTGTCATTTCGTTCGATCGCATTATTTTATAAATGTAGCAGCTTCACCGTGGCAAACCGATCATATCAGACTCCGAGCCTGCTCCTACAAAAGCACGTGCCTGCATCAAAATGAACCCTTCAGGCTAGTGACTATTCCATAATCGATTCATTCCACTCTTTTGTAGTAGGAGTTTTTGTAGTTTTGTAGTTTTGTACCCTTTTCCTAAAATGCTGTTGGTATTTATTTTGTTGAAAAAAATCTAGTGGAGTATGAGAGACTGTGTCGTAGTCAGAGTGCTCAATCCAGAGAAACAAAATTTCCATTTAATTTGATGATCAGATTGGTTTATTTCAGGGAGGTGGTTCAACAATTGCTGCCGCATTCCGCCTGCTGCAGGAGTTTGTTCGAAGAGTGCATAGAGTACGGTAGACAACATCGATCGATAAATGATTTACTTATTTCTGAATTTGCCGACTTATATTGATATTCGCGTAGTGACAGTAAGTTCTGTGGGGATGGCATAAAAAGCGGCCCCGCCAGGGGGTGAAGCTAAAGGGGGGGGGGAACAAGGAGAGAAGCGTTGGGAATTCAGACCTCGTCGTCTAAGTCTGCTTTTTTCCTTTTTTATTCGAGATACAACACCACCAATCTACATATTGACGAAAATTTTACATATCATGAAATCGAATAGGTACCACCAACATATTTTCGAAACGTGCGAAGTACTGAAAAATGTGAGGCGAGAGAGATGATAATGAGTGATGATGCAGTGATTGATCGCGTCTCTGCCGATGCCAAATCAGAGAAACCATGGTTGCACAGTGGAAAGAGCGAGTAAAACGAGGCACAAATAGTCCCAAATGATAAGATCGTTAGAAGATTGAAATTCTGAAATGATAGATCAGGAATGTTGATTTCCATGGTTTATTATTATTATTATTATTATTATTATTATTATTACCAGATGAAAATTGATCATCACTCAGATGTAAACGATCACTTATTGATTTCTAACCATTTTTGGAAGAAAAAATAAAATGCTCACCAGTTTCAACTGAAAACCCCGAGTGAAATAGATGGCAAACGCGTAAATTAGCTCGAGAAGAATAATTAGAAATGGGGTGACGGTAGGCAAATAAAGTGTTGAGAAGTAGATTGCGATGATAACACCGATCTAGAAGTGATAATTAATAAGTGATAATTAATAAATTAAAATATTTGGAACAATTTTCTTGTATTTGCACACGCTGCTCAAATTATTATATCATTTATTTCTCCCAAATATTGTTTCATATCGTATTTTTCATGGAAAAATCGAGGCACTTCAATTTTGTTACCACCATTTTATCACAGTTTTCGAAACATTGGGGAACTACGAATTGGAGAGGGAGGGTTGACAGACGACTTATCTCTCCAGGAGGTCACTTCAAAAATTGCCTTTGAGAAGTCGTTTATATCCGTTAAGAGAAGAGCTACGTCTTACAATTAAAGTGATCTACCACCTCTCCCACGGTCTAGAGCACAACAAGGTTGCTGTGCTATCTGCACACGGTTTCGCGGAAATATGCACTTACGAAAAGGGCGATGGTGGCAAGAACAAGAGCGAATCTGAGCGCGCATGGAAAACTCTTCTGACTTGTCCAGTCTTTGCTCTGAATGATAATGCATTATTTCCTTGTTTTTATTAGGATATATATCTAGTTTCCCCCCTTGGTAACAATTAGCGCTATCGAAACGGATTATGAATCGAATCGAGAAAAAAAAGATTTCGATGCCGGGTGGTTCGACTCTTCTCCGATATCAAAATAAACGCGTTGCGGAAAAAAGATCCTATTAGCAAAATTCCCGACAAGCATTCCGCCGAATTACAATAACAATGAGATTCACCTCGGCATAGACTTGTTGTACTATTGATACGCTGAAGAGAAAATTGAGTAGGCAAGCGTAGGCGAATATGGCCATCATTTTCATGCCTAACTCTCCCCCTTTCGGATTTTCAATGGAATAGAAGAGAAAGAAGAGTAGGATCAATTGTGGAACAGTGAGAGTCTTGAATAGAGCGTGTTGATGAATCTGAAAGAATTTGAGTGTGCTCAAATTTTATTTCCATAATCTAATTACAATTAACCAAGGAAATGCAAAAAAAGGAAAAAAAAATGATAGATCACCTTCGCGACTAAATTGTCGAAGAAGAGAGTGCAAATCGTGAAAATGATCGATGATGTTATTAAAGACGGTAAAAGGATAGGTAAGAAGAAGTAGCAAAGCACTGAGACTCCGATGCTTCCACAAGACAACAGAGCACAGACAAAATACCCGAGATGAAGATTAATCTGAAGAACGAAAACAATTTTCTGAGTCTGAATAGTTGGTTTTTGGACATTTATTTTTTTTATTTGAGACGTATAGATAATGTAGGCGTATAATGTATTGAGCAGCACTGAATCGAGCTCTCAAGGTACGTGGCCTCTTTTTTTCTTAAAATAAGTATTTTGAAATCTCTAGGTTACCAGATGAATGTTATGGCGTATTTTCTAAGTTTCTAAATGAAATAATTTACGTAAAAAGGGCTCACATCTTCCCGAATTCTGTGGATGCTGGAAAGGAGAATGTGCATTGTAAGTATCAGCGTGGCCAGGGTCGGCACTAGAATCGCTATTATCTGCGCGACCGTGCGACCAATGCCCAGCTCTTGCGTCACTGCAGCACTTCCGCCCACGTCAGTGTTGTTTGCTGCAGCTGCAGCAACTGCAGCAGCTCCGGCTGCAGCTGTGTATGCTGCAGCGCCGACTGCTGCGGCACAAAACAACAGCACCGGAACGCAAATTGCTATGTGCAGCCGGTACCACAGCTGAAAAAAAGAAGAGTTGTTGCTGAACCGATATAATAATACACTGAATACGCCTCCTGGATATCCAAAAAGGAATCTGATCATTTTTTTTTCTGTTATTTCAATAAGCTGACAGTGAGTATATTTATCCAGTAATAATTAAAATATTTTTTAGAAAAGATAGAAATTAGCTGTAATCATTCGTCGAGACCTCAGTTTACAACGGACAATACTCGATTAAGGTGGTGAATTTTTTTTCAGTTGTACGAGCGAGAACCGGATATACTTCGCAATACGGTAATTAGGAATGCAAATCGTACCTTTCCGTTTCTATCTTTCCGGATTATTTTGTGAAATTCGTGGAGACTCAAAGGCAAACCAACGAAGACGTTGATGATAATGAATGATGGAGTGAGAAAAGGAGCGACGAAAGAACTGAGAGCAGAAGAAATTGCACTCGATATAGTGAGGATGATGAGGACGATCACAAAGGGGCAGTGAAGAACTGTGTACTTCAAAATATAATAATATTAAACGGAGTAAAAAAGTGAGTAAAATTAAAATTTAAGTGAATTAAACACACCCTTATTTTTGTAATTCGCATTCTTACGGCTGTTATTGCTTTCCACCATTTAAAGATGTAGTGCAACACTGCTGAGAGTAGGAGAAGCATTGGGATTCCCAGCCATGTTGAGAATGAGAGCGAGAGACCGGAGAGAATGCAAGCTGTTAACATTGCTGGGAGTAAGAGACGAGACTGTTTCCTGCAGATATACCATCCCTCCCACATGACTGCCTTTTCAGTGCTGAAAATTATCGAAATCATGGAGTTTCTAATAGGTTTTGCGATAATGGGCAAATAATTCGAATCATCATTTCCCCTATTCACTCATCGGCCAATTTGAGAGAAGTAAAAAGACTTTAGGCAAAAATCTCCCGAATTTCAAAATCTAGCATTAGGGCACTTTCAGCGATGATGTTAGAAAAAAATGCTGTCAAAATTTAATAGAAAATGTCGTAAAAACCGTCTGTAAACTGTCTAAAATCAGGCGCAAAGGTCACGAAGGACAACCAGTTGAAGAAAAAATAAAGCTGTGGACTGGACGTGGTAGAAACGTTGAACGAGGAATGACTCAAAATATTACAATTCTTCTATTAAATGCGCGATATTGTATACCTTATCGACAACTACCATAAAAGGGAGGAGCGCGAACAAGTTCAAAAAAGGGCTCAATTTCGCTTTTAAGTTGCGGTGATAAGTTTTGGGAGACCAAACACTCATAAAGAAAAAATAGACGAATTTATTTTTTCGACTCTTCTTAGAAAGAATGCATAAATATTGGGCGAATAATATACGCTTAATTCATCAAATGACCCAATTTTGTCGCGGGACAGGAATAATCCGTAGAGGAGGTCATGGAGATTAGTAGTCAGCCCACAGGATGGGCTTGGCAATTAGTGACCCCCACTGTGCCCACCTGCGATCGACACTCACTGCACCGTGCCAAGAACCTCTTTCGTTGTCTGAATCTCTTGTCTCGCGCACTCTCTCACTGACTCTCCCTTTTTCTAACTTGATCTCGCCGGTACTCTTTCGGATGCTGTGGATACTATCGCCCATTACCAACTTTGGCGCCAATGATACTTGCAAAATATGTATAAGTAAGATAATTAAACAGCTATAATTTATTCAGCAAAACACGAATACAACTTTTTGACAATGATATGCAATACACAGCTACCAATACAACGTCAATACGGCATAACCAATTGATATTGATTAGCAATAACTCGAGATAAACGGGGTGATGTTTGGGATAGAAACTAGTTTGAATGGCGCTAAGAATCAGCTCTGATTCTGTATCTAAATCGGATCAAATTCAGTCGGATTACAAATGGTTCCGATTGGGGTCACAATTTGTTCCCCTCGCGGCTCAGATTCGCTTGCGGGTCGCGGGAGGCACATCATCACACAGTAGATGCACGTTTCCATCGTGCGGTCCGTGAAGTATTCGATGGCGTGCAGTTTGTGACACTGACGGCACTGGCGGAAAGCGGACTCGCGGAGACTCAGCAACACTGAAAAGACATCGCATTGCATCACATTCCCCCCATAGTTGGTATCTGGCTGATAAAGTGGATGAAGTGTGTATTTTCGAATATAAATAAGAAATTTGAAAATAATAAAAGCGACATTGTCTAAAGAAGCCGTCGTCATCTATCGCATACTTCGACTCAGCGAATTTAACTAGTAACCAGATTACTACGTTACTTCGACTTACGAATTAGATCCTGGGGAGTACTCCGCTGGATATTAACATGCAACGGTCCATTGCACTCATTCGTATCCATCAAAAAGCACTTTCCACTGCAAAAAGTTGTACAGTTTCTTCTGGTGGATCAATAAAAACACAATTTCAACACACAAGAGAAAATACTGAAAATTTCTTTATTTTTCAGTTATATCTAAATCCTAATAATATAGCTTAATGTTTTTTTTTTGAAACAGCAATATTTTTAAATTCTCGCCTTCTTGTCGCACAAATTTCGTCCTCGCAGCTCTTGCAGCAGAGATGGCCGCACGCCAGCATCTTTGGGAGATTTCCGAATGCTAAAAGTCAATTTTAACGAAAATTAATCGAGGGTGTTCAATTTAATTTATTTAGCATTAGGGGATCAGGATTTACAACAACAACAAAAAGTAATTACACATGATTTCACTAATCGGTGCCACTCAATCGAATCTAGTGTATAAACTGCATTATAATAATTCATTAATAATGACTCACTGTACGGTAACTTGCAGCGACAAACGAGCATTTCGTCCACAAACTCTGACATATCGACGGCACTCAAAGTGTAGAGATGGGGAGGAATTCGAGCCTTCACATCGGCCACAGTAATCTTCTCATCTTTTAGCCCGTATTTCTGCCATGTGCAAAAGTTGCTCCAAGTTCGAAGATCTCCAACCATTACAGAATTCAGACAAAAATCACTTCATCGCATGCATATATTACTTGTGTGGAAATGTGTTTGAAGTAAACAATTCGATTGACATACACCGTGTTTCCACAGAAGTAATTTGTACATCATGAATGCGATAAAGTATTTTTTGCACTCTCACAGCGAATTTGCTAAGAAAAGAGCTTGCTAATTCATTTGCTTAGCAAGTCACTTGCTTATTTTCGATAGGCTCACTGAGCGAACTGTCTATTGTGAACTCCAGTAAGCACTCTCGCAGCATCCTCAGAATGGCGCAGTGGGTAGCGTTTTCGACCAGCAATCCTACGGCGCTGGGTTCGAACCCTCTCGATGCAGAATTTTGCTCGTTTTCACCTTCTCTCTCACCATTTGCCGTAAGCAAACGAACCTGCTTAAATGTAAGCAAGAAGTTTCCAGGGACCCGTTTCCTAGAAAGATGCTTGCTTATATTCTAGCAAATTCGCTGTAAGTGCATGGCTTAACCACGAATCGGATGGCAGTCCGCATAAATTTTGTCTACACAAATTTACCTCAGCTTTGCCTATAAGGACGTGCACTTTGAATTTCAGCTTCTGTGGCACGGAAGAATGCCAGTCCTGAATAATAAATAAATAGTATTTAGAATAATAAAAAAGTAATAAATAATTTGATTCATTGAATCGTCAGTCATTTGTAGAAAAAAAAACTCGGAATCTCTACATATTGCACACACTCTTTGTCCACTGGTGCGGGAACTGTCTCTCCTCTTATCCTCGACTAGAGACTTTCCTCACTTTGGATTAGACGGACCATTGTAGTCGCTTTTTCGACTAAGAGTGAAGACTACGAAGAGACACTGTCGGCTCCATAACAACACGTGTGTAGAAAATGCGTGAAACGAAGAGATTCAGATTAGTTTTTAATAAAAATAATTTAATTTGATATTTTCTCATTTAAAAAACAGGTTTATATAAGAAAATATTCGCGATGTTTTACATTAAAAATGTCGAAGTGATTTTTAATAACCTCGTATCCGCTTAGCTTCCAAAATTTGTCGTCCTTCTCCGAATCGACTTCCAGCGAGCAGCTCCCACACAGAATTGTCTGAAAACAATTCATTATTTTTAAATATGAAATTCAAATCAGTGACGGAGTTCAAACGTAGTAAGGAAAAAGTTTTTCGAGAGCGTTTGCCTCGACATAAACGATCTCTCAAACCAGACCCTTATCTGGACTTCGACCTCTTCATTTCGCTGACTCTCTTATCCGATGGCCGGCGAATCGAGTGCACGAAATGAAGAGACCGTGATATCACATATCGCACACTTATCTCGGGCGATCAAACTTGGATAAATATAAAGCAACCCGCTGCTTTGTTGTTTCTTAAACTATATTTCAAAAAATACTCCATCACTTTTAGAAGTAGACATATTAATTACTAAAGGTGATCAGGCTTGAATGACTGTCGATCACTTTTAACCGTGGAAATTGTCGACTGTTCAACCACATAATTCCAAACTACAGAGGGGTAAGGGTGACAGAGTGCGAAAAGGTGGAGATTCCCTCTCGATTGCACATGTTCTCTCACTCCAAACCTCTTTCTTTAAGGTTGGGGAATGATGTGCAACACTGGTAACCCTAAACTCTAATCTACTAGTAGTTCCAATCAATATAACTTCAATGTCTGTTTCGCCAATCATTGGAGATCTCTACTTAGCAGTGACTCCCTCAATACTTGCTTGGGGACTTTTAGATTTTCTTTTAGTTATAAGCAAGCTATTTCAAATTATTTACTTATTGTAATATGTAAATGAACTTGCCATTTCCTTGTCATCCGTTATCTCATTGTGTTTCTCAGCCCACTTTTGCCGCTTGCTGTCCTTCTTCTTTCTCGTCTTTGGAGTGTCCAGATCAGCGTGGAAAATGTGCGGAATCCGATAGACCGACGTGCCATTCGAGCGATCGTAGTACGTTTGCATCAACTCCCGAGGATACGTCACGCTCTATAATAATGACTAATTGCAACAAAAACAATTCCCTTTACTGAAAACTGATTGTCACACGTGAATAGAACTAATAGGGTTCTAACCATCACAAAACAGGAATCTATTCTCGTTTTGGGTGTAATTTCATTATATCAGAGATATGAGACATCAATGAGTTTTTATGACTCGAATTTCCTTCTCACGAGAGAGTGTACGTGAAATGGAGATAGTTTAACCCTCAAAATGATAGAATTTCGGCAATGAATGCAGAATAAATTAGAGTGACACCATTCCAACAAGAGTGGAAAATGGGAAAATGGGGGACTCTCTAGGCTGGTCGATAGACGATAGAGTGTGCGAAATGAGGAGACCATGATCTCACTTTTCGCACTCTAATTCCAACTCACCACTGCTCGCTTCTCGTTTTTCGTGCCAATCCAGATCTTTCTGATCTCCTTCTCCCTTCGAATCGAGCAGATATCACACTTGATGCCGACCTTGAGCAGAAACGTCGCCAGCTCTGCAACGATGAGTCCACAAACCTCCAGAAAGGGGTATAGAGCGGCAAAATTTGGCCAAAATAAAGTCCATTTTTACCAGTCCGAAATGCACCAGAAATGGAGGCAGGAGCGAACAAAAATGTGAAGGTGAAAATGCGACTCTCGATTGTATTTTATTTCACTCCTGACCCCTTTGTGGACGATTTGCGTTGCTGTGGAACAGAGGGTGAAGGTATACAAGTAATGAAAAATTGGTAATTAATTAATTGGGGCAGAGCTGCACACACTACCCACAACAGGTGAATTAAGAAAAATACCGTAGTCACAACAAACATGGTACCCTGATCACTCTGAAATACCGTACTCACTCTGTATGTGCGCGGCCGGCATGAAGCGCTTGATCTGAATGCCCTGAGAGGATTGAGAACAGATAATGCACTTTACGGTTGTCCTGGAATATAGTTTTTAAAATTTAGCTAAATAATTTGACCACATCTCTTCAGTTCTCTCACTCTTTGCACCGGTCGATGGTGAGTGCTGGCAATTTAGAGAACTTAGAGATTCGCTATTATTATTATTTCTATTATTTCTATTATTACGCTATTATTTCTATTATAGCGAACTTAGAGATTCGCTATAATAGAAATAGTAAGGAGTTTCGAGCTAAAATATAGTGCTGCCACTCCCCCTTTAATGTGACTCACTTCCATTTCACACCGCCCCCAGCACACTCCACACAGATAGTGACCGCAGATCAGCGGGTACGGTACCATCACTGCAATTTTAAATAATTACTTTTATTTAGTGTTTATGGCTATGTATTTCTACAAAATGCGTCGAAACGCAAATCATTAACGTTTGCACATTCTCTCACACCCCTCTCTGTAGGTTTCGACACTTGCATTTCACAGAGAATAGTGTAAAAATAGAGAGAAGTGAAAGAAGGAAAATATCGCCAAAATATAGTGATAATAATTCTAATACATTCATTTTCATAAAATAATAAGATACTTACTTCTTTCCTTCTTGTGAGGCACGCCGAACGGGCGAGTGCATGGACACCACTCCGTGGCACAATCCCACAAATCCAAAATGGACGCCAGAAGAGACGGCGAGATGGAGTGCACCAGTTTACGACTGCAATAGAGATATGTACTGTACGAGAATTGGGGTACGGTAGGGCGCTGGGGTAGAAGCACAGTATAGTGTTTTCAGCTTTACTGACTCTATTGGATATACTCGTTTTCCAGGAGAATCAGCGCCAGGATTCCACTTAGTGCTGCGAATTGCAATTGCGTTGTTTATAGCGGTCAACCAAATACGACCACAAGCAAACGGAAAATACCTCTTACTCGCAATCTTGATCTATCAATAATTCCTCTTTGGCCGATTGTGGCCCAGGTTCACCAAGCCATTTTTCACAATCAGTGGAGGTAAAATTGGTAGCAACTACAATGGCGTAAGGTAACGTGCCCTAGATAGCGCGCGAAAGTTTCGGCAACGTGATATCGCAGACGGGCGTTTTGACTTGCCCCATCTATCATAGAATCTTGATAATGTAAAAAGATTGGCATCGAATGCCGTCCCCTTTCCCCTTACAAGTCATGTGATCACAACAGTTCAAACGTCTAACCTGTCTGGCGGAAGGGAGTCTGCCATGGAGAAGAAGTTGACTTGGCGGAATCCAGAGATTGAATAGAGGAATAGGGAGGGGAAGGCGATCGGAGTGAGGGGAGATGGGAGAAAGGGAAGAAAGAGAAGAAGGGAAGGAGGGAAACTGAGGGAAGAGAGGGGCTGATTGTGAGGGTCACTCAATCAATGGCCGAGAGCAAAGGTAGATCATTGAGACGGAGACAGAGAGACAAGGTAGATCACCTACTCATACTCAAATGTAAACGTGATTTCATGGAATCTATCAGTTTGCTGAAGAAATCACTCAAATCTTCACCGATTTTCAGTTCTCGCTCACACTTTCATCGACGGTCTCTGTCCCACAGTCTCACGAGAGTGCAATAAAAAGCAACATATGAGAAGTACATAGTACTAAGACTCCGCCCACTCATTTGAATACGACTCCAGGGACTTATTGCAAAATATTATGCATAAGTAGTGAAAATTTACGGGCGGCATTCGCGAGCTACTGTATCTACTTCATGCATTTGTTGTATTTTTGCCCAGCTATTTATTAACTTTGAGGAAGAGGATATTCGCATGGATAAAACAGTGAACAGTTCGCGAAGACAACATGTTGGTTTCTCGTACGAGCATTTCATGATGCACACTCATAAAAATTATAGAATACTGCCCACACAGATAATTGTTTTTAGGTGAATTGATATTCAAGGTTATGTTTCTTAGACAATTGATCTCCAAGCTACTGATTCCGAAAACTTAAGGTATGAAATATTTAAATATTGGACAAACTTCCTAATAGTACTCGCCTCCAGTTTTCTGATCTTCTCCCTTTCCAGGCCCCATCGCGCAATCCCCAAAAGTATTGAGGATGTGAGAATCTGAAATAATAACTTAAAATATCATCGTGCTTTCACGTAGGGAAGCGATTTGGTACATCATTTGATGCCGATAATCGATATCAAGACGACTTAAATTTGGTGGTGAAAATACACAATGATACGGTATTCACTGTCCCCAAGATCAGTCGATATATCAGAGATTATCTGGATGTTGGCATGCACCAGATGTGGGGAGAAATGTTTCGATTCCGGAGTTCCAAAAAGAGGAACAAAGGCCCTCTGTGTTTCCTTTAGTTTCATTATTTATCCTCCCGTTGCATCGGTATTGAAATTCAAATATCTACAAGATGCAAATAAACTCTAATTCTCATCTCATTCTTATACCGATCGCACCACTCCATTCCTCACGTTATTGGAATTCCAAGTACAGATGTATTTTCCGGCCATTTCCAATATTCATTTCCCCGATCGAGACAAAAATATGCAGAGAATTACTTTTGTTTATTCGTTTTTCAAAATAAATTGATCTTTAAGACAATTTTACCACAAAAAATGAGCATACTTCAAATGTATTACATATATATTTACAGGGTGCGTGAAAATTACCCGCACTCGAACTTTTATCAGTATCTCCCCTTTGAATGCCATTTGAGCAACCAGTTTTATATAATCATTTATTCAATTAATTAGCAACAGAAACATGCCCATGGATTTCGATGTGCCCGCTTGTTGATTTGATACAAACGCGGAGAAGCTTCACATAGGCGATCGGTAATTTACGTTGGTAGTGATTTTTGAGAGTGTCCCACGCTCGGAGGAGGACCGTTTTCAGGCTGCCCAGAGTCTGTTGCTTGTAGACGAGAGCTTGCTCTCTACAACTCTCCAGAAACTGGAATCCTGGGATTCAAGTCGGGGAAGTTCGGTGGCAATTCTTTGATAGCGATGTAGTCGGGAAAAATCTACTCAGATCACTTGGTCGTGTCCTTAACCGTGTTGCTGGGTACGCCGCCCTTCGGCAGCGTACAAAATCACCAACTTAAATGAGACTTGGGGCAGGGGACTAGTGCGGTTTTCAGAGTATGATTGGTTTAGTAATTTGTGTTCGCATTCACGGCTAGGGTGACAAATACGAGAGGGATCCGACCGGTAGAGCGAAACCCCTTTAATACGATCACATAGGCAGGATGCGAGGTATGACCGGTGTGCCACCCAGCATGACAGATTCCTTGGTATCGTGGCCAATGATTCTGTCGTTTTTAGTATCGATCTTACCGTCGAGGGTCAAGATCTTTTCATCAGTAGAGAAAGTGACCTAATGTGCGTAAATGCTACATCGGTCCAGAAGGAGAGGGCATCCCATTCCGCGGAGATTGATCGGACAATCGGCCAAATCAAGCAGCTTATGGTACTTGTACTGTTGCTGCACCAGGCCGGATTTGGCGACCTTGCGAATGGAGGCATTGGAAATACCGAGCTTGAAATCATCTCGAGCATGCTTCTCTTGGGGTTATGGTGTACCTTCTGTCACCTCATCTCACGATTCTGGGGTGAAGTTGCGGTCACCGGTTTTCCCCTCCTCGTACTGTTCTCTTCCGTGCCGAGTTCCTGGTAGCCTCGACTGGCGTGGTAGAGGGTTCTCTCGGGGGCATTGAGACGAACGAAAATATCGGAGGGTTGGATTCCCCTCGATAAACTGCCAAGATCGCATATATCATCGGGTTTGCTTTCACCATACTTGACTATCTAGACCAATCGGATTGAAACCTCGAACGGTTTTAGAGGGAAGGTTAGTCTTCGTAACTGGGCTACAGGTGTTGCGAAATATCGATTAGCAGCGATTGCGCAATCTGATGCAATCGAGTGCGGGTAATTTTCACGCACCCTGTATTCGTGTTCATATTCGAATGCATATTTGGGAGGGGGTAATTAGTGAGATCGCCGGCTGGTTGCAAGTGCGGAGGATTTACCCGCCTAATGAGGGAATGGTGTGATAATTGCAGTGCAGGATAATTGCAGTGCGATGTATCATGAATGAGAGATAGACAAGTGGACTTCGCATACATTGGCTCATTCAGAAGAACAGCTCAACGTGTCCCTGATAGTGCTACAGTAATACTACAAAGTATTTGCTTACAAGCTCCCCCCCAACTTCCGACGCGTTTATATTTTATTTGTGTTTCTCTTACCTTATCGTTAATTCCGAATTCTTGTGTCACGCACCTACACTGCTTCATGAACTCACGCGAAGAAATGTGACAAGCTAAAATAAATTTGAAATATAATTTGCGGACTCGAGACTACTGACATCCTCAGCGACGACACGGTATATTTTTTTTTAAAAGTTTTGTAATATTCTACTTACACTCATCACAAAATCATAGTAATAAATTCATTTAAGAAACGGCAAAGTAGTTTTTAAAAATTATATGAATATGTCGACATATTTTGTAGAATGCGGCCGGTGAAGAAGAGGGAACTGAAAACGAAGACTTGAAAGGTGAATTATGCAGCAACTCCTAGAAGAAGAGTGCACGAAATGTTATAAACATTTTTTTCTTGATATATTAGTTGCATAATAGGCTTCCGTAATTTTATAATCCATTTCATTGCAGGAAAAGCGCTAAAAATCACGGATTCGTCTTCTAATTATTCAAGAAGGATGCAGATATGAAGGACATTGAAATTTATTGGGAATATAAAGAAGCAGCGATTAATGATCATTCGAAATTATGATTTGCGGATAAAGTTCATGAGAAAGATAAATAGAATTGTATTATATCGGAGACCACATCACATGTCTAGAGTTATGCGTTATTATGTCGAAAAAATTAGCAATCTCTTGTCCTCTGATGAAACGGTTTACCGACTATTCAATGACACGACGAAAAAGCTCAAATTACCAAAAAAAAATTAGAGACATAAAACAGATTACATCATTTCAAATTCAATCAATAAGAGGTAAGCACCATCCGACTCGATTTCTGCACTGCGTCGGATCTCTTGAGCAATCGATATTACCGTATCGACAGTATGTGCCAGGAGTGGAACAGTAATCATCGATGCACGTGTGAGCGATGACTGAAAAACGAGTATATTATATTAGATATTTCGATGACGAGAGAGCACGTGGTTCGAGGAGGTAAGAGAACCGTTCTCTGAGAAAGGAAATCATGAAGAGTCTTTTTTTCGGGAAAATTTGTGCTCAGTGGAACTAAAGGTCCGAACTGGGGTGGTATTCTTTTTCATTTTTCGGCAATGCCGAATTTTTCGGCGTGCCGAAAATTTCGGCAATCTGCCGAAAATTTCGGCAATTTTCATTTCAGTTCTCTATCTCTTCGATGAATTGAGTGGTCGCCATGCTCCGTCAGAGGGCGCCTCAACACCCTCAAATAAGGCTCCCAAGGATTGATTTGACTCTCCAATGTCAACTTAATCAAAACATTCTCTATGGTCGTTTAAAAGTTACCCAGCCCGAGTAATGATATAATCTACTGTTTATGTTATCGAGAAGTACACGATTGAAGATACTATCAAGATAGATGTGTGCCCAATTCTCAATATTTCATTTGCCGAATTGCCGAATTCTCTCCAATTCCTGCCGAAATTCTCCCTGAAATTTTTCCTTTGTTCTCATTGCCGAAAAATTCGGCATTTGAAATAGAGTGCCGAATTATTTCAACGTGAGACCGCTCTCTCACGAGGTCGATCTGCCGAATTTTCCGATTTCGGCAGATGAGAATGAATTTCGGCGACCGCGCAATGGATTTCCCGGCTTGCGAAAATGATTTCGGGATGCCGAAAATAATTTCGGCATTGCCGAAAAATGAAAAAGAATACCACCCCTGAACTTACATTTCTCGCATTTCGCTCCACTAAAATACTCGAAGCACTCGCACTGACCGGCGACGAGGAAACCTCGATTATTGCACAATTCATCAGCTCGAACTGAAACAAACAACAACTAATTAAGAGAATGTGGTAATTGCAAATAAGGTAAAGGTAGTTTACGTGATTTTTTTTATAATTATTGAGCTGACCTGTCGTGAAAGCGAGAATTGCAATTACAATGACGAAAATGAGCGGAGAACGGGACATTATTGTGAAGTGAATGAAGAAATCGAAACACATTCTATGTTGAAACGCCATCCTCTTTCCCTCCCAAAAACGTCTGTTAGTCTAAATGTGTAGGATTGGTCACATGATTGACAGTTCATAGTATGCTATCAGTAGACCACACCTCCGCCTCTCTCGTTTTATGATAACGGTTACGTAATCTCTGTACAAATGTAGGTGTTTCGAAGAAATGCGAAAAATTTTATGACGCAGAACCTGTATTATTCATGAAAATTATGTAGCAATAATAAAAAGACGAATAAATTAAGTTCGATAAGGCATCAGAACCTTGCGGATACTTTGACATTGTAAGGTTCGGGAGATCTAGTCAATCCTCTAATTGTTTTTAGTGCGGGAGGAATGAGAGTTGGACTTGAGAATGAACAATGTTGAACGAATGTAGTGAGGAAGATGAAGAGCTCCATTCTGAAAAGGACTCATTTTGAAATACAAGACGTCATTAACAATTGCGACATATATGTTTTTCTACTATTATAAAAACCATCTTTGTGTTTCGTCATTCGAAAGCTGAGAATATCTTTTAGTCTAACGCTCTTTTTTTCCAAGTGTTTCCAAATTCGTCGGTTTAAAAAACTCCATGACACTGATTAAATCAATCAAGTGATATTCCTATCGTGGTGAAACTCATTTTACCTAGCCAGTCCCTCTCCGAGACAAGCTCTCTTTCCCATGGAGAAAGGAGTAATTCGAGGGTCTTTCACGAATTCTCCAGCATCGTTTATGTGACGTTCGGGGCAGAAATAATCTAGAAGGAAACTTTCATCATCTAAATACTTCTTAAATTTCTCACCAGGTCTCTCGAATATCTCAGGAATTGGTGAACAGAAGGGAATTGGGGCATAATTGCTGTATTTTTAGGAATTCGGTGACCTTAAAGATAAATGCATTTAGAGCTGAATGTGATACCAAAATTTCATACCTCTAATTACAATTTCCTGATTGGTTAATCTCATAAAGTTGATTTCGGCGATGTTCGCTATTCTCTGAATCTCTAATATGACAGCCATAGAGTAGGGCAGATGCTTCTGGTCTTCCAATGATATTTGCTGAATATACAATCGATTAAAAAGGAAATGATAATAAATTTTGTTTTTTTTTCTTAGACTCACTCGCTGTCCAATCTGTTCGTCAATTTCTTTCTGCATTTTTCGCTGTGCTTCTGGATTTGACATCAAATAGTGAATTGCGAAATTCAGGGTGGTAACCTTAAAATTTAATTATTGTACATTTTTTGCATACATATTTTAGAAATTGGTATTGCATTACTTTGCAAACTATTAACATAAACTAATTTTTTTTAAAAATAAAAATCGAAGATAAACTAGCCGTCGTCTCAAATCCGGCACTCCACATGTCGAGAGCAGCGCATGCAAGTTGGTGACGAGTGAAGTTCCCTTAAAGAAAACTATTTTTTTTACTCGATATTCGATTGATAAATTAAAATATTTGACACATATAATTGCGCATAAACCCTTACCCATTTCTTCTCCCTTCTCTTGTCTTTTTTTCATCTCAATAAAGAATGAATCGGCATAACAACGAGGCTCCTTGTCGTAGTTTAAAGTCTTCTCAGTAACATCCAACTCCTAGAAAGTGTGATTTTTTTGAAATGCTGAATGTTATCATTTTTCTGAGGTGCAAGAGTAGCGAAGCGAAGCAGTAAGTTGTATTGAAGTTAGACCATTATTTATTCGTTATGACCAACCTTATGCATGATGTTCATGCAGCTTCTGTTGCGTGTTTTGAGTTTCTTAATAGGGTGGTCGAACAGAAAATCGAGTACTTCTATTTGAGGGAAGACATCCAAGAAGGCAACACACGGATGAGTCATGGAAACAAAAAGCTGCAATGTAATACTACACGTCATCTTGGGCAGAAATGAAATTCAAAAATTAAAAAGAAAATACAGAAAAGTCAGATGAGACGCTGCCCCAGCAAAAAGTGACTAGTTGTGTATTTCACATATTCTGATAGCCCTTGACACTTCACCAACAAGATATTGGGATGGAATGTGCAAAATCAATCCGTGGATTTCCCTCCTGCGCCCTGGCCTCTCGTGGATTGTCTCTTAAGTAAGCACTTACCTTGTGGACTTCATCCTTGACTACGTTTAGCATGGGGTCTCCGAAAGGAAGGGTGCGACCGAACGCTAGCTGCCAGATGATATTGGACACTCCGTACTGAAATATTTTATTTATCGATTGATTCAGCATGTAGGTCATGCGAATTGGGATTTAACATGAGCCAACGCTAACTATCTCGACCTCTCAATTTAACTGAAATTGAACAAACTATTGTGTAAAACGAACCATGAGATTCTGAGTGACATCGATTGATTTTCCCTCTGCTCCCTCTTTCTTCCATTCAGCAACGATCTTCTGAGCGTATGACTTTGCTGATTCCTGAAGTCAAAGAATTTGTATACTATAAATCTCTTTAAGCAAAGTACAGCAGTGCGGATATTGATTTGGTGATAGATTATTCATATATTTGTTGTCTCGTGCCCGAACTTAGGGAAAATGAAAATGAAAAAAACCTGCAAACTAGCGCTGAGGAATCCGATGTCTTTGAGAGAATGGAGAGCAAAACGACGTTGCTCCTGAAAGAAAACAAAACACGTAACAATTATGAAGCATAGTAGAACAAATAGATATATTCACTCCGCTACAATGGTTCATATTTAATGAACAAATATATCAAACGTAAAGTGAGAATTTACTAAATTTTTACCTTCCACATGTGATTTGCATTGAGTACAAGTCCGTATTCTCCTTCCACCAACATCTTCATTTGATTGTGAGGAAGTGAACGATCGCCAAAGAGATCACCTTGCTTGACAACCGTATCTTGTAGTGTCTGCAAATATAGTATGTTTTGTTATGTTTCACATTTTTACTGGTTATCGAAGTACATTCCACATTTCCATAGTGAAATTACACTTACATTTGAGATGAAAAAAAGAGTTTTATTATCGTTACAAAGTTACTCGCTATGTTGTATAGTGCTGTACAAAGGAGGCACTCGATAGGCACATCCCAAAGACGTTTTGTAGTCGAATAGGTAAGAGGGCTCTTTAGATATGAGTAATCAGCAAATCATCACGAAACCTGATAGTCTGCAATGACTACAGTTGGACCGGGCATCCAAACTGTGAAGACGGGTCCGTACTTCTTTGACCAGCGAAGCAGGGTCTGAATGTTTATTTAAAATTTAAAAAGGGAGAGAACAACGATAACAACTCTGCCAAAAATTTTGTCTTTGTTTAGTACTTCAGTTGATGGTGAAGTAGATAAGAACTAACTTGATCCATTGGTTCTCCGAGGGAGAGTGCATTTCCCAGTAGAGGCAGAGGTGGTGGACCAGGGGGAAGACCGCGAATTCGATTGATGAGGAGAGAATAAGCAATTGTGAGAGTGATGAGGAAGAGAAGTAATTCGATAAGCATTTCTGGAATATAAAAGCGAATTTATGAAATTGCTGAAACAACAAAGGGCAGAAACACGGCGTAGAAAGAAAGAAATGCGAACAATATTTTTTTTCAATTCCAAGGGAAAATCCTAATATTTTTTACGATTGTTTGAGAACAGTTCTAAATGTGTATTATTTCGCCTGTTTTGACCGAGCGCAACTTGTGTTTAGCGGCTAAACACTGTAGTGCCGGGTCGTCCAAACCAAAAAAGGATATCTTTAAAATTCATAATTATTTAAAAAAAACAAATCTTTAAAATTGAGGAGCATTCAATTCCAAAAAAAAACTCTTGCAAATGAGAGTAACTATTTTTGCAGTGTATTAAGATTACGAGACAATGTAAGGATGAAATGACAAGAACATGTGGAATAGAGAGCACGAAAAAATAAATGCCTTTCACATTATCATTCGGAGAGCACTCGCACCCGTTACTCCCTATCTCTGTTATAGATCAGGCGGGTCTCTTTTCTACAAAACATCTGTGCGAAAGAGTACCGGGAGAGAGCGAGCTGGAGAGACAAAAAAGCAAGAGAGAGAGAGAGAGAGAGAGAGTAGGCTATTACAATAGGGAAATACACGTGGCGAATAGGGAAAGGCGCGTTTGACCCGCAAGCCACGCGTATTTTTATACACATCTTGCGCACATGTTAGGCTCTCCGTTGATTATCATGCTGCGCCGTTTTTACTGCTGTTTCCCGATTCTTATCGGCTAATCGCCTGATTGTGATGCGAATTTAAGGCTCAAATTTAAGTCGAGTGATTGAGGTAGCGTTGTTTGTGGGATCTAGTGATTCATTTATGATTTCTATTTCTTCCTGGTATCTAGACGAGAAATAGAAAGAAAAATAGAAATTTCACGAGAAAAGTATCGATGCTCCGTTCCCTCCGCATTTTACCGTAATCATTTTTTTTCTTTTTGACTTATTAAACGACCATAACTTTTGTCTACCAAGAGATATGAACTTGAATAAAATACTCCTAAAAAGGAAATACTCCTTGTTTACCGTAGGAGCATCTTTTGAGCGCTGGCTAGTTTTTGCGTGTACGGCCGTATCTCGATCGATTCAGATATTCTCTCACATGTATGTAGAGTAACGTTTTTTTATGAGAAGCATTTTTATGAGAATATCATGAACTAGAGCAAATTAAAAAGGGCCAGATCGAAGGTACAGTTTAACCAAATGTACACTTTAAAGGTGGTGTCCCACGAACTTTTGGTCAACTGAGTTCTCACTGTGGGGTAATGGCACTCGGTTCCCCGATAAGAGCCCCGCAAACCGCACGTTCAACCGATACGTTTGAACAGAGTTATTCGAGATTGGCTCTTTGCCAAACTGACCCTGACGCGCAGGGATTCAAAAATGAGAGGGAGGGATAGTGGGAAAAAAGGAGAGAGCGACTGCGCCATTTGCACCGAGGAGATGAGGAATGAGGGAGCGCCAGGTCGTAATACTCCTTCTTTAATCACTTGGTTTCTCGCTATTCCATCGTTGCTCGTCAGAAGCAGAAGCCGATGTCGATTAGCCGATAAGAATCGGGAAACCGCAGTAAAACATGTTAAGGGGGAAACAATCAGGACTCAAATAAAGTCGATTAGAAACAACGTAAATTCGCTCTCCACTCACTAAGAGACATCGGATATCTCAGCTCCACTCTTCAAGTTATTTTGATTGTTATAAATGTTTCGAAGATCTGTAACAAAAAAACTATTCCTAATTAGCTTAGGAATCGGCGAATACATAAAGAGCGAGTGATGACAAATCTGCACATTGGAGTCTCTAATACAATTAATAAAGATCAACGATAAAAAAGTCTCAACGATGATTACTACGACGAGCGAATTTCAAAAGATGCCCGCTCAGTCGTACGATAGCGTTTTCACATAATTTTATTGAGCGAAAATATCCCTAGAATTGAATTTTTATCTACAACTTTTTTTCGAGTACAAGTCCACAGCAGTTGTTATTGTTATCTGAACAGAATGTAGTTTCCTGCCGGGGGCATTCTTCTCATTACGGACGGATCATTTTAGCACTCACTTCCCCTTCCAATTATCGAGAGTGCCGTCTATTTGCGGGTGAGGGGGGAGTTACTCGAGTAATCAGGAGATGGAGGGATAATTGCAGAGTAGGAAGGGGAGGAGTCGATGTATCGTGAACAAGACATCCACACGCAGTATACATTGGCTCAATTAGTCGAGGTATTCAACGTGCCCTTGTCAGGGCTACACTACTACTTCAGATTCATTTACTCCCATGTATCAGCGTGTTTTCAACTCTCAGTCCCCCTCTATTTCCACCCACATTTTCGCAGAGATATGTTTTATAAACATATCTCTGCGAACCTTCCTAAAAGTTCATAATTTCTTTGTGCATATCTCTCCTTCTCGCGTTCTAAAGTATTGTATCAGGCATCTACACTGCTTCATCAGATCACGAGAAGAAATACGAAAAGCTGACAAAATTTTGGATGTCTCACTGGAAAACGTAAAGTGGAAATGTTGCATGGAAATTATCGAAACAAAAAGGAAAAGGTTGTTCACTAGTTTTCTCTAAGGGTTTTATCTGGTAAGACTGTCATTCGGAAATAGATTTTATTGCAGGAAAAGTTCAACAAGACACGGATTCGACTTATTATTATTCACGGCAGATGAAGATTTGAAGAACATTGAAATGTATTAGGTGAAGCATACAGGAAAGTTAGTTCGAAATTGTGATTTACTGATAAAGTGTATGATAAAGATATTTATGAATGTTATCGGAAGGCCACATGACAGTGCTCAGTGAGTGTTATGTTAAAATAATATGCAATGGCAGTCCAGTGAGGAAACGATTTACCAACTATTCAATGACACGACAAAAAACCTCGAATAAATATAGATTTCATCATCTAAAATTTAATCAATAACGGGTAGACACCATCCGATTCTATATTTACACTTGCTGGTGTCTCTTGAGCAATCGATATTACCGTATCGACAGTATGTGCCAGGAGTCGAGCAATAACCGTCGATGCATGAGTGGGCGAGGACTGAAATGCGAATATTACGTATTTTGAACCTTCGATGACCAAACGAGAGAGCATGTGGTACGAGAAGGAGAGAGAACCGCTCTCTGAGAGAGGAAACCATGGAGAACCCCTTTTACTGGCACACCCTAAATATCAGTGAAGCTGAGGATTAAAAACCCGAACGGAACTTACAGTTTTCGCACTCTCCACTAAAATGCTCAAAGCACTCGCATCGATCGGCGATGAAGAAACCACGATTATTGCACAATTCGTCTGCCTGAACTGAAAAAAAGAATAATTAATAGAATTTACTAATTGTATATTAGGTAAAGATAGAATTTTTATAATTATTTTCGAACTGACCTGTTGTGAAAGCGATAATTGAGATGATGATCAAGAGAAGGAGCGGAGAACGGGGCATTATTGCGAAGATAATGATGAAATCTAATCACATACAATGTTGAGACGCCATCCTCTTTTATTCTTCGAAAATCGTCTGTTAGTCTAGTAGGCACGTGATTGGCATCGCACTCTGATATCAGTAGACAACACCTTTCTCTCTTTTTATGATAACGATTATGTGATCTCTATACAAGTATAGCTGTTGCGAAGCAATGCGAAATATTTTATCACGCAGAACCACTATTACGTAATATTATGAGCAACGATAAATTGTTAATACATTTAGATCGATATGGCATCAGAACCTCGCCGATATTTTGACTTTGTAAGGTTCGGGTGATCGAGTGAGTCCTCTAATTGTTTTTAGTGCGGGAGGAATGAGAGTGGGACTTGAAAAGGTACAGTGTTGAGCGAATGTTGTGAGGAATATGAAGATTTCCATTCTGAAATGGGAACTTTTAAAAATAAATTTCGTCATGATAAATTGGACAAGTGCGTTAGAGTAATGTGTTTGAAGCCTATCTCTTCCCTTATTTCGTCTTTCAAAAGATCATTTTGAATATTTCGCATCAACTGAAATTCTTTTCTAAAATTCGCGGAGTACAACTTCGTAGTTGATATTATAATTATTTTGAAACTCCACTCACCTAGCCAGCCCTTCTCCGAGGCAAGATCTCTTTCCCATGGAGAAAGGGGTAATTCGAGGGTGCTTCACAAATTCACCAGCTTCGTTTATGTGACGTTCGGGGCAGAAATAATCTAGAAGTTAACTTTCATTATCTCCAATCTACATAATCGATAGGTTTATACCAGGTCTCTCAAAGATCTCTGGGTCCACATGAACAGAAGGAAACTGCGGTAGAATTGCCGTATTTTCAGGAATTCGATGACCTGAATTAGTAATTTACAAAGATCTTTGTATGAAAATAGTTTACCTCCAATCACAACTTCCTGATTGGTTAATCTCGTAAAGTTGATTTCGGCAATATTGGCTGTTCTCTGTACTTCTACTATCGCAGCCATGCAATACGGCAGAATTTTCTGGTCTTCCATGGTGATTTGCTGCGGATGAGTTCAATTAAAATAAAATAAATTAAATTTTTTTAAAACTCACTCGCTGTCCAATCTTTTCGTCGATTTCCTTCTGCATTTTTCGCTGAGCTTCGGGATATGACATCAAATAGTGAATTGCGAACTTCAGGCTGGTCACCTGCATTGTGAATGATTATACTTTACATCGTTTTCAAAATTTAGAAACATTTGAAAGTGTAGCAAACCGTCGTATCAAATCCAGCACTCCACATGTCGAGAGTAGCACGCGCAAGTTGATGACGGGTGAAATTACCTAAAACAAACTATTTTTTTCGGAAATTGATTGGCAAATTGAAGACTTAAAAACAAATAATTGGTAACAAACACTGACCCGTATCTTCTCCCTTCTCCTCTCTTCTTTTTATCTCAATGAAGAACGAATCGGCGTAGCATCGAGGCTCCTCGTCGTAGTTCAAAGTCTTTGCAGTAATATCCAATTCCTGGAGCGCGCGGTTGCATTTGAAATGATGAAAGGTACCGTTCTAAACTTTCTAAGGAGCCATGAGGGGTATGATGCATGGTGCTATACCATTCACTGGTGGTTTTCATTCTAGAGGAGACCTGTATTTCCAGCTAGATTGGCATGACTAACCTTATGCATGATGTTCATGCAGTTCGTGTGGGCTGTTTTGAGGTTCTGAATTGGGTATCCAAAGAGAGAATCGAGGAATTCGATTTGAGGAAAGACATCCAGGAATAAAACACATGGATGAGCCATGCCAACGAAGAACTGCAATTAAATGATTATCGCGTCGCGTTTAGGGTAAAACAATTAAATTAAATTCGTTCTGAGACCATCACCAATGCTATTTTTGGCCGTCTGATTCTCTATGTTAAATTACAATCAGAATGCGGTGTTACTGCAGTTTGTTTTTTAGTCTCTCTTACCTTCAAACATAAAGCAAGAAGCTCAAAACATTGATGGGAAACTTGCCTTGTACACTTCGCCTTCTACCTCATTCAACATTGGGTCGCCGAAATTAAGTGTTCGGCCGAACGCAAGTTGCCAGATCAGATTGGCTACTCCGTACTGTAATATTCTATTTATCGATAGATAATTATTTTCGAATATTGAAATGCAAGTACCGTATGATATTTAATATGAAGAGTTGGCCAATACGGACTATTCCGTTCTATAAGCTCTTTAACCCCTACTGTAAGGGGAAAATCGGCATAGAAACGAACCATGAGATTTTGCGTGACATCGATTGGTTTTCCCTCTGCTCCCTCTTTCTTCCACTCAGCAACGATCTTCTGTGCGTACGACTTTGCTGATTCCTGGAGATAAAATTTTAGTAACTCCAATCGGTCAAAGTAAAGTAGTGCATATACTATTTCAAAAATTTTGAAATGATTTTATTCAATATTCTCATTATATGAGTCCGCATTTGATACTTTATTACACATACAATTACCTGCAAACTAGTGCTGAGGAATCCAATCTCTTTGAGAGAATGAAGGGCGAATCGACGTTGTTCCTGAAGAAAAAATGAACCAATTATGAAAACTTGTTTTTTTTACAATCGAAACAAATGTCCTTTGTCTGCTGCATTTGCACTTTTTTTAAATGTAAACAAAAAAACGTCGGTGCTGTTAGAATATATTGCATTTTTACCTTCCACATATGATTTGCATTCTGGACAAGTCCGTATTCTCCCTCCACCAACATCTTCATTTGATTGACAGGATTCGATTTATCGCCGAATACATCGCCCTGTTTCACTATCGAATCTTGCAGAATCTAAAAATTATAAATATTTTTATTTGATTTTGCTGATTTAAAAAAAATGCAGAGTACAATACACAGCATTCGAAACAGAGTCGGCGAGAATGAGTTAGAGAAAGAGAGAAATGACGAGAGAGCGCGCTAGACGAGAGGGTCAGACGACGAGAGATGCCCTTGGCATGGTGCCAACTGGATGCTGTGCAATAGATTGGTTCTTTCCTCGTAATTTTAACAAACAAACAGGTATGTTGGTTTTTTTATTGCACTGATCAAAGTCGCCAGCTATATTGTATAGCGCAACACAAAGGGCGCACTCGGCAGGAACCCCAAGGTTTGTAGTCGAAAAGGCTAGAGGGTGCAGAATGAATAGGCAAGATCTGAGTAGACTATAGTCAGCGAGAAACCTGATAGTCTGCAATGACAACAGTTGGACCGGGCATCCAAACGGTAAAGACGGGACCGTACTTCTTTGACCAGCGAAGCAGGGTCTGAATACGTTTCAAAATTAAAATATTTTTTTGGTTTTAGGTTTTTTGTGTGTTTATTTGTGTCCAATTTATACCATAAAATGTCAATTATTTAGTAATTCTGTAGCTCCTGAACTGCGAACTAACATGATCCATTGGGTCGTCGAATGATCGCATATTTCCCATTAGAGGCAGAGGTGGTGGACCAGGGGGAAGACCACGAATTTTATTGATGAGAAGAGAATAAGCGATTGTGAGAGTGATGAGGAGGAGAAGTAATTCGATTAGCATTTCTGAAATTTTAAAGAGAATAAATAATTAGATTATAAAAATTTTAAACACTATGTAATGACCAGAGATTATTTAAATGGGTTTTAAAAGGCAAATTTGAAGATTATGAGACAATGTAGGAAGATTTGATGCGCAATCGAACGTGAGAAATTGAAAGCAAAAAAAAGTTTTTCTCATAATGTGATCACCCGCGCACACTACTGCCTATCGCTCTTATAGCACAGTCGGGTGGCTCTTTTCTACACTGCATCTGTGCAGAAGTGTACTGGGAGAAAGATCGAGAGAACGAGAAAACGGGAGAGAGAGAGAGCGGGAGAGAGAGAGAGAGAGAGAGACTAGGTGATTGCAATAGGGTGCAAGCACGTGGAGAATACGGAGAGACGAGGTTAACCCACTAGCCACTCGTATTTTTGCACACACATTTTGCGCACTCTCTAGGCTCTCCGTTGGATATCATGCGGCGCCTTTTTTCTGCTGTTTACCTGATTCTCAGTGGCTAATGGTCGAGTCTATTGTGATTTTAGAAAGACGTGTTGTTTCGGTGATCAAGATCAAGTGATCTTCGAGACGCTACTTTGGATTCAAAATTCAGAACATTATTGATTCGTTCAGAAGAAAATTGAAAACACTTACTCGATGTTTGCTATCTGGAATGCAAACAACCCTCGATCTCTACTTCTTGGCGTCCCCTTCTTTCGTTCAGAGATCGCTCATTCTTCTTGACTCGTGTTATAGTGGCATTTAAATACGTTATTCATACTGGCAATTGTCTTTTTGACATATGTTTGTAAGAGAAATACTTATTGTTTAGTGTCTCATAACATATTTGCGATCAAAGTGGTAGGATGACGAAACTCTTCACAGTGATGTTTCATCGTACTTGCTGGTTATCTCAAAGATCTCTAAGAACGCACACAGTGATGAAAAGGCTCATTGAGAGTGGATATAAAGACGGTTGAGGCGATTCAGATCTGTCGCATAGCATCGAATTGGCGCCATGCCAAGAAAGTATTTCGTTGTATCACTTTTTCGTTTCGCGCACATCTCAATTGTTACCTCTTTTACTAACTTATGCTGCGCAAATGTCATGGAATGCAGGGTGCAAAACAGTTTTATGCACCCTTTCATAGCATTTTTAGTCGTTAGGAAAAAGTAATGAAAGGGTGCATAGAACTGTTTCGCACTTTGCACCCTAAGAAATTAGCGCAGCATTAATCTCGTCGTTACTGTTTCTCAAGTTGCCTGTTGTTCATTCTATCATATGCAAATCATAATTTTCAAGCGTTTTAAACATATTTTCAGGCATGATTATCGAACTAATAATCCTTCTCGTCGCTCTTACTATCGTCTACTCTCTTCTTATCAATAAAATTCGTGGTCTTCCCCCTGGTCCACCACCTCTGCCTCTATTGGGAAATGCTCTCTCTTTCGGAGAACCCATTGATACGGTTCGTAGTAAAGAGATTTTGCAATGGCTCTCCTTGTATAAACCGATGCAACTAATGATCCAAGGAAACATGTGACATGCAGACACATAAAAAATATTAAATTTTCATGTTCAAATTATTCAAAACAATTTTGTTTACATTTTCTTTTCAGGTGATGCTTCGGTGGTCCAAAAAGTACGGTCCCGTCTTCACAGTTTGGATGCCCGATCCGGCTGTCGTAATTGCCGATCATCAGGTTTATTCATTTTCCGTAAATGAGCTTTCAGTTTACAGCGATTTTTTGGATAAAAAGACATAGGTTTTTTTTGATAAAAAGAGGCACCAATCACTTTAGGCGATCATTTTATGAATTTTGTCGTTAAGCATTATATGCACCTAGAAAATACTCAAACAAGTGAAATAATGTGCAGTGTGCCAGGCAAGTGCCGTTTATAAATAGTGTACATTTTATGCTCAATCGCCAGAAATTCGGAGAGAGAGAGAGACCAAAAGAAAATGATTCAGGATATAGCAAATTTATTTTACATATTTGCAGACACTGCAAGAATCGATCGTTAAACAGGGAGATCTCTACGGTAGTCGATCGATTCCTCATAATCAGATGAAAATGCTTGTGGGAGGAGATTACGGATTGATTTTCAGCGGCAACGAAATGTGGAAGGTGAGAATGATATTCATTAAATGAAAATTCTAGCAACGAAAACTTGGAAAAAGGTAATCAATACAAAGTTGAAAAATAGTAATGAAATAGTAAAGAAAGATTGAAAGATAGTAAGCCTATTAGGAACAACGTCGATTCGCGCTTCATTCATTGAGAGACGTCGGATTTCTGAGCTCCACTCTTCAGGTTAGCTTTGTTTTATTGTTGTAACGTTTTCGAATTTCTGCAAAAGAAGTTTCGAATTCGTTCAGGAATCGGCCAAGACTTATGCCCAACAAATAGTTGCTCACTGGAAGGAAATCGGAGCAGAGGGAGTGGATGTAACGGAGAATATTATGGTGAGCACACAAATCTTAGAATCTTAATTATTGCTTGAAAATTGAACAAGCGGAGATACTTTATTTTGCACGTTGACGTTCATTTTTGGAACACATTAACTCGTTTTTGCAGTACGGCGTGGGAAACATCATCTGGCAACTTGTATTCGGACGAACTTTACCCTTCCTCGACCCACAATTCAATGAAGTCAATGAGAAGATTCACAGAGTAGGCGATTTTTAATAAAAAATTTCAAACTAGAAAAATATCCTAAATGTAAATTTCTTTACTTTGAAGTTCTTCATTGACGTGTTCCATCCGTGTGTGAGTTTCCTCGAAATATTCCCTCAAATCGCCCTGCTCGATCCGATTTTCGGATATCCGATTAAACGACTGCAGAAAACGGGAGAAATCAACGTGGCCATGATCGAAAAGGTAGCATTTATGGTTGAATATGAAAGCAGTAAAATGTTTAAAGGAAGTTGAAAGGACGGAGAAATCAGTGAACTACGATGAAGAGCCTCGATGCTATGCCGATTCGTTTTTGATCGAGATGAAGAGAAGAGAGGAGAAGGGAGAAGAAATGGGTAAAGATTTAAGTTATTCATTTGCATTAAGAAGTTTCTTGTTCAAACGCTGCTTTGAATTCTGTGAATTTTACATTTTACATCATCAACATATTGCTTCGCTGGATTTTAGGTAATTTCACTCGTAAGCAACTAGCTCTGGCTTCTCTCGACATGTGGAGTGCGGGTTTCGAGACGACTGTTAGTGACTCTTAGACAATTGAACCAATTTGTGAGGTTTAATTTGCTAATTGACAATTATTTTATTGAAGAACTACACTTTTGTTTCGTTCCAGTTTATAATACAATTGGTTCATGCAGGTGACAACTCTCCGTTACGCTATTCTTTTTATGATGTCACATCAAGAGATTCAAAGAAAAATGCAGAAAGAAATCGATGAGAAGATAGGACAAAGGGTAACTTATAATGTTTATAGATATTTAAAATTAATTATTTTATTTCAGCAAATTTCGATGGACGATCAGAAGCAACTTCCCTATTGTATGGCAGCGATTCAAGAAATTCAAAGATGTGGAAACATCGGAGAATTGAATTTCTTCAGAAAGACGGAGCAGCAAACTGTTATTGGGGGTGGATAGATTTTTTTGAATATTTTTTTGTTATATTTGTTTTTCAGGTCACGTGATTCCTTCTGGAACGACAATCCTACCTCAATTTCCGACAGTGCACATCGATCCGGACAATTTCGAACGACCAGGCAAAATTTCAAAAATAAATTGATTTTAAATTAATGCTTTCTCAGATTATTTCTGCCCCGAGCGTCACATAAACGAAGCTGGTGAATTCGTGAAAGACCCACGAATTACTCCATTCTCCATGGGAAAGAGAGCTTGTCTCGGAGAGGGACTGGCTAGGTGAGATGAGTTTCAGCATCATTGCAATAGTGTGATCGTCTCAACCACATTGGTCCGGTTCTTGCCTTTGGTTTAAAAGAAAAATCAATGTGTCATTTTGAGAATGGAACTCTTCATATTCCTCACAACATTCGTCCAACACTGTTCATTCTCAAGTCCCACTCTCATCCCTCCCGCGCTCAAGACAATTAGAGGACTTACTCGATCTCCCGAGCCTTTCAAAGTTAAAATTACAGCGAGGTTTTGAGCAGTTTCATTTTGAGAGCCTTTATTAAGCTTATGATATCATTTGATATGAATAAAGATGAACGAATAATGATATTTGTCATGAACTTGCGTCTTTTCCGGTTTTCCTCTAATGAAGAACCATTCTGGCCACATCAGGCATCATTAGAGGAAGAGCGGCAGATAAATTTCTTGTTGTCTCCTAAGAAGATTCGATCCGATAGGCTGGAAGTATATCTTGTGCGGAATGGTCTTTTACGCAGACCCCAATCAGAAAACACATATTTACTTGCTATTTCAGAAAACTTTTTTTACGTCCGATAAATTTTCGAGGGCTGTTGCAAAATATTGCAGACTGTACCAACAAACGATCATTGAACTATGCGTTTTAGACACAGCAAAGCAAAAGTGCAATGATGATGAATACAGTGACACAACACGGGTGACAAAGCATTTCAATCAAAAGTACATGCAAGGGCAACCATAAGGGAGAAGGGAAGATCAGAGAATCGGCTCCTTTCGGATATTTTTCGGTTGCACTCCTTGCACAAATCTGAACTGCGGGTTATATTTTTCTCCTGTTTCACTTTCTCATTCAGCACAGGGTAAATGAACGCCAAATTTTTATTTTTTTTGCAAATGGCGGGTAATGGGGCTATTCACGGTGGCGATATGTTCGTGAAATCACATGTGAAATAATTTCATGATTGCCTCTCCGCCCACTTTTCAGACGAGTTAAAAGGTCGTCGAATAACGCAAGGGTGTTTAAATGATATTTTTCATCTAACATTGTGTCCGGGCTTATTTATGCTCTACTCATATTTTGAAATTACCAATAAGATTTCAGTTATGCTGATCGAAATGATTCTACTTCTCATCACTCTCACCATCGCTTACTCCCTTCTCATCAATAAAATTCGTGGACTCCCCCCTGGTCCTCCACCTCTGCCTCTATTGGGAAATATGCTTTCACTCGGAGAACCCATTGATAAGGTACGCTCCAATCGATTAATTGCTTTTATCAAGTATATAATCGATATGGCCATCACGAAAATACATTTAACATTATTGGGACGGCCACTATCATTTCAGGTGATACTACGCTGGTCCAAAATGTACGGCCCTGTCTTTACAGTTTGGATGCCGGGTCCCACTGTAGTCATTGCTGACCATAAGGTGCGCGCATCTTTCAGATATTTTAGTTTGTAAAGAACATTGTCGATAGGTTCGCTTCTCTCCTTCGATAAACTTAACATTTTAGACTCTGCAAGAGTCGATCGTCAAGCACGGTAATCTCTACGGTAATCGATCGCTTCCCCACAATCAGATGAAAATGCTCGTGGGAGGAAATTATGGATTGTTATCGAGTGACAGTGAAATGTGGAAGGTTTGCAATCTAACTCAGCTAAACATATTTCGTAAAATCTACCAGAATACAGCCATTGGATCCTATTAATCAACCAGAATTTCGAATGAGAAAAGGAACAACGTCGATTCGCCCTTCATTCTCTTCGAGACGTAGGATATCTCAGTTCGACTCTCAAGGTATATTTTTTCTTAATATATTACAGGTTTAAAATTATGTTGTACTGACTTCAGGAATCGACCAAAACTTACGCTCAACAAATCGTTGCTAATTGGAAAGAAGAAGGATCTGAAGCGGTTGATGTCACTGAGAATATCACGGTGATCCAATTAATCTTTAAAAAATAATAATAAATAAATTTTTTAAAAACTTTTATTTATAACAGATAAGTAGCTGTTAAATACATATAATTATTATATTTGTATTTGTGAAAGATGACAAACTTTGATCGGCATTCTTGGATTCGGTGTTTCGGAATACGAAGAAATCTTTGAATGATTTCAGTACGGAGTTGGTAATATAATTTGGCAACTATTATTTGGTCGAACTCTTGCCTTCCGAGATCCACAACTCAAAGATGTTTCCGAAATGACGAACAATGTGAGTGGTTCTACATTAATTTAAAAAAAAAGATACTTCCCGTCTTCGAGCTGGGCCCGCGGGAAAACACTGCTAGGCCAGTGTTTCATTTGTGAATATAAAAATATTACAATGTATGATACATTTTTTTTAGAAATACAAATACATATGGGTTACAAGAGACCAAGTCATCGTGTTTTTCCTAAAGCATCGGTGAAAAGGGGCTATCAAGTTTTGCGTCAACTTAAATTGACTCTTGAATATTTGATTTTTAAAACATTCCAGTTCTTCGTGCGTCACTTTCATCGAAATCTTCCCACAAATCGCTCTATTTGATCCTCTATTTGGATATCCCATCAGAAAGCTGAAGATCGCATCAGATACCAATATTGAAGTGGTGAAGAAGGTATACATGCTAAATTAATTTTCTTATAGTTTCTGATGTACTCGATTATATTTTAAAATTTCTTTAGGAGCTTGATGTAACTGAGAAATCTTTAAACTACGATGAAGAGCCACGGTGTTATGCCGATTCATTCTTCATTGAGATGAAAGGAGAAGGGGGAAGAAATAGGTAACGTTTGAGTCACTTGCTTCCTTCAAAAAGTGAAAAAAGATATCAGCTCTAAATTAAGGAAATTTCACACGCCACCAACTTTCTATTGCTTCCTTGGATCTGTTGTTTGCTGGTTTCGAGACAACTGTGAGTGATTATCTATATTACACAAGTTTTTTTTGTATTTTTTTACACCACACTTTTGCGATTTTCACAGGTCACAACTCTCCGCTACGCAATTCACTTTATCGTTTCTCATCCTGACGCTCAAAAGAAAATGCAGACGGAAATCGATGAAAAGATAGGACAACAAGTGAGATTTTCTCACAAGATGATCAATAATTTGTTTTTTTTCTCTCCAGCAAATCTCCCTGGAAGATCAAAAGCAACTACCTTATTGTTTGGCTGTGATTCAAGAAGTTCAAAGATGCGGAAATATTTTGGAGCTCAATTTCTTCAGAAAAACGGAGCAGGAAACAATTATTGGTGGTAAGTTAAACATTTCCCAATTAATTAATTCGCACTTTAATTATTTCAGGCTTTAAAATCCCCGCGGGATCTGCGATCCTTCCTGAATTTTCCTCAGTCCACATCGATCCGGACAATTTTGAACGTCCAGGTAAAATATTTTAAAAGATTGAAAATTAAATATTTCACAGACTACTTTTGCCCTGAGCGTCACATAAACGAGGCTGGTGAATTCATGAAAGACCCACGAATTACTCCATTCTCCATGGGAAAGAGAGCTTGTCTCGGAGAGGGACTGGCTAGGTGAGATGAGTTTCAACATTAATACAATATTATGCTCACGCTAGCCGCACTGGTCCATCTCGCGCGTTCAGTTTAAAACAAAATTATTATCATATTTTCAGAATGGAACTTTTCATCTTCATCACAACATTCGTCCAACACTGTACCTTCTCAAGTCCAACTCAGATTCCTCCCGCCCTCACAACAATTAGAGGACTCACTCGATCTCCTGAGCCTTACAAAGTTAAAATTACTGCAAGATTTTGAGTAATTCTGTTCTGAATAATATCAATGACATTGCTAAAAAATTTCGACGAGAATGTATATTACGACGTGTCTATCACGTGATTTTTTTTAATATTGGAGCTCCTTGTCTAAATTTTAGAGGTATAGATTGCAGACAATGCTGTGCATGAATCATTGAATGTATAAAGCATCTCATCCCAACAAAGAATCGAATTGGGCCGCTTGCTGACAATTCATCTCAACAAAATCTAAAGTTCTAGTGTTTTTCTTTCCTCTTGAATATCAGAAGTGTTCCGGGTGATAGATATTTAGAGATAATGCACTTTTGATAGGCAACAGACAGCAGAGGTCAAATTGGAATGGTTTCTTCATTTTCTTTTTCCACTCTCGCGGTTTCCTTTTTCTGTTGCACTTTGCATGCATTTTCGGAACCATAAGAGGATAAAGGGAAGGAAAAACTTCTCCTTTTCACGTGTTTACTGTTCAAAAGTAAAGAGATCAAAAATGTCGCTCTTTCGCATCGCTTATACGCTATTCCTTGGGGAATCGAGATGAAGTTTTTTTTTTGTTCCAGAGAAAAGTTGAAAAGTATACCAAGTTCAGCGTCCGTTTCTCTTATCCTCTTTCACAATGCACTTTGCGGTCAAACGGGTGCACAAGTGGCACAGTTCTTTAGTTTGTGTTCCGTCTGTCACTTTCTTGATTGATTCGCCTCGTATTTATCCTCTTCTGCGATTATCTAACTTGCACTATGACAAATATGTTTACTCAAAACGGATATATAAACGGGGGAATAGGTACCGCCGTAGTAACAGCTTGTTTGTATCATGATATTCTCTTTGATCTTTAAATTTCAGTGATGATCATCGAATTACTTCTCCTTCTGATCACTCTCACAATTGCTTATTCTCTCCTCATCAATCGAATTCGTGGTCTTCCCCCTGGTCCACCACCTCTGCCGCTACTGGGAAATGCACTTTCTTTCGGAGAACCGATAGACGAGGTTCACTTTATATCAAAACTACTTGGCGAAAGAGCAATTTTCCAACAATTAAGGTGATGCTTCGCTGGTCTAAAAAGTACGGTCCCGTCTTCACAGTTTGGATGCCGAGACCGACAGTAGTTATTGCTGATCACAAGGTTCATTTCATTTTATGAGCTCAGATGCAAAAAGTTTTTTTGTATAATTAACTTATTTGTATTTTGTAGACGCTGCAAGAATCGATCGTCAAACAAGGCGATCTCTTTGGAAATCGAGCCCTCAATCACAATCAGATGGAAATGCTTGTGGGAGGAGACTACGGACTGGTATTCGGAGGCAATGAAATGTGGAAGGTAAGCAAATCTACTTATGCATAAAAATTAGAACAACTAAATGACTATTTAAATGTCTCTAAAATACATTTACTCTAAACACAATCGAATTCTCACAAACAACACCGATTGTTCTGATGGCACTGAAACATACTTGATCAAGATCAATTCTGAGTCTGAAATGTGAAAGTTGTTGTTGAGGAACAACGTCGATTCGCTCTCCATTCACTGAGAGATCTCGGATATCTCAGCTCAACTCTCCAGGTTCGTGTACTTTCAGGGCATCGTTAGATATGCATTTTTTTTAAAAAAATCACTTCGATGATGAGGGATTTTAGCTGAACATTCACATACACGACAATTTCTACTAGGGGCATGAAAATACTTTTTATGCCGACATTGTAACAAAGAGTTTTCGTGTACAGGAACAGGCCAAGACGTATGCTCAGCAAATTGTAGCAAATTGGAAAGAAAAAGGAGCAAATGGAGTTGATGTGACCGAGAATGTCATGGTAAGAAAAAATACCAACCTTCAAAATATACATTTCAGATTCTCTAGAATTCCGTGTTCCTGGTCTTGTTCCTCGTGACGAGGAACGTTCCCGGGTACAACAGGAACACTGAAATATTGTCTCTATGCAATGCCTAAAGGGCCGGGACTTCTTCGGAATAGGACTGACCTATGGTGCTCTATATAAAAAAACCTAATCGCTTCTTTTCAGTTCGGCGTGGGCAATATCATTTGGCAATTGGTGTTCGGTCGAATTCTTCCTTTCGGTGATCCTAAGTTTAAGTTGGCCAGCGAGAGGACTCACAAGGTGAGCAATCGAAGGGATTATTTAAGTTAAATATTAAAAAATTGCCCTTTTATTTATATTTTTATTATTATATAATTGTATCAATTGCAGTTCTTTGTTGACGTTTTCCATCCCTGTGTCACTTTCCTCGAGATCTTCCCACAAATCGCCTACTTCGACCCCTTATTTGGATACCCGATAAGACGATTGAAGAACACGTCGGACACGAATATGGGAATCATCAAGAAGGTGCCCAAACACTATTTCCAAGATTTTAAGCTATTTTTCAATTTGAATTTCATTTGAAGTGTTTTAGGAACTAGACATTACGGAGAAATCGGTGAACTACGATGATGAGCCTCGCTGTTATGCCGATGCTTTCTTGATTGAAATGAAGAGAAGAGAGGAAAAGGGAGAAGAAATGGGTGAGGATTTGAAACACTTGAAATGGTAAATTGTTTTGATTCAGGCAATTTTAATCGCCAACAGCTTGTTCTTGCTTCTCTCGATATGTGGAGTGCGGGTTTCGAGACGACAGTGAGTGAATACCTCCATTTCCAATTGACTTTTTAAATCTCATTCGTTAACTATTGTTTCAACTTTATATGATTAGTTATGAATACCTTTTTATAGTTATTTTTTTGATATCCAAGACAAGTTACAATATTCAAATGGAATGCTATAGGTGACAACTCTTCGTGTCGCAATTCACTTTCTCATGTCTCATCCCGATGTTCAAAGAAAAATGCAGAAGGAAATCGATGAGAAGATCGGACAACGAGTCAGATTTTATTCATAAAGTTTTAAATATATTTAAAATGAATCTCAGCAAATCTCTCTGGACGATCACAAGCAACTTCCCTACTGCATGGCAGCAATCCAGGAGGTCCAACGATGCGGAAACATCGTGGAGCTCAACTTCTTCAGAAAGACAGAACAGGAAACAGTTATTGGAGGTGAGGTGAACTTCCCTCGGGAGAAGAGCGACAATTTCATGTCCGACTAGCATTTATTCAAATTTCATCTCAGGCCACAATATCCCCGCCGGAACTGCGATCTTGCCTCAATTTCCCACAGTTCATATTGATCCGGACAATTTCGAGCGACCAGATAAGCTCACTTTTGAGATTCGAATTTTATATTCACACATTTTGAGATTATTTCTGTCCCGAACGACATCTCAACGAGGCTGGAGAATTCGTGAAAGACTCGAGAATTACGCCTTTCTCACTCGGGAAGAGAGCTTGTCTCGGGGAGGGACTTTCAAGGCAATTTTTCTTTTTTAAATTTTATAATTTTATGTAAAAATAATATTTGCTATCAGAATGGAGATCTTCATCTACCTCACAACTTTCGTTCAACACTGCAACTTCTCGAGTCCGACTCTTATTCCCTCACCACCCAAAACAGTCCGAGGACTATCTCGATCTATCGAACCCTACAAAGTGAAAATAACCGCGAGACTGTGAACTACCACTTACTTACGCAAAATTACATGACTTGACAGAACATAATTTACTTCGACAAACAGTGAATAAACAATATTTCTTTATCCCAATGACCAGGGTTATCGAATGCGAGTTGCTGCATTATTTTTACCATGTGTTCTACTATTAAAATGAGCATAAGACGAATGCTACACGTGTTTTCCCTCCTTCAATTCTCGGTTTTCACAGATTTCCGTCTCAAATAAACTGTCCGTTAACGTAGTTCTGCATATTCCCTTTCTGTTCCAAATTGTGAGCTAGTGTTCCGGTTATAAAGTCGAGAGAAAAGCTAGTTTCAATAGAGCGAGACGAGCAGAGAACTCACTCGAACGCTTTCCACCCTTACCTCACGCACGCTTTCGCACAACCAACAAATCACAAACATTGACAAGCAGAATGAGCTCCTCCATTCACCTCGTTTCCCTCCCAACTTGTGAAGTATATAAGAGACGGAACAGGAAGGAGTGAGCAAACTGAGCATTCTTTACCTCCCGAAAGTAATTATCGTAGCCTGACAATGTTTAAGCCGAGTTCATTCTTTTAAATTTTCACGATTTCAGTTATGCTTATCGAATTACTTCTCCTCCTCATCACTCTCACAATTGCTTATTCTCTCCTCATCAATCGAATTCGCGGACTTCCCCCTGGTCCACCACCTCTGCCTCTACTGGGAAATGCACTCTCACTTACAGATTCGATAGACCAGGTGATCGATGTCCGTTATTGAAATTATTTAAAGGTTTCGATTAAATAATTATTATGTGACTTGGAATGTTTAAATTCCAAAAGCTTCGGAGTAGAGAAAAATAGTTGTGTTTCACTCAAGTCTGTCCACAACGCTCTGGAATAACCTCCTCCCACGCCTAGTAATCCCTTTCTCAGAAGGGCACCGAAAGAACGAACTCAAAATTGATTACGCACTGTCTGACTCCCCACATAAAACCGATCAATTCTGAGCCGACGAACACATCTAGATTACCGACCTCATCCACATTCCCGATGGAGAAAATAGTAATAATATTAAGCAACAACCGCCCTACATCGAATATTGAAAATATATACAATTATTAAAAAGAAGGAGAACTTTATGCAGGCTATTCTTCGTTGGTCGAAGAAGTACGGTCCCGTCTTCACAGTTTGGATGCCGGGTCCCACTGTAGTCATTGCTGATCATAAGGTACTTAGTTTGCGTTACTACATTATTTTCCATTTCGAAATGCAGCTGTTTGAAAAAAAAATTTTTTTTCTACAGAACTTTAAAATAGCAATTAGGATTCTTTGAAATGTTGAGACTCTGCAAGAATCGATCGTCAAACAAGGTGATTTCTTCGGCAATCGCGGTCTTCCTCACAATCAACTGAAAATGCTCGTGGGAGGAGATTACGGACTCGTTTTTAGCGGCAATGAAATGTGGAGGGTGAGCAGTACATTATTTTAATATACTAATATTATATACGATTCTATATACAATTTAATATGCGATTCTTTCTGAAATTGGAGTTTCTTACCCTCAGAATATATTTCTCTTTCATTGAATGTTTCATTCAGAATTGGTCTTTCAGAATTGAAATGTTGTTTATTTTTATTTTTGTGTTTTCCAAATTCTAAGTCGTCGTATCTCTACTCCTAGAAATATATGCTTAATATAATAATGTTGAAACGTATCTGAAATGTTTTACCCAGTCGTATTTCTAATTATGAACCGATTTCAGGAACAGCGACGATTCGCTTTGCATTCGCTGAGAGATGTCGGATATTTGAGCGCCACTCTTCAGGTAACTTTTGTTGAAACCTAACTATTATGATCGTGACCGTCATTGTTGGTCCGAACGCATGTATTCACTGTGCACTATGCATTTATCAAGGTTTTAAGAATAACAAAATATTGCTACAATTTTCAGGAATCGGCCAAAACCTATGCTCAACAGATCGTTGCTCACTGGAAACAAGCGGGAAAGAAGGAAATCGATGTGTCTGAGAATATTATGGTTCGTCTTCTCTTCCACTGTTGTTGACTGATGAAAGTAAAAAAGAAATATGGAATTAATTTTTTTTTAAATAAATCGATATTTCTTCAGTACGGCGTGGGAAACATCATCTGGCAGCTTGTTTTCGGTCGAATTTTGCCCTTCCGCGACCCTCAATTTAACGAAGTCAACGACAGGTTTCACGAGGTAAAAAGACATCATTGGCCAATTCGCAAATCCAATTGTGCCATTATAATTATTGTGCTGAAGGGAGGGGAACATTGATGAGGGATTGGGGACTATAGTTTGGAAATCCAGCTCTAATCCCCTACTTTCTTTTTATTTATCAGTGCGTTCGCGTAAGGAGCGCAGATATTGCCAAAATTCCGTACAGCAAAAAGTGACTAGTTGTTTATTTCACATATTCTGATAGCCCTTGGTATGCTCTATCAAAATATGCTTCATTCATGACCTGATGCCTCTAATTTGCATATTTACAGCAGGTCAAAGTTGAGCTATATTCACTGTTTTTGAAGTGTAGGTCGTCAGAGAGAAGAGATAGGGATTTGGTTGTTTCAGCAATATTGACCGCCTTAACCAGCTGCATCGACGTGTGTAATTTATTTATTCTAATTTTTAATTCTAAAAAATCATGAAAAATTCAATGACGATTTTCTCGAAAACAAAGCGGGTTCCTATTTCTCGAAAACAAAGCGGGTTCCTATATACAAAAGGGTTTCTATTTTTTGATATGTTGTGGTCATGGTCATTTGCTGGGACAACCAAATCCCTATCTCTTCTCTCTGACGACCTACACTTCAAAAACAGTGAATATAGCTCAACTTTGACCTGCTGTAATTATGCAAATTAGAGGCATCAGGTCATGAATGAAGCATATTTTGATAGAGCATACCAAGGGCTATCAGAATATGTGAAATAAACAACTAGTCACTTTTTGCTGTACGGAGGTATTGAAATCCTTACGCGAACGCACTGTTATGTTGAAGCCATACAATTTTAAAAATTATCCGTATTTTACAGTCATTCGTGAACGTTTTCCATCCATGCGTGACTTTCCTCGAAATTTTCCCTCAAATCGCCTACTTCGACCCTCTCTTCGGATATCCGATCAAAAAGCTGAAAGACTCTTACGGCGACAATCTTTCGATGCTGCAGAAGGTTATCCAATTATATTACTTTTTCATGTCAATCAATTGTGCTCATATGAAAATGATTCGGTATTTTTGAGTAGTTTTTCATCATTGGAGTGCGATGGCTCGTTGCAGGTACATATTTCTCTCCATCGAGTATTGGGGGGCGCTGGGCGTTTCGTGTGGTAGGGATCCACAAATCAATGAAACATATGTGTTTGCAAGGTTTCTAAAATGAAAACAACTAAAGAAAACAATCACTTTACAGGAACTGGACATTACTGAGAAATCACTGAACTACGATGAAGAGCCTCGATGCTATGCCGATTCGTTCTTCATTGAGATGAAGAAACGAGAGGACAAAGGAGAGCCGTTAGGTAAGCAACATAAATTACGTTATCAATAAAACAAGCGAAGGAAAATAACGACAGGGCGAATGTTCTGGAACTCAGCTACACGTGTCAGGGTCAAGCACGGAAACATGATCTGACGATATATAATTATAGCGCAAAAACACCGCATGTGATTAATACTCATGACACTTCTGAATAATATTAATAAATTGAAGGTAACTTTACACGCAATCAACTAATCGTTGCCTGTCTTGACATGTGGAGTGCGGGATTCGAAACGACGGTGAGATTTTAAAAAGTTTTTTTTAGAAGTACGGAAAGAGTCGAATTCACATCATGTTATTCAAATAAGATATTCATATGATACAAAATAATAGCAAAGTCTTCGCAGGTTACAACTCTTCGCTTCGCTATTCACTATCTCATCTCTCATCCCGAGAGTCAGAGAAAAATGCAAAAAGAAATCGATGAGAAGGTTGGACAAAGGGTCAGTTTATCATTTTTATTAATTGAGAATTGTCATAATATTTTTAAATTTTTGTTGATTGAAACATTTTACTTTAGCAAATCTCAACAGACGATCAAAAACAACTTCCCTATTGCATGGCTGCAATTCAAGAAATTCAAAGATGTGGAAATATTGGAGAATTGAATTTCTTCAGAAAGACAGAACAGGAAACTGTTATTGGAGGTTAGATTTTATTTCCTGTAATAATCATATTATGTTTGATAAAACAATAATATATTTTTAGGCTATAAAATTGCCGCCGGTACTACCATTCTGCCTGAATTTCCCACAGTTCACGTTGATCCGGATAATTTTGAACGACCAGGTGAAAATAGTTTTTTTTTTAATTTCAAAACAAAAAGAGAAACAACATAATTGAAAATTCTCAGACTATTTCTGTCCCGAGCGTCACATAAACGATGCTGGCGAATTCGTGAAAGACCCACGAATTACTCCATTCTCCGTTGGAAAGAGAGCTTGTCTCGGAGAGGGACTGGCTAGGTGAGATGAGTTTCAACATCATTATACTACCTACTACGAAGAAATGCTTGTGATTGTTGAGAGCCAACTTTTTTTTTGGATATTAAAAGAATAATCCTTTCAGAATGGAACTCTTCATCTTCCTCACCACGTTCGTTCAACACTGTTCTTTCTCGAGCACTAATATCATCCCTCCTGCATTGAAATTGATCAGAGGTCTTACACGATCTCCCGAACCTTACAAAGTGAAAATTACGGCAAGATTTTGATTCGGTTGTTGTCTAATCAACGCTCATGTTGAGATACAGGGTAGGTAATGATTGTGATAAAGAGTATTATGATACTTCACTTCAAGTACGAGTTACCATTACACTGTGAGAAGCGTTATCATATCAAAGGAATCACTCGATCTCCTTAACCATACAAAGTGAAAATATCCGCTCGGTTTTGAATCATTTGCCATCTAGTCATCGATTTTATGGAACCATTCTTGCTGAATTCTTGCTTGCATTCTTCACAGGGTAGATCATATTTGTGATAAAGAGTTTTACCTCACTTAATTCGCAAGTTACCCTTGCATAAAGAAATGCGGAAGCGTTACCATAAGAAGGAGAGTGAGGGTTTCTAAATTCTCCCCTCTTATCAGTGATTGCTCTCTCATCTTTGTCTCGTTATCGTATTCGTTCTTTCTTCCTTGTATAAGAGTGTTGATAGAGTTCGTGTCACAACCAGCTAATTCACTCACGATGTATCTTCCACGAGGTCTTCTTACGAATCTCCTCTTCTCAATGGTTTTGTTCGGTAAGAGCTCATGCATAACCGCAATTCAGCAGTTAGTTTCTTCATCACACAACTTTTTTTCAGCCAACGCCGATTTACAATGCAACGGTCACGGAATAATAATCAGTGGAGGGTGCGAGTGCTATCAATATTTCAGCGGAGTGAACTGTGAGAAATGCAAGTTATCTCACATTTTCAATCAGTTTACTGAAGAAATCTTTTTTTTAAATAGTCACTTAATTTCAGTTCTCGCTCACACTTGTATCGATGGTCTCTGCACAACGCCCGGAACTTACTGTCATTTCGCGAATATCGATTGTTTGAGAAGTCCGGAACAATGCAAGGACAGATTTGGATGGTGTCTCCCACTAACAAATTGACTGGTTGACGAATTGTTGTTGATTATGCAATTGCCCAAAGCCTCTTCTATTTTCATTGTTCTTTTCATTGTTTTCTCAAGTTGTAGACTATAAAAGTGCCGCTAGATTCTAGCAAAATGATCCTGCCATCCAACTTTACAAGATAGTACTCCATTTCCATCGACTTTATCGATGTTTCGTGTAAGGAATGGAGTGTAAAAAATTATTTTAACTATTACTTTTTTTAAAAAAAAACCTCAATCAATTCAACGTTAGTTGTTCCTCGCAGTCCCTCCTCACTGATCTACCTTGTCTCTCTCCTCCCTTCCTATCGATCGGATCCGTGAGGGAAGGGAAGGGGGCTGACACACAATCACTCGATTCCCTCACTCATTCGAGCCTCCCTTTGTCACCTTTCTTCTCGATTCCATTTCATTTTGTTCTCCTTTCTTTCACATTTTGCCAGTGTTTTACACTCCGTATGATTTTGAATACTCCAGAAAGTGGTCAGGATGAGAGAGTATACAAAAGTGAGAGAGTCTCTCCCGATTTTACACGCTCTTTTCAACCAAAACTATTTTCTGTAAGGCTAACTTTCTTATGGAATGATGCGACTCTGCCCGTCTCATCTTTTCCTCTCCTACTGCAACTGGTCGCGAATATTCCACTATCTTTTCCTTTTCTTCTCCCTTGTCGCACGTCGAGTTGGCGCCGTGTAAGGAACATCTCTCGCTGTCTTCCTCTCTCGTTTTGCACACTCTCTCGATGATTCCCTCTTTTTCTAACTTTATCTCGCCGTCGCTCTCTTGGCCGTTGTGTCGTGTTTCCTTCCAATCTTCTGCCTTCTAGATGTCATCCAAAGACGTCCGACGACCCTCCACACCAACTGGAGATCCTCGTCCTTCCTCATCTTCCTTATCCAAGTCTCGCGGATCGAACAGATGTATGTGGTCTATCTAACCGTTATGAATTGTTTATCCTTCCTTATTTCGGTTATAACTGCATCATGACCCTACCCGATTAGAGAAATAGGTGCAGGTAGTCATAGAAATTGGCGGGTACTGTACTTGGCACTTTGTCAATTCTCCATTTTGGATCAAGCTATCTTTAGGCCCACTAATTTAGTAGGGTGAACTCCGTTTCACCCCTGCGGCCTACAAACTTAGTGGGATCAGGATTTGAAGGAGGAGTATCGGGAGTGTTTCTCCCCCTCCTTTGTTCCCTCCAATCTGTCTGTGGCGCGGTCGCGCTCTCCCCATTTCCACTGATCCCTCAACCATTTTTAAATCCCTGTGTGGCAGGGTCATTTTAGCACAGAGCAAAACACCAATAACTTTGTTCGAACTTAACGTAAGTTCGAACAAAGTTTTGCGGGAGTCTAATGAGGAAATGGTCGACAATGGAGACACCCTACTGTACTTAAAGAGGGAATTCCACGAAATATTTAATTCCTTTATTTCCCCCGATGTTAGACGTATCATTTCTCTTATGAGAAGTTGGTGAAACAAAATGCAGTGCGCGCTTTCCCACGCGCACTCTCCTCATTCCCCTTATCTCTTCGACATTCGATACCACAGTGACAAGGCAATCGAATAAATATTCGTGGACACCCTCTGTTCCTCATTTGATTCCGTAATTGCTTTTTCCATTGCAGCTCGTTCCATTGCTCCTCCCGGCCCATCCGCGCCGAATGACGAACCGTCCAAATCACGCGGAAGGACGCGGTCGACGCGTGAGGAGCGTTCAGTTACGCCTGAGACGCGTGACGAACCGTCCAGATCACGCGGAAGGACGCGGTCGACGCGTGAGGAGCGTTCAGTTACGCCTGAGACGCGTGACGAATCGTCCAGATCACGCGGGAGAACGCATTCGATGCGTGAGCAGCGTCCTTCGAAGAGTGAAAGGGAGGCAAAGCCCTTCTACAATTCTGGATCAACCACTCAATACACCCACGGAATTCCCTCGAAAACGGAGCCCAGAAGTTCCTCCACCAAAGCTAATCCGAACATTCGCACTCGTTCTCCTCCGCCAAAGGCCAGCAAGGGAGAGGGTACAAGTTCCAATCGTGGTTCAAGAACAAGGCCCAATTCTGGTTCCACACATGGTTCTCGTGCCAGGCATGATTCAAGTACCAAGCATGATCAACTACCGGACAAGGGTCAAGTTCCGGTCCACACATGAGTACCGAAGAAAGACCCAGCAAAAATCCTAAATCGGGCGCAAGATGGGCTGAGCCACCGCTTGATAAATCGATGAAGTCTGATATGAAAGATGAGAAAATGACGAAGAAAACCAAAATAAACATTCGAAATCGGACGTTTGCGTTGAACGAAAACCCGGAGGAAAATGAGACGAAATGAAGGAATGATGAGGATGATGAGAAAATGGAGAAAAGGAAGGGAGGAAAAGGATCAGCGTGAGTTTCCTAAAGTTTTTTATCCCATATTCGATTTATTTTTTTCCATATTATTTAAACTGAAACAGATTCAGCCTTCGATTATTTCAATAGAAATGACTTAGATTCTTTTGTAGGGTGAAAGTCACTGAGGGCTCGGTCAAATCGAAAATCAGCAATGCAAGAAAAGATGAGAAGGAGGAGAAATCAGATGATAAGTAAGTTTACAATCCATTCTTATTTAGGTATTATTGCATGAAACTGTATATCTTGATAAGTATATGACAGGAATCGCGAGAGACTCGAGGATGGCCGGGACCTAGAAAATTTTATTTTTTAATTTGGCTGAAAAGTTAATACAAGGTACAGCAAACATTCCTCTATCGAACTGCGTCGGCAGAATTTTGATTTAAATTTTAGCCGCCGCGTGAAACACAAACAAACCGGGTGAGTTCGGATATTTTTTAAAATAACCCCAAGTTTGTAAAATCATAACTGGCTTTAAAATGGAGGTAGAAAATCACTGTTTCGTTCATTAAATAGTGGGAAGTCTCAGCGATAAAACAAAAAAAAAACGGAATCATTCCTGGCTCATGCTTCGGAGCTGGGTAGTCGGTTTTGTGAAATATGCCGTAATTTCCGTAAAAGTCAAAACTAAGAGCCGCCTCTATGCGCGTTCTGATGGGGCAACTCGGGCCTATTAATGAACGGTTAAATGAGCAGAATCGGCCCATGCGTTCTAAAGGTGCCGCTGAAAATGTGTTTTCGGATGAATACGACTTATGAAAAGTCGTACTTTTTTGTGTGTTTTCCGGTGGAAATGTAAGAAGACTAATCAAAAACAACGTTTAACTTGTTCTCTGCAAATTTTATTGAAGGATTTTTAAAGAAAAAAAATTAAAAATTTTCAGACATGATTTTCGATTTCGCGGAAAAGTCATTTTTTTGCCATCTAATCGTGCACTTTTCAACTTCAAATAACCGTATGCGATGTTTTTACAACAAATCGTTGGTGAGGCATGTCCTATTCCACTATTTTCGAGTGTAATTGGCATCATTTTTTCATCATTTATTTCATTTATTTCGCCCGTTACTCTATACCTTGTTATGATCATACTCCTTGAGCGGCTTCCTCATCATGTGTGGAACACATCTCTTTTTGAAAGTATGATGCTATCTTTTCGTGGAAAAAAGTTACACCCTCAAGAAAATCACATATCTGCACGTGAGCGCATGCTCTGCCTTCTCTGGCACTCTCTCACGAAATCACAGTCTCACGCCTGGTTCAGATCCCGCGCCGGGCCCGAATCTTTTGCCATTCTTACTACTACTCTATATCAACTGTCTGTACCTGAATTAGGTTAATTCCAATAAAATATTATTTTATTTGTACTTTATTCATGGCTAAGTGGTTAAAGGGCGCGACATTCAAAACTGATCGACGCAGGTTCGATCCCAGCTGAGGGCTATCCTTTTGCCGCATTTTTCGCAGCATCGCAAAGAGCACCTAACATGTTTTCAAGTTCATCCAGATAAGTTCGAGCACGATTTGACGTGCTATAACGTGATTTTATGAAATTTTCGAAATTCCACAAAAAGAATCGGGAATAATCACGGGAACAGTGTTCTGCGATGTCGCAAACGTGTTAGAACACATCAGGGAAATCAGCACACGGAATTATTCGTTTCCGTTGTGAGGATGAGAGTGTTCGAAAAAAAGTTGCCCCGGAGCAGCGAAAAAAATTTCGTTAAAAAATGTTCTAACACGTTCGAACACATTTGCGACATCGCAGAACACTGTTCCCGTGATTATCCACACTCCCCGATTCTTTTTGTGGAATTTCGAAAATTTCATAAAATCATGTTATAGCACGTCAAATCGTGCTCGAACTTATCTGGATGAACTTGAAAACATGTTAGGTGCTCTTTGCGATGCTGCGAAAAATGCGGCAAAAGGATAGCCCTCAGCTGGGATCGAACCTGCGTCGATCAGTTTTGAATGTCGCGCCCTTAAACCACTTAGCCATGAATAAAGTACAAATAAAATAATATTTTATTGGAATTAAGCTAATTCAGGTACAGACAGTTGATATAGAGTAGTAGTAAGAATGGCAAAAGATTCGGGCCCGGCGCGGGATCTGAACCAGGCGTGAGACTGTGTTGACGTGAGAGAGTGCCAGAGAAGGCAGATCATGCGCTCTTGTGCAGATATGTGATTTTCTTAAGGGTGTAACTTTTTTCTACGAAAAGATAGCATCTTACTTTCAAGAAGACATATGTTCCACACATGATGATGAAGCCGCTCAAGGAGTATGATCATAACAAGGTACCGAGTAACGGGCGAAATAAATGAAATAATTTATTTTAAAAAATGATGCAAGTTAGACTCGAAAATAGTGGAATAGGACATGCATCACCAACGAATTATTATGAAAACATCGTATTCGGTTATTTGAAGTTGAAAAGTGCACGATTGGATAGCAAAAAAATAACTTTTCCGCGAAATCGAAAATCATGTCTGAAATTTTTTAATTTTTTTTTCTTCAAAAATTCTTCAATACGATTTGCTGAAAACAAGTTAAATATTGTTTTTGAATAGTCTTCTTGCACTTCCACCGAAAAACACGCAGAAAAGTACGACTTTTCATAAGTCGTATTCATCCGAAAACACATTTTCAGCGGCACCTTTAGAACGCATGGGCCGATTCTGCTCATTTAACCGTTCATTAATAGGCCCGAGTTGCCCCATCAGAACGCGCATAGAGGCGGCTCTTAGTTTTGACTTTTACGGAAATTACGGCATATTTCACAAAACCGACCACCCAGCTCCGAAGCATGATCCAGGAATGATTCCGTTTTTTTTTGTTTTATCGCTGAGACTTCCCACTATTTAATGAACGAAACAGTGATTTTATACCTCCATTTTAAAGCCAGTTATGATTTTTCAAACTTGGGGTTATTTTAAAAAATATCCGAACTCACCCGGTTTGTTTGTGTTTCACGCGGCGGCTAAAATTTAAATCAAAATTCTGCCGACGCAGTTCGATAGAGGAATGTTTGCTGTACCTTGTATTAACTTTTCAGGCAAATTAAAAAATAAAATTTTCTAGGTCCCGGCCATCCTCGAAATCCTCGAGTCTCTCGCGATTCATGTCATATAATTAATAACTGCAGGAAAGTTCGCATCGGCTCCTATCCATTGGAATTCCTCGAACTAATGGAGAAGGAATGGCATTGTTCAATGAAGGAATGTAGAAGATTCAGGAGTGATTTCGGAATGGATCGATGCGATGTTTACGGTCACTTCATATGCGACAGTTGCAAGAGTTCGCTTTCGATAGGATTGAACAAGTAAGACATTTAGTAAATAACACGTTCAATATGTTAGCGCTCCTATGGAAATTGGGAGAGACAGTTCGAGAAAAATGTGTAATGGTGTCATCACGAATTTTGGCATTTTATCAATGGTGCGTTTTCAGACCACCACTAAAATGCGAAAAGCCAAATTGTGAGGGAGGGCTGACGACGAGGCATGAGCTGCAGAATCTTCCCAGTGCAGCTCACATTATTTGTGAGTGACGAGTAGACTTTGGAAAGTAACGGTTAAATATTTCAACAAATAAAATATTTTTTGTGTGAGATAGGCAGTCCTTTTCAAACAATTGGCAATAGTAAAGTTGCTACTAATGTAAAACTAATAGATAATAGACTATACAAGATGTCTGATATAACTAGTGGTAGAGAAATAAAGATTACCAACATTTTGGTATGATTGGAGGTCCAATGATTAATCGATTTCGCGCGACGTGAACCAATCCATTTGATGCCGGAAATGTTCTCACGATGCCTCTCATACGCATATTTATAATTCCCACATTTTCTGTGTAAAATGTTTCATGTAAATTTGCCTAATATGGGTAGTACTCCAAAACCAGCTGCAACTGCAAAAGCAAAAACATAATCAAAGCAACGGGAGAAATGAAGAATGAAGCAACTAGTTCGTTATCTTTCAAAGTCTATTGACGAGAACGAAGTAACAGACATGTTAATGTCTTAAAAGATACATACGGCTATTTGCCTTTCTTATCTTGCGCAAATTTTTAAGGGAAATATATTTTTAAATTAAAAATGAGGAACATTGGAGGGAGAAATTCCACTCATGAAAGTTGCGCAGCATCAAACACTTATAATTTCAATTGACAGAGGCTGAATTTATAATTTTCTGTTTATAGTTTACCAAATGCGACTGGGATTATTTTTTGCAGCACACAACTTATTGCTTGTGTGGATTACCACCTAGACGGGGGGGGGCGCGCATTTATTCTTTCAACTGTAATTTGAGACGCATGCCAGAGATCTGGTTGACATTTTAAGAAACGAGAGAACATCAATCATGTAGCCAGCGGATACTAACGAATCCTGAAAAAAGTGAATCGTATTGCGAAATAAAACTGGAAATCCCTTTTTCGGGAAAAATATTTCACAGGAACATATTGGCAGATATTTTTGAGTCTTGAGACATTGCAAAGAACTATTCAGAAAATTTTTTTAAAGTTGCTGCAATTTTTCTCCTTCTAAGCAGCCTTTCTGTATCGAATAATGGCGTAACTATTTAAGATTTTCGCAATTTGCTGCAAGAACAAGGAGTTCCGTGCAGTTTCTGTCACTACGAACGTGGTGGGAATAAAACAGTAAGTGCTTGCCTTGTCAAATCTCTGAACAGCTCTTTCTCGTCTTTCCAGCCCCGCTATTTCCCTATCGATTTGATGCACTTTTGTCAATGTGCCCAATTCGACGAAATAAAATATCCAATTCCGTACGATCTTTCTTCAAGCTCAAAGCTCATAAAGTACACCGACAGTAACGAAGATCTTGAGGTATGAAGTGTTAGATAGTCAACTATTTAAACGAATCCGCATTACAGCTATGTGGACTCTCGACTATGCACAGCGGTGGAACCCGGAGCGGTATCGGGAGAAGCAGAGCCAATACTTTGGGAAATCGGGGGAGAGGTATTCAAAATCCCACCGAAAGTACTCGCTAAATGGAAATTCTTTCAGCTGGCACGTCATCCACGCTGTTGCCAACATCTCCGGCAGACTCGTCACACACTCATGGGTTCACATAATGAAGGAGACTGAACAGGTGTGATTTACAAAAATGCTGATGCTATTTTATTACCAAATATTCAGGACAGCACTGCCGTAGCTGCAATCATTGAGCACGCACTCACGGACATGCACACGATGGGGATAACCGGCGTTCACATTCGTAGTGACAACGCCGGTAAATAAATATATCGATTTATTTCTAAATTTGCATTTTAGCGCTGTGTCATTATTTTTAATATTTCTTTCATTCAGGTTACTACCATTCGTCTGCTACCATCGGCTCCCTCCCCTCCATCGCTGCAAAGACCAAGGTGAAGATCCTGTCTTGGAGCTTCTCCGAAGCGCAAGCAGGAAAGGCTGCAAGCGATCGGATCGCCTCCTTCGTCAAGAGGAAGATGAGGAGCTACAAGGATGCAACTCACAATGTAGTCACTCCCGAAGAAATGTTTTATGCAATTAATTCGACTAAGCAGCTACGAGGAGTCAGTGTCTACGTCGCCAATGTCGTCGAAGAGAAGAAATCAACCACGAAGATTCCGCACATTTCCGACCTCGGCCATTTTGATATCCACGGCAACTACGCCAAGGGATGGAGATTCTACTTGATTGGACCAGGCATCGACATCCATGGACTCAATCCATCAATTGGAAAGTTCACGATTGTGGAGACAAAGGATAAAGTGAAATTAGAAGGAGGAAAACTCGCTTCTCCAGCTGCTAACATCGAGGACCGCAGGAAAATCCAGGACTCGCTGACGAAACCTCCAGGAGCATGGGAAGAACTCTGGTTCTGGCTTCTGCGCCCCGAACGTTCACCGATGTTCAATCAGGAGCCCCATGATTTCGACGATGAGGTTGTCACTGGAATTCCCTCTCCCATCAATTTGGCTGGTGCTCCCAAGGGTCTCTTCTACTGCACTGACTGTGGCTCTTCCTTCCTCCGTTTGTCGAATCTCATCAATCACATCGAGAATGGAACACACAAAATCAAGCCGGAAAGGGTCAAATTGCTGGACAGGGCACTGGGCTACTTCTTGAGATACATAGAAGAGGTTCAAAGACCCGTGTCTCTCAACCCTGCTGCAGAGATCATCAACGTGCTCAAAGGGCACACCGACCGCCCAGTTGATAAAGGATGCTACATTAGGACGGTGAAGAAAACGGGGCGTTATCCACCTGAGACGAAAATGTTCATTACTGACCTCTTCGAGAAGTACGCTGCGAAGAATGCGAAGCTGAAGGCTGACGAGGCAGAGAAGCAGATGAAAGAGAGTGATCTACCTCCCAACAAATGGATGAGCAATGATCAAATCAAGTCTCTCATTACTGTTCTCACTTCGAAGACTCGATTCACCCGTGCTCTCTTCGATGGACGATGAGAACGACATTATGGAGGAGGTGGAACCGTCTGAGGAGGATATCACTATGACCGATGAGCAAATGCATGAGTTCATTCTACCCCATCTATCCCATTTCTTTAGTGAGATCAAAAACCCTACTTATTCGGAAATTCCCGAAGTCTCTAGAGAGTTCGAGTAACGTTTTGCACACAAATTGTATTTTAGCTCACTATAATTGTAACATTGTATCTAACTTCATGCCCTTGCTTTCCTGTCACAATATCTACTTGCTTGGTCACAAATGATATAAACGGATTCCAATAATATGAATTCATACATCATTAATGAAAAATACAACTGATGACTTAAAGTAGAGCACAATATATTCATAAATAAAATGTGTGTTCGTGTTGGTATATATCTCTCGGAAGGTGGAACACGAAAATCGCGGGATTCCAATGTTCAGAGCGATTTTTCGGCCGAGGGGGGCTACCAAAAGTTTAAGTTTTAAATTTTTTTCTTACCAATAATGAGTTGCTCTTTCAGAAAGTGAGCGCCACTATGTTCACTTCGGCCATCGGAATGTACTTTATAATTTTTGAAAACAATTTTTTTTAAATTTTTTTTCACAACTTTTTTCCCTACAGAGCTAACACAATTATGTAAACAGAAGAATTGTTCCCCATATTTTTGCGCTCATTTTAAGCTCTACCGGAGCTCAGTAGCTCGTCTGGGAGCAAAGTTACGTTGATTCCGGCTTCAAAACCGGGAATTTGCTAAAAGCCGGTTTTGGGACCTGAGACCTGGATCAATAAATTTCTTGTCCCTAGAGTAGTCCCACATAAAATTTTGATGGAAAACAAAAAATATTTTCTGAAAGTTTTTCCCCACATGGCCAGTTTTCCTGCAATCTCTCGTGATACCTGTCTTAGAAACAATTACCCAAGCTCACCTCACTTGTATAGTTCAGTCAGTCGGGATTTCTAAAAAAATTACTGTGTTTTGTTACAATCGATTTTTTAGTAGATTTCGTAAAATGTGATGCCTTTGACATCGCGTTGAGCTGTTGCTTAGCATCCATAAAAGTGGGAGGGAAGAAGTGGATGGAAAGAGATGAGGAAGAACTCCATTCAATCTCCGACTATACGTTTTTCCTGCTTGTCCTTTTCCTTTCTGATTTCAATTCATCTCCTTTCAGATTGAGCAGCCTACTCCTGGTTATCATCACTTGCTTTTCCGGTTTGTCTACTCCCGAAAATAAGTATGTTTTTACTGTTCTACTACAATTATCACGATCCAAAAACAGAAGAATTTTGAAGGAAGAGCATGTTATGACCACTAGGGCAATAACTGGATACTCTGGGAGTATGCTTACTTTTTCGGATTAAACGCAAAATCTTTCTGGTCCGGGAAGAAACAAATACTCCTAATATGAACTAATTAAACTAATGTGTAATTAGCGACAAGTTTCTCAAACAATTTCATTGTAGGATGGCTTCTGTTGCTGAATATTGGCGTACACATTCGACTCAACTGCGGAACTCGATTCGGAGGCGAAGAGCTAGAACCGAGAGAGCAAGAGAAGAGAGGTCAAGAAAAAAATATTGATAGATTGATGATTGACTCTGCTCCCTTACGACTCGGTTATTGATTAGCACACACAACACATGGAACATTGCCCACAAGAGTCGATGGCGAATAATTCATGAATATTTTGAATCCAAATGCTTGTGCAACAGTGATCAAGAGCTTAATACTGTATGTGAGCTATGTAGAAATGCAGGAGAGGAATTTGATTCCACAATATATATCTAACGCCACGTTTTTCTCATAGCAAAATGAAATCATTCATCACCACAATGTGAATAGAATTTCAAAATCGATTACAATTCAGCACAGAATAAGCACATTTGTGTCGGAAAAGGGTGTCACCAGTTGAAGGTTTGAATGATTTAGAATTATGTGCAAAATTGTTTGCCCTAGGAATAAAATTAGCCTTACCCTCATGAAAAATTCCAATCTTTTGAGGAAACATAGATACCCAACTTAAATTTGAACTTCCAACATGTGAAACACGCTGAGCTTCACACGCTCCTCACAATTCGGAGCCTTCCTTTTCTTCTCTTTCCCCGTATCTAAAAGAAGGGCGTCAAACAGGGAGAGCTCCTCTATTCTCTGACCTCTCCAGTATCCATTTCCATTACCGGTGCTTCTCTCTCTCTCTCTCCCCCTCTCTCTCCGATCTGCACACTCTCTCATCGCTCACCGAAAACGCTGACAAACAGGAGCACATGCAGGGAAAAGACGAATCCTGAGGGGGTCGAGATCGGAAGGGGAAAGAGAGAGAAGAGTGAATGGTCATTGCAAATAGAAGAGGGCACGTCGTTTCTCTCTCTCTCTCTCCACTCCAGTCGTTTTGTGCCCTCTCCACATCTTCTTCTTGTTCTTCTTCTCTAAGCTCTTCCTCGGTTTTTGTCAAGAGTGGCGATAATCTTCACGGAATTCTCTTCTTTACCACCGGTTTCTTCCGTTTCTCGCATTCTTTGTCAATGAACAATTTTCAATTTCCGATATTGCGCGTGTGACTCGTAATTTTTAACTGTGAGGATACATTTATGGCCCATGTCGTAGCTTTTTCTCTGGAGCTGATCTCGTTCAAGCAAACTTAAAACTACTTATCGTTATCGCACGGGGGAATATTATTATATGGTACTATACTTTAGGATATCAATGTTTGTCTGTCCGTCTTTTGTGCAGGCTGCCTAGCTCCCCCTGGACCTAAGATGGAGTCGGCTCCGGGGCTCCCCATGGTGCGCAGCCGCACTATGCTTATGCTTAGAGCGTAGCATACGCTCAGAGCACACTGCATGCTGAGAGACCCATTCAACCTCAACACTTCCCGGCTAGTCATGTGCCGCGCACAAAATGTGCCGTGATACAATGTGTGCTAGCGGCATAAAATATAACGCCTTCTCATGTCCAACAGTCACAATAAACCGTGGAGTTTTCCATTCTTTCTATGTCTCCTTCGCATAGTGAATTGTGACTACTGGCGTTCTAATGCTGACTCATTGCTTACTTTGACTCATTCTCTGAATTCGCAAGATCAAACTCCTGCCCTCAAAATCTCTGGCTACCTCTTTTGAAACGACCAAATCGACCAATTATATGACCAATTCGACTTGATCACCGGGATACACGCAAGATCAGTGATAAGGAGAGTGATATAAGGGCGCGGTTAAATATGCGGATGAGTAACTCTCTCACTCACTCATGGATTGCATGACTCTGGCTGAAACTGGCCGACTCGTTCCAAGGTAGGTCATGGTTGTCATTACTTATCCACTCCGTTCTGGATCGTGTATGCAAATTACTTAGAGAGTGCCAAAATAAAGTGAAATGGGGCGCTGGATTAGCCGCGAATGGTTATCATAACTGCTTGTTTCCTAGGAATCGCTCATTATCGAATATTCTCATTTCTAGAGAAAATTTAAAAATGAACCCATTTGAAGACGAAAATAGTTAATTTTGCACCATTGAAATCCAATATCAGGCACAAAAATTCAATTAGCTTTCATTAGTGACTTCAGCGAAATTGCGAACGCTCATGATAAGTTCACATCGTTTCGAAATGAATCAACTCGTTGCCCGTTCCCACACAAAACCACTCATTCATCTCGAAACTGCCTCTTTTTTACTTCATCCCTCTCTTTTTCTCTATCACTGTACAGTTAGAAATTGCACAATACCAGTGATTCCCTGCATTTAGCCCATTCAAAACTTAGTATTACGTTCTCTATGCGTTGTTTTTCTTGTAATTGTTTGAATTCTGACTCATTGTTTACTTTGAATCATTACGGCGATTCGCAAAATTATCCTTGCTCTAAATCCTCTAAATTTCTCCTTTGACAAAATTTACCAATTTTATTTGATCAGTAACTATTTCTTTTTCAACTTACAGAGATGAATCGCTCGTTCTCTGAAAATTGGCTGAGAACCCCTCTTGTGCCCTCTTATCACGCTAGAAAGTTTGCGTTGTTGTACCTCTTCTCTCTTCTCCGTCTTTCATCACATACTCTAACACCACACTTCTGACAATACAAAGGCGAGATCAAGTTAGAGAAAGAGGGGATCATCGAGAGAGTGCGCGAAACGAGAGAATCAGACGACGAAATACGCTGTGAAAACCTTCTTTTCCTTCTCTTCTCCGAGAGAGAAACCGTGTGCCCGCTACAGGAATCACCACGTTTTCGACACGCGACCATCATTTTACCGAGCAATTTCGAGTTTTCATTGAAATTGTAAATTTTCGACCCGATAAAAAGTAATTATTGCACTACGCTGATCGACGAATTTCGAAGATGGTTTCTTTACATTAGTATTCAGTCTATTTACCAGTGTTTCGATTTTGTGTATATCAATTAATATTTATGTAAAAAGAGAAAAAACCTACTCCACTAAAGAAAATCAATGTAGACATGGGGAATATAGATAACGAAGTCAGGCCTGTGTTATTTACTGTGTGCCTGCCTACGCGCGACTGTTGGGCTCTAGAGAGATCTCTCTCTTTTACTCTCTCTCTAGCTCTCTCTCTCTCTCCCATTTTTTCTTCTTTCTGGAGGCTTTTCTCATAACAACTAGACCAAAACAGTCCCAAGCTCTCTCTCCTCGCATTGGTTCTGAATCCAGAATCGGGAATGCGTCTTGGACGAGAGAAAGAGAGAAAGAGAGAGAGAGAGATAGCAAACGCGGCTTTGTCCGTTCTTCCTGGTTTAAGATTTTGCGTGTGTATTTGCCTAGTAATGAAGCAATCAACTTTAATTCGATGCTGTCTACTGATGATGCTTTCACTTCATTACATTGAAGCATTGGATTGATTAGCATTGATTTTTACTCGATTGCCTAGTGATAATACAATCGTGTCCAAATCAATGCTTGTTTTCACTCTCACTCCTACAACAACCAGAGGATTATTCATAGTGCAATCGATTCCATGCGCTCTGTCTTTCTCCTCTCCTCTTCTTCTCACGACTATATGGAGGAGAGATACTATCAACATCATAGTCTCTCTCTCATCTCCAGTATCATCACTGAGTCATTTTCGCTTGAAATTCTCCCTTGTCTGCAGACGCGCGAACGTTTTCGTTCTGATCACCTTTTCACGAACTCGAAAAGTTTCTCTTTTGTCTGCTGCGATTTCTCCATTTTCGCATGTGCGTCAGGTAAAAAATCGGAAGAAGAAACCGATATGCTTCACAATTACTACTAGACAAGTCGGGATTTGCACCATCACTTTTAGCATTATCATCAACAACAAAAAAACAAATTACTTCTTTTGCGATTGTCAGCAGATTTCTTTGCATTTCTCTTTTTCTCTCTCTTGTCTGAAGAGGCGAACCCTCTCCGTCTCGTTCTGATAACCTTTTTACGGGCTAGCAAAGTTAGTCGTCTGTCTACCGCGATTTTCCTGCTTTCAAGTGTTTCAAATGAAAAAAAGAAATTGAAAAAATTGCTCGCATGATTCGATACGTTTCACGATTCCTACTAGACGAACGGGGCTTTGGCTCCAACTGTTTCATAATCGATTACAATGCCAACACCAAAACAAATTGTAAACATCTTCTTGTACAATTGAAAGTCGATTTTTGCAATGAATTCGATGCTTGGTTTAAATTTCTCCCTTGTCTGAAGACACGAATCTTCCACACTTTGTATAGTTCTGATAACCCTCTCATTATCCCGCAATGTTTTCTTTCTGTGGCGGCGCGATTCTTTGTGTAACCATGTGCTTCAAGTGAAACGATTAAACGGAAATAGTAGAGACTCGATATGTTTCACTGATATTATTAGACCAATGACCATCTGCTTCCAACGGTTCCATAACGTTTAATATTGACGAAACCAAAACAAATTTTAAACACCTTCTTGTGCAACTTGAAGTCACTGTTTTTCTCCAGTACGTTACACGAAATTCTAAGCGATGTTAAAAATTTCTCCCCTTTTCCGTATTGTTTTCATAACCTTTTCACGCGCGTGCAAAGTTTCTCGATTGTTTGCATCAATTTTCTTTTGTTCTTCAAATGAAAAGAGAATTGATTAATTTCTACGATGATTCGATATGTTTCACTGTTCCTAAGACAAGCTGCCATTGGCTGCAGAGATTGCACTCTCTAACTTCTAAACAACTTAAGCAACTCTTTTTCGGTAGAAATTCCAAAGGCATAAATTCGTAAAAAGAGATCTCTTGACCCCTTCCTGTGTTGCTTTCCTGTTCCTCCTCCTTCTCGCATAATCGCATTCCGAAATTTCGGGAATATCGAATTTTGTCGAGGGCTGAAAAGGGCGGATTCCGTTGTGTTACTGACGATGGCGTTCTGTGAACTTTGACACTGTTTTATTGCTCTTTCGTTTTTTTCTTTTTCCGAAACCAATACATTTACCACTGCTTCCAAGAGCATTTCATGTTGTTACTAGATGGTCTCCGTGATTCCCGCCATGCCGATATATTATTGACTATTTTTTTTGTATTTTCTCGTTTCTTGACCATACAAAAAAAATCATGTTCTATTTTCGGATATTCTTTATAGTTTATTCGTGACGAAATCGTCGTTATTCCTTCCCTATTTAATTTGGGACGCTTTGTCTCACTGAAATGCAACACGACTGAACTTTTTGCTGCTATTTCTCTTCGGAAAGCGGGCGCAGCTGTTGAGAGAGATGATGCCATTACAATGAGAAGCTGAGAAAGAAAGAGAGAGATAGAGAGAGAGACTCGAAGACTAGAGATCGCACTGATTTGAGAGAGTTCAGAGAAAGAAAGGCGAGACCTATTGCATGAGTCCTCGTAGATTCGTGAACTTTCCATGATTTGCTCCCTATCTGACCGATTTTTGGCGCTTTCTTGTTTTCTTATTCTGAATTTCTCTCTCTCTCTCTCTTTCTATAATCCTGTTTTGATGCCCTATCGATGAAGTCTTTCTCTCTACTATTGATATCATTCTATTATCAATCACTATGTCACATCACTCCGCAGTCTCGTCTCCAGAAAGGGGCAGCGGCGAGAGACTTTTCAAAATTTAGAGAGTCACCCTCTAATTTTCATAAATTCTCAGACCCCTTTCCGGAGTTGAGTTGAGGAATCACGTATACCCCCGACCCCCCGACCCCCCCAATCAGTCTGGAGTCAATCTGGGAACACAATTTCTTCGGGGAGAGAACGTACCGTTCGTTCTGTTATCAACTCAGGACGATTCCTATTGAGGGCCACATATTTATTATTGTAGGGAGTCTGCGAATGGGTATGATGTTCCACGTCGGAGCATATGTAAGCTCTGAGGAAATTCGGGTAAATTATAGGATCAGCACTATCCATTTCATACTATCTCTCATAAAAAAGTCACGTGTAGGAGTGTGCGAAATGAAGAGATCTGATCCAATTATTTACTCGAATTTCCATCTCTAGCAACTTCCCGACGATCTCATCTTTCCGTCTTTGGATTGCGTGAAAACGTTTCATTAGTCCATTCGAAGATCCCTCGTGTCACATTCTGGCGAGTGTATGAAAATTGAAAATTGATACAGACAGTTAGCGAGTGCGAATCTTCACTTTTGGCATTTTGCCCTGAACTCCGTGTGCCAGTGGAAGTTTACCGTTAGAAAGTACGTCACTTTCTTGTTTTTCCTTCCATCTCATGGCGAAATCAGTAGAAGCAGCAGCCTTGTGACCTCTTGTTGTTCAGCCCACCAATCCTCTTAGTCAGGCCCTATTTTTATCCTACCCCCTACGCACCAGAATTCGTGCAGTAAAGTGTAGCACATCGGTTAACCCTCCAGGAAGGGGTCGGAATCTAGAGAGTACGGGAAATGGAGAGAGGTTCTCTCTCTTTGACACATACATTTTTCGTCCGTAATGCAGTTTTGAAAAAAAAGAATTCGCAAAAAGAGTTTGTTGTGGTTCCCTGCAATTTCGCACCTCTCTTCTCAGAATAACTAGAAGCTTGAATTTTTTTATAGTTCAGAAGCTCCCAAAACATGCAATTTAAAGCCACTACATCTACGATTTTCCAATAACTAACGCCACATAAATCCTTTGTGCAGGTATGGAACGATAGTCATTTCACAAGTGTAAACTCTCCGGCTTTGCATCATTCTGAACTTTCGCATAATTTCCGTTTTAGTCTGATCCGATTTAGAGCGAAACAGAACCAATGTCCTGCTCTCCCATTTCGCATCCAATAAATCAGGACGATAAACTTTGTCGGCTAAGTTGCCTTCACAAGTTCATCGTGTTCCACATACTCTTCCCGTCTGCCCGTCTCTCACTTTCCCCTGTTCTCTCACCTTCTCTCTGCTGGTCTCTGCTCTCCTCATCGAGATTGTCTCTCGCTTCCTCTCCTCTCTCTCCAATCTCAATTGTCCCTCGCCGCTATCTTATCAACTTGAAGTGTTTTCCTTTTTGGAGGTGGACATGGACACTAATTCTAATTTTTTCGTATTGTTCCTCACTTTTTTATTTTATTTATTTTCACCTATTATATTTATTACAGTTGTGCCGTATCAGCTTTCCTGTTTGAATCAGTGTTCATGTGTCATAGTTAGGCAAAGTTCAAAGGGAGTAGACAAATTTCGGAACCGAAATGAGAACTCTACATTATGTTATGATCGACATCACTATACTTTCTCTACCGAACTCTCCTATCCTTTCACTTGATATTTCGGAGATATATACCGTCGAATCCGCACGCTGTCCTTTCCATTTCGATGTACCTGCAATCCACATATTTGTCGAGACAGTCCAGGCTCCGCCCACTATTTCGCATCTGAACATCATTCGTTTGATTTATTTGATGCATTAGGGTTCATAGCATCACTGCCGCACATTTTCCATCTCCACTACAGCTCACGTCGAAAAGTGCGCGTGGTTGCCTGATCGAGATGAAGCTTGGGATTGATAATATTTTCGCGAGTCACATGGAATTTCGGTAGAGCTCTGAATTAAACCAAGTGTTTTGCGCTGAAGCATTATTTTGCTATAACCATTGTGGGTTTTGATGGATGAACTCGGATTTGCTCGATATATCTGAGCTTTCTTACCTGACAGACTCGACTTTGGATGACCGTGACAGATCCTTAGTCCCTTCTGTTCTCTTTCCCGGCTGAAACAGCGATAAAATCTGCCTTGTTCTCTCTCTCTATCTCTCTCTCTTTCTCCCTCTCTCTCTCCCACTCGATCGACATACGTTATCTTCAACGACGATCAGTGCACGGGCCGGCAGGTATTCTCTCCACCACCTCTTTTTGCTCTCCCCCGTCTCTTTTGTTCCTATTTCGTAGGCATTTCCGAGCTACTTTTCCTGTTGCTAACAATGTTGTATTAATGATGTTTCGAAACTTGCTCCCGGCGTTAATATATTATTTATTTTAAAAAATCCCCTATCCAAGTACGCTTTTTTCGGTGATAATCCTTCCTTATTAATGTCGATGATAGCTTTGTCTACGGTCATTTCCGGACTGTGATTAGGCTCTGTCTGACTCGACTCCATTAGTTTTTTCGCCCCTTCCGGCCGCTTTCCCTGTCCACATCCGGCGCTTAGCTTATTTTGTTCGTGTCCTTACTCTCAAAATTACGCCTACACTCGTGGGAGATAAGAGAAAGCTGACTAAAATAGACAGAGATGAAGAGAAAAGAGGAATGATGCCGCCAGGTTTCCGCCTTTTTCCCTCTGATAAGGAAAAAGGCGAAATCAGCTGTTGCCCACCTACGATATTAGTTGAGAAATGGTGTAAACATGAAAAAAAACTATTTGAATTTCGCAGCATAACTCATAAAAGCGAACAAAATGCCGCTAAAACTCACTTATTGATCTAATTTACTAATTGTACGATCTATAACTAGCCATATGAATAACAAAAGCAGACTATGGTCAAATGTCCAATAGCTGTTTCGCCCCTTTAAACCAATAATTCATTCTCCACATCTTTGTTCCTAGAAACCTCTGTCTATTTTCTGCCCAAGGCGCATTTCCTTCTCTCCTGATCGCTATCTCAACTCTCTTTATTGCTTGCACACAACCTCCAATTAGGCGTGCCAATAATTACGCCGTTCCGAATTCTTTCGGAATTTGGGGGATTGAAAACTTGTCTAGATCTTAGCAAATGGAGCGATTCGTGCTCAAACTACGTGTAATTGTGAAACCTAACTAATTGAGCGAAGCCGAATTGCAAATGTGTTTTATTCCAGCCCAAAATTAAGTGGTCGATACGTGGATAATTAAGTGGAAAGAGTGCGTAAAAGTGAGATAGTCCCTCTTTATTTTGCTTGCTCTCTCACCCTTAACCCCTTTCTGTAAAGATGGCCAATCTGTGGAGTGCGTCGTCATGTTTCCATTTCTACTACATTGTATAAAATTCCTCATTCCGTAATATCATTCTTACTCACCCATTTGTTCATATATTTTCGCACCCTTTTGGTGAACGATCAACATTTGTTTGAAAAGAAGGTTAAAAAAGAAATCATCGATCCCGTAGTTCGAACTACGTGTAATTCTTAATTGTTTTACAAATATTTTGTATCGCCGTTCTCCTTCTTCTCCTTCTCTATTCACTCCTTGCAGGAGTCTTCCTTCCGTGCGGTCGGTCGACCAGCGACCATTCATCATCCACAGGCCCCGCCACACAACGACAATGGCGACGTTTCGAAAAGGTACCGTATTCTTACCTCTCCAAAGTTGTGATCGATAACTGATTGTTTTGTTGTGTGAACTGTAATGGAGTGGCAATCGTAAACTTGCAATTTTGTCAATGCAGTAGTCGAGTGATGATAGAATAATGATTTTCTTCAGAGCACTGATATTAAGTTTCCGTCGAAATCTAATTATATTGAGAGCAAAATTAGCGAGTGACTATCGCAAACTGACCTTGTATCTGACCATCCCACAGTATTAGAGAAAAAATCTTTTATTGAGACTACTCTAATCGAGTATCGATCGATAACTGATCATCTTGCAGACAAGCGTGCCTCTCTCACAGCCCTCGATCCTCCTCTGTCTCCAATTGCTGAGGAAGGAGCAGTGAGAAAAGTGTCGACTTTCAAGAGATTCTTCAGCACTAGGCGAGCTTTAGTAATAATAATAATGCAATAAAAAAATAATAAAAATGTATCCACTGGCGTTGTTAGATCGAATAATAATATTCGCGAATACTTGTTGTTATTTGTGAATAGAATTATCAAACAACACTACTAGATACACCCGAGGAGCAATAGGATTTGAAATTTACAAAAAAATGGGGTCTCTCCGAATTCCACTCGCGATTATCTACACTCCGAATTTTGGCCCCTTCTTTCGAAAGAACGCGTCATTTGAGGCACGACTTTTTGACGGATTTGATTGCGGCTGTGGTTATGATTGATTCTCGGAAGGGCGTGACATCAAATGTAGTCTGTCGAGCTCTCGCGCGCAGCGTTTCGTTAGAGAGAGAGGGAGAGAGAGAGAGAGAGAGAGAGAGAGATGGGCGGAAATGGGTGTCGGACAATGACATGGTTTCAACACAAAATCTCACACGGGCGGTTCCCCCGTTGTGCCGCACACTTTGTAACAGTCTTCACAGTTCAGACCAGAGTAGGGGTCAGCATCTATTTGCCGGCACAGGAAACTGATGAAAAAAAGCTGTTAGAGTATTTGTGGATTATTGATTGGAATTGGAAAGATCAAATATTATTCATTGAATTTGGAAATATAATATAACTATTCGGAATTATGATGATGCAAATAATAGTCAGTGAAAACGGAGATCAGTCTTCCCTTTTTTTAGACACCTCCTGAGGGCTCGTCAATAGACAAGCCCCAGGGGCACGTGAAAGACCAAAGAGCAATTATCACTTTTCAGACCACACAAATCGAAGAAGATGGGTCGTTCTCTCACTCTCGACACGCCTTCCATGCAACAAAAGGAGAAGGATCCCCGACCGAGAAATCTCTCCTTGTCAGTGATCCTTCAACTCTCCAAACAGGGGTTACACAAATTGCAATGCTTTCAGTGTTCTGAAAGTGCTCCCGAACCCACGCTAGGCATCATCCTAATTTTAGGATATTTAAGAAGATCAAAGTACACAAACTTAAGATGAAAGATCAAAGATCAAACTGCAAACTACAGTGAACTCCCTCACGACGACTCCGATCCGGGCGTCAACAGTGCCTCTTCGTCCTCTGCCGCTTCCACCTGCTCCGAGCAGTCCTTCGGAAGGTAAAAGTGATCTTTGAACTTTTTAAACTTCTTATTTGTTTCATTATTATATTTTTAAAATTTAAAATATAGTGACGTTGATCCTTTGACAATGGACTTTATCTTCGACCTTGAACTCCATGCGGACTATCCATGCCGATGTATAATAGTTAGAAATGTGGCAGAAGTCCCGCAACTGATCGTTTTACTGTAATTGTGTGCGATTCAAAAACAATATCGGCTTTCTATATTTAGCCTGATCTCCGATCAGTTCTCAATAATTCTCTGACGTCATCAAGAGATCATATGTATTTTCGACCCTCTCCTCCTCCTCATTTTAGTCGCTCTTTTCCTTCTTATCAGCTCGACTTATCGATATTCCGTGCGTTTTCCATTGAGAGCGACGAGATTACAGCCAATTCTCTCTTTTCTCGACGTTTTGTTGCCTATTTTGTTCGTTTTTGCCCTACTTTCCACGTCGAATTCCTTCTTTTTGATGCCGCCATCGTCTCTCTCCTTCTCTTTCGGTGTTAACCGATCTATAAAATGTATCCGTAAGTCTGAACCGGTCTCTCCATCTCACGCGCATCATTTTCATTGTATATTGCTTTGTTGCTAATTTGTCAAGCGCTCTCTTACTTTCGCACGCTCTCTCGCCGCTCTCGTCGTCTCGCCACCTCCGCTTTCTGCCTGTTCTATCGTCGTCAGAATCCGCTTATGTGCACACCCATAAATTTGCCGCGGAATTGACGTAGACGAGAGGCTGAGAGAATTGGGGAGAGTGCGGACGGGCAGGGGAATTTCTCATGGACGAGATAGCGCGCGAATCGAGGAGAGTCAAGAGATAGAGGAATTGACAAAGTACCACCAAAATCGGATGAATTCAAGAGGAGCGAGAAGAATGGAGGGACGAGAGGAGAGAAGGTTTTACTGTCGACAGTTTTATTGTCCTCGACGAGTCTCTCTCACAGTGTGAATGCCCTAGCATTCGTCGGTACAGAGCCGGAGCCAGGAAGTGCTGGAGCCGGACAGGCTGATAGCCGCGAAGTCGCGGAGTAGTGGGAGGACGGAGGCCACGTCGATAGCCGGAGCCGCGCAATTCCTCGTCGTCAGGAAGCCGGCGTCCGGCGAATGGCACATGTCCTTCCGGAGGCAGCCGACTCTGCACTACAGAAGGGAGGACTGGGTCGTGCTCAGGTTGGACATTTGTGATACAGTAATCGCTACCGTATACTCTGAACTGAAATAGTCGATCGCAATTTGACTTTTTTGCGCCGCTCACAGCTCCTTTATCCACAGCAGTTATTTCAATGACTAGAAAGGGGTAAACACGATTTAGATGGGCCCAATCGATCAAATATGAGTAGAGCATGCCGGTGCTAGTGTGTTGACTATGCTGATTCACTCTCATATCTCCACATTTCCCAACCTATTTCTATGGAATTTCGACCATGAGAGCAATATTTTGCTTATCCGTCGTCATTTTCTCCCTTTTCTGCTAATCATGACACTTCTCCAAATGCTTCACTATCACTTTTTATGGCTTGTGTCTGACTATGTGACCCATTGCACTCCATACTAGGCGCTTGCCTTATTCATGCCGCGATAAGCCCCGACACATGAGTCCCACATTGTAGAAAGGCGCAGAAGTAAGAAAGTGTGCAAATGTGAGAGATTCCCTCTCGATGTTGCACACTCTCTCACTTCAAATCTCTTTCCGTTGGGCTGACTGGCCTGTGATGTGGGTTATGACCCAATTCCCGTCCAAATTCTGTACTGCGCCCTGCCCAGTCACGTTTTTATGCGAGGTATTAGATCAGTATTGTTGTTTGTCCATTCACTCCTCTGATATCAGTGAGTGATAACTATAAACTGGTCCGCCTCTCATTCTAACCATGCGTCGGGCCGATATGGAGTGATGATATTGACGGGTAATATCAGTGATGATATCTAGCAGTGATAGTCGTCCCTCGCCAACCTCGAATCGTCGTCAGATCAACAGGGATCGCCCTTCATTTCCTTCTTTCGTCTCCATTTTCAGTCGAAGTGTCGCGGAATTCGGCCCTTTCGCAACGCTTTCGTGCGTCATTTTCCAATATCTTGACATACAAAGGCTGTGATTCCCCTTTAATTTTCTCTCTATCGAACCCCCACTTTTTCTAGCCTTCTTGAAAGGAATTTCCAATATCTTGACATTCCAAGGCTGTGATTCCTCCATTTCATTTGGCTTTTTCCTTCATATCTTTTTACTTAAAACATATTTTCTTGATTGAACCCCTCATTTCACCGATCTCAGCCGGCTACAAAAAGACGCGTTCCCAGTGAGAAAAAAGGGAGAGATTCTGAGAGATTCTTATTGCTTTTGGTAGGGGTTTACATGGATTCGCGCGGCTTCTTTGCATACACTCATTCATTTTCTTCTCTTTTTTATTCCGGCAGATTTGGCAGATTCTCATTCTCTTTTCACATCGAATGGCCGCTATCTTCTCTTACGCGTTTTTTTTCCTTTGAGTACTTTTATTGTTAGGCGATAAACATGAGAAATGGATTGCCCAGCAACCTTAACGTCATCTGTCCAAGCGCTGTCGACGTCACGTTCGTCAAATTTTTTCGCTTGTAGATCAAAGGTAGACTCTGGATAGTTCGATATTCCTTATTGCACTCTCTACCATCGATCAAGACTTTTTTATCTCACGTCAATTTCACTTCCTCATTCTTTTTTTCTTGATGCGCCTGTGAATCTGCCATATTTCTTCCCACACAAATGCGCGGTCTTACCACGACAATCTGCCTGTCTACATTATTTATCACCTTTTCTATCTTCTTTCCCATGCCATCTTTTGGAATTCCCATGCCAATAAGAGTAGAGACAGTACAAAAGCGAGATACAGAAGACAGGTTAGACAGGTCCTGAGAGAGCGTGCGAAATGGAGAGAGTACAGAAATTCGGCCCTTATTTCTTCACAATTCTTCATTGTCCTACCTCCAAGTAGTAGTCGGCATGTCTCCCATCAATATCAAGTCGCTCTTTCGATTCCGTCGTCACGCAGCTCCGGAGATGGATGAACCCGACCGGCGCAGCAAGTGCAGCCCCGTGCAGCAGGTTGCTGCAGCTGCAGCTACTTGTGCTGCAATTGATGCTGCAGCACCTGCAGCACTTATCATTCCGCCTTCCCCGCAGCCAGAACCGGCAGAAGTTGCAGCACCCCCTGAGCCCACTCCTCCAGCCACTCCAGCCTTGGCAAGGAGAGGTCTGCCACCTACAGTACCCAGTACTACCGTACCCGACCCCGCCGGTGCCCGGACCGTTCGTCGGTCCAAGTCCTCGACTCGGTTCACCTCACTCGACCCTGTGGAGGAGCAGTCATCCGAGGATTCGGTCGACTCCCGGTCCCGACCCGATTTTTTCCTGTCCAAATCGATTAGTTCCGCTGCTTTTGTGCGGGAAGTGCCTACTGTACCTCCCACGGTACCTCCTACCGTATCCCCGCAGAAGGAAATCAACAATATATCAGTGAAGAAGGAAGAATGCGAAGAAGAAGGAAGAGAGAAGAAGAAACCACTGACTCGATCCCTCTCGGCAAAGTTCGTGAATTGGAAGAACAAGAGGGGGTTGAAGAGGGAAGAAACGACGACTTCGTTGGAGAGTGGAGAGACGAATGGAGGAATTCTGAAGAAGAGCAGTGAGAGGAGCAGATTGAGAAGAGCAGTCAGCTTCCATAACAAAGCCATTACGAGGTGAGTGAGGCCCTAGGGGAATACTGCCTTGGCATCTGTGAAATAGAATACGGGTGTTAATAATGTGCTAGACGCCGTGGCAGGAGAGTGCTTGTGCGAAATAATATGTCTCTGTATAGCTCTTTCTTCCTCGCTTTATGCGCTACCGTAGCAATTTGGCTCCACCGTAACCCGTGCTCTCTTGTCTATCATCTGTCCATAGTTGTATGATTATTACCGTGAGAACTTCCATTTTTATCATTGTGCGCTTCTACAAATTACTATAAAAACGTGAGAATTTCCCTCAGAGCACCGATCGATAAATCGATAAAAAAATGGGCCGTCGTCGATTTCTCGACGTGAAGCCGCCGCGCAAAATGTCGTACTCTGTGGAGAACATTTGTCTCGCCTACGAGGAATCGATATTCGAGTACGGTAGATGTACGGTGGGTGGGAGAATACGGTAGAAGTCACTCGCTCACAATCGGTTTTAATATATTATTGTTTTTAAAAGAAAGACATCGTGAGGTACTGACGAAACGGTATTTATAAAATGCGATATAGGGAATGTGAAACATAGTCGGAATTTGCTGAATTTTAGCACAAAAAAGGTGCAAATCGAGGGTGGAATATTCGAAAATTATATATTTTTCTTAATTTCAGAACGATTTCATCGGACGGCGCCGGTCTGCTCGAACCAATCTCCGCCCAGGCAAAGGCCTTTTCCTGCACGAGCATCAACAGTCAGTTTAGTGCCTATTTCACGACTCTCGAAAACCGTGAATTGCTCCCGGAGCCGTGAATTCATTAACGGACCCGAAAAAGCGTACTTTATCTTCAGGCAACGGCAACACGGACGAGTCGGACGGACCGCTGAGGTGCGGTAGCTATCACACCGTCGAATGAATACTAACTTTTTCTTTTCCTTGCGTCGAATAATATTATTATTCTTGCAGAATAAGCATCTCCAACGCGGACAGCGAGAACAATACGCAGATCAATGCGGTGAGAGCCACTTTTAAAATTTCCGAAACTCCGCCCACAATATGTGGCTCCGCCTCTTGGGAAATCAATCGATATTTTGCTTACAGGGTTCGCGCACCGCCTCCAAGCACAAGTACTTCTCGCAGGATAGCGACCGCAGTTTCATCAAGAAGGTAACCGAAAATCCCATCGTTTGCATCATTCTTGCGCAACACTACTCACAGGGAAATACGTATGCGACTCTAGACTTCTGGGCTACCGAGCGACGGAGCTGTACTTTTAGGCTTAGAAAGTCGTCGCTCGGCTGCTTAGACTTATTGAAACGTTGACTTATTTCCCAGTAAGAAGGATTACATAGTAATGACGCAATCTCGTCCCATTACAGTACTTCCAACCGTCGTTCGCAGAGCGAAATGCGCAGTTCCGCAAGCTCTTTGGGGAACTCGTGCCGGAAGATGAGCAGATGCTGGCATGTGAGTGAGAGAAGAGAGAGATCAAAGATCAGAAATCAGAGTTCAGAGATCAAATACTGAGATGCATCCTTGAAACTGAGATTGCATAAGGCGAAAAAGAACCATAATACTATCAAAAAGTAGAGACCAGATATCAGAACCCACTAAACGAAGATTAAATACGTGTGATATAATGTCATGCATAGTGCATCAGTGAATCTCCCTTGGGGCAGGCCTCGTCAGTAGATAAACCACAATATCACTTCCCCTCTCTTCAGCCTTTTCGTGTGCCTATCAACGAGAGATTCTCGTGCAAGGCAGAATCTTCATCTCCTCCCGTCACTTTTGCTTCTACGCCAACATCTTCGGATGGGGTAAGCGAGGTGCATGGAAAGGTGAGAGACACATTCAATTCTTGGCACGGCGCCAAAATTGGGTACATTGGCGGGAACCCGGATGACGTTTGAATCTTGGAACGGTGCCAATTGCAGGCACGCTCTTCGCGATCCCGATGACCGACGTGAAGGAGATCACGAAGGAGAAGGCCGTTCTCATCTTTCCCAACTCCGTCCAGGTAAGGAGATTGTAGTTTGATCTTTGCGGCCTTGTAGTTTGATATTTGATATTTGTATTTCGATCTTTAATCTCTTGTAGCTCAACTGCGAGAACGGCTCTCACTTCTTCTTCGCTTCCTTTGCTAATCGTGATAAGTCGCTAAAAGTGATGCAACTTGCTTGGAAGCAACTGAAGGCCACGGGAGAGGCAAGAATTATTGATCATTATTGATTTATTTCAACGTTTTAACTGAAATTTCGGAGAAAACCGCTTCACCAATCCCAAAAATAGTCGTAAAAAGGAGCGAGGTTTTGCTCGAATTGGGTTGCGTTTCACGGTTGTTTATATAGGAGGGGTTCGTGGTACCCTCAATATTCGAATTTCAAATTTGTATAAGAATAAGCGCAAAATTAACAACCTCATCATAATTTAAATTAATGCAATACATACATATTTATTCTGACATCAATGCAAAGGGACTGTAGGAGGTATCATTCGGGGGCAGAAGTGGTCAGGATCTTTGAACTCGAGGCAACTGGGTCTTGCCTGGCTTCGTTGGTCAATTGTAGTGTCGATCTTGGACGATTAGTAATATCAATTAAATTGCAGGCAATGGCTCCCGAAGAACTGTGGGATCTCATGAATCCCGCCAATGAGACGAATGAAGAGAAACCAGAGAAAGTTAACGAGAAGGTAAACCATTTTAGAACATTATTAATAATCGTATTACTATTTTTTTCAAGACATAATTTGTACAGGCCTGCATTTTCCGAGTAGTTTTTTTTTATTTTTGGTTTCTCTTTGCCGCTAAATTCGTTTCCCCCTATTTCTCTTTAGTTGGTTTCTGTCGTTTTCCTATCGTGTTGCCATGCGACTCTTTTATGCTCTTTAACTACCACTTTTAGTTTCACATCTGCTTCTCGTTTACCCGCTGGAGATTTCACTCTGCTTACTGAGAAAACATGAGATATTTCGGGAGGAGGTGCACTTGGGCAGTCTACTCATCTCCCCTTTAGGTTTTCTATTGAGAGAAAGAGAGAAAGAGAGAGAGAGAGAGAGAGAGAGAGAGAGAGGGGGGGCCAGACGAGCAGAGTGCGCGAGAATCGATAGTGAGCACGCTGTCTGGAGACGACGGGAGATGTGTAGTGGGGAAGGAGAAGCGAGGAGAGGGCAGAGACGCAGAGACGAAAAGAGTGCGAGAGATTATGTGTAATTGAGAGAGTTTCCCCTGCCCTTTCCTGCCTCTCCCCCCCCCTCTTCATATACTAGATCTCTCTCTCTGTTTGTGAAGGTGCGCACAGAGTTCGGCATACGCGAAGAAACCCCTCCCCTCCCGGGTGTAGTGAGTTCCAGAAACCGCACTTCCCCACCTTTCATTTCGACCAAGAGATCACAGGCAAACCCCCCCACTCATTTCTTCCTATTCGCGTTGCTTGGCGCGGTCCATTCCCCCCCCCTCTCTCTCTCTCTCTCTCTCTCTCTCTCTCTCTTTTCTCCCCAGGAATCCCCCACGTAGTTCATGCTATTCATCATGCTGCGAAATGTCACTTCCGATTCGGTTTCCGGTTTAATTACCTAATTTCAGCGTACTTCGAAGCGAGAGAAGGGCAGTCCATCGGTGTCGTCGGCAGAAGAGCCAAACATGCAGAAAACAAGGTGGCTTTTTATAATTTATAACCTACATTTTCACTTTTTTTTCATTGAAAATTCAATTTCCAACTGTCAATTCACGCGTTTTCCATCATATTTAACATAAATTTCGCCTTTTCCCTAAGTTTCTCTTCCTTTTTCATTTCAAATTTCTATTCCGTACAGCTGATTCATGGCTGTTTCCATAGTTTTTCGACTTTTTCGAGTTTCAATCGGCGAAAAGTCAGCTTGAAACCTCGTGATTCACTTCTTTCAACGTGCGAAAATCGGCGAATCCTGTTTGTTTGAACACATAATGCAATAGGAACTGGCACAGAATACGAAATAGACAGAGTTCAGCTCCTTTCTGTTGACCTACCACTTGTCGGGAATGACTAACTCGTCAGCTCTGTTCTGTTTTAACAGTACTCGTTGAGCACATGAACACACTTCACAAATTTGTACATTTATGATTAAAATCTCTGTTTATCCCAGTCTAAATTGTATTTGAGCAATGTGAACACTGAAAGCTTTGCTTCGTTTCGTTTCATTGAATGCTAGTTCCTTGTTATCCAACATGAGATCGTTGTTAGGGCAAGTTGGAGATGGAAATCTCTATTCCAAGCACTATTGAGCACCGAATACCGACTATCGAATTGCGCGATCTCAGGATGAATCGACTCTTTTCTGCCCCTTTGTTTGGCTATTTTCGAGCTCGAACGGGGGCTGATTTTATTGACATTTCTTCTGAGCTGTCACTTGTTGTGGATCGATTCCACCACAACTCTTTGAAGATTCCTGGAAGAGATAGACAATGAGAGAAACTAAACTTTCTAGTTGAAACGATTAATTCTTCCGGAACATATCTGTACCGGTTATGATCGAGTCTTTAAAAACTCTAAAACTCTAACTCTAACTCAGCACTCTAAAAAAGTCTTTCTTTACTTGAAACCAATCGAGATTTCTTCTAATCGATAATTCCTCTCAGTTCTGCCCCTAATATCGATCCAATTCGTGCGGCGGCCGGAGCTTGTTCCGCCCTTGACGATTCCGATGCTGCAGAGAGATCGTCGACCTCGTCCACCACGGTCAGCAATTATTAGTTAATTACTTACTTGTTTAATGACTTACTTAATTTATTGCTTACTCACTTAATTAGTTAGTGGATCTATTTTGCTTGGATCTATTCTGATCACAGCTCAACCAATTGTTTATGTCCCAAGCGCGCGTCCTCCAGTGCTTGTAGGACACGCTGTAGGAATCATTCATTGATAGCAGTGTTTTTTCCAGCACGATAGTCATGTATCAATCTGTAAGAAAATCATCGATCTCTTCTAAAACGTATAGGATACCTCACCCTGATAAAGAATGGATTTAAAAGAAACAAATATTGTTTTGTGGAGTTATCAAGGGAAACTGACAGATACACATTAGTATGCTAACCAAATCGCTATTATATATATTTCATAGTAAGACAGTACATCTACAAATCAACGTTTGGTGCTTTGGAACAGAATAAGCTATCAGTGAAGCATATCGTGCGCGTATCGCTAGGAAAGTTATCCTGTGAAACTGAAACACATTGAAAACCCTCGACAAACTTGGAAGCGTTTGTGCAAATGCGAAATGCCTAATGTTTTGTTTATGCAAATTTAATTAAGAATAATTATTTATATAAATTGCAGGACGTGAGCATGAGTGAATGTCTGTGTGACGACCACAAGGGAAGAATGCTGCTCGATCATATCTTCCCGAGGTAACCGATTGCGTAGTGATAATGCAATCAGAGCTTCCTGCGAAAACGTGTGATGACGTATGAGAAAGGTAGTGATGACGTAAGCGAGAGAAAAGATGTTGCCTTGCGATAACGTAATCATTAGGGGACATGTTGACTAGTGGTGAAGTAATCATAATGGAGGATGTTGCCTAGTGATGACGTAATCTTTAGTGGAGATGTTACATAGTGATGACGCAATGTCCTCGTTCAGATCCCCGAGTGAACTATTCGACCTCATCTTTACCAGCTCGCCTTGGTTCGTCCAGCTCAACTCCGCCCTGCAACGCACTGGTAAGAGATCAGAGATCAAAGATCACCGACTTGATCTTTGCACTTTGTAGCGTTTTCTAATTGTATGAAATCTTATCGATTTTCGTTCCAGCCTACGCGAAAATGCCTCAAAACTACAGTGGTGAGTGTCAATCGCAAGTGTGAACCTCTTTCCTCGCATTCTACCGTAGCCTAACCTATCATAGCTCTCTCTTTCACTTCTCGATGCATGGTGTGTGGGGGAGTGGGTGTGGTGGTGTGGCGCGTGCAGACTGACGGTGCGACCTTTAGGATACGTCGCCTCCGACTGGGCGACGGACAAGGACGGCGTGCGCAATCGCACGTGCACCTACACGATGGCGCTCAACCAGGCGATGGCTCCCAAGAGTTGCGTCGTCACCGAGAAGCAGGTACGGTAGCCGAGTGCAGCGCAAATTCTGTCGTTTCCGAAATAGCACACCAAGGTGAATACGGTATTTCTGCAGATCTACAAGGAGTTTCCGGGCGGATTCACGATCTCGAAGGAGACGCAGAACTCGGGTGTACCCTACTGCGACTCCTTCTTCGTCCACTGCACTTATTGTGTGATGCGATACGGTAGTGGCCAGGTGAGGACGACGATTACTACTCAAGCAAAAACATTCATTTTCCTACACGACGACGTTTCCTAATCACCACACTACGCTCAGACCCGACTCGTCGTGCATGGCGCGCTGGTCTTCCGCAAGAGCGTCTGGAGCGTCATCAGAGGTACGGGAGATGGCGGGGCGGATAAGTATTAGGGGGCGGAGCCTAATTTCGAACCTGTTCAGGATACATTGAGAAGTCGACGGCCCAGGGGCTGGACGACCACTACAATGCGCTGTTCGGCGCCCTGACTGAGGAGTGCAAGAGGTTAGATCATTCTTGTGATATTAAAGGGACCAGGCAACGAAAAAAATAAGTTATTTTTAAATAAAAGAAAATCCTGTTCCCGGAAGAATGCTAAAAACCGCATATTTTGGCGATTTTTTTGAAATTAGTTATGAATTTTCAAAGTTTCGCCTTTTCTCCACAGCAGGTTACGGTAGCGACTACACCACAATTCATTTCTCGAAAACCAGTCATTTCCATGAACTTTGGTTGTGCGCAATAATTCCGGGAGTGGTCAAAACCCTTGCATTCTTCTTTTTGTTGCATCATCTAATCATACGACCAATTTAAATAGCTTTCTGTCTTTTCGGAAATAGGCGACGCACCGTTCCTAAAGCTAATTTCAAATTAAAATAACTAATTGTAAAAAAATCATAAAAATTTAGTTTTTTCTTAATTTTTCACTAGATCACAGCGAATAAAGCTCATTAAAAACTCATAAAAATTAAAAATCTGTTTTTGCACGCTGTCTGGTCCCTTTAAGTAATGTGGTATTTTTTTCTGAAATGGAATTGAAAAAGTGAAGAGATCCCGCAATATCTTATTTCTGCTTCCGATGTTAAGTCGACTTTAACAATTATTTTAAGATTTTTTTGGGCCAATTGATCTTAGGAAAGCGGACATTGCGGAAATTTAAATATCAGCCTTTCAATATACCTAACTCAACAAAGATACAATTTAAATATACTTTAAATAATTATTAATTTAAGACAAGCCGGAGGCGCGGATGAGGCCGCGATGGCACTCGAGGACGACGAGCAGAACAGGTAATTACTTTAAATTTTAATTATATTATCTTTTAATTAATTAAATTCCCTCGCTGTGGAATGAGCTAATAGCTCCCCCTTAATGGGCCTTGGAATGAGTCATCCTTGGCTTCCCCTTTTTGTTTTCTTTCCTCCCCCCCTCACTCCTCTCTTATCCCGTCTCCCAGGACGCTGCTTCCCATCGATTCGCGCGCTTCCCTTGAAATTTAGGGCAATTCGCACGCTTTAGCGCTACTTCACGCGGTTTTCGACAGCTCGCTCGCAATTTGCCTTATTTTAAGGGCTGTCCTTCCTATTTTTGTAATAATATTAAAATAATAATTTATAAAATTGTAGAATGGACACGTCGTCGGAGGAGGGCGGTGAGACGGAAGCGGGAACGACTACTATGAGAGGTGAGGAGAGAAAAATATGCCAACTTCTAAAGCTAAATGCGGCAAAATTAACCAAAATTGTTTCTTTTACGAAAGGCTTTAGCATTTATACGAGATGAGGTGTAATCAATTTTTTGAACCTGCTTCAGGATTAAAATTAAAATTATTTATTTAAAGAGGTTAAACATTACAGGAATGGCAGGTTCGATCTCAGGCATCAATTTCGTGCATCATGCGAGAGGAAAAGTGCAGGAGGAACCCTACTTCGAGGTTATATTTTCAACTTTAAAAAAAATTATTATTGTTCAAAGATAAAAAAGTATGTCGCGAATTTATAGTCTAAGTTTGACAATCACGAGAATTTTTTTCTGTGTTTTTGTATGTGTGAATTCCTAACGATTCGCATATGTTCCATAGGCAATATGAAGGCTGTTGAGCACAATAAGATGTATTATCATAATTGTTTTCTCTTTAAAACAAGTAAGTTTCCCAAATCAGCCGAACTGGCTAAATCAGTTTTCTAAAATAGCCATATTCCAGTTGCCATTCTTCGGCCGCGTGCGACGTCTCGATTTCTACGGCATGGGCATCATGTCGCTGTAAGTCACTTCCACTCTTCACTATATTTTACCTGCCCACACCAGATCAATCTACTATTTGCTTCTAAACATATAAAGCAGAAATATTGTGTTGGTTTTTTTCACGGAACCAATACATTGATAACAGATTGGGAGTGCTTTGCTATATTCTCTTGGTGCTCGTTACTCGCCTTCCTCTCTACCAGCCATCTCCCGCCGAGTCCCGAATCGCTCAGGCTTTTGATCGGTACGATTTCAAAAACAACTCACTCTTTCATCGTGAAATTTAGACAGAAAATCGCAATCAATTATTCTGAACAGCACTAATTCAGATATCTCAGCCCCGACTCCGCCCACAATCCGCCTGCAGCCGCTGCAGCTCAGCCTGATCTCGACGCGCTCATCGCAGCCATTGCCAAGATTGGTGCGCAGCTGCAGCAACTGCGCGACGCGGCGCCGAATGCGCGCGGCGGCGAGCTATGAGCCCCGCCCCCAACCAGTACTAATCCGATAGGCAGCCCTAAAGCTATTTGTACATTGAGTCCTTCATTGTGTCTTCCCCACATTTCTGCGTATTATGTGATGTACCACATTTCATCGATTATTTTCATTTCAAATTAGTTGTCGATCCAACCTTCACACGATTACAGTAAGCTGGTAGATTGAGTATTGATCGAGTGATGGATATGGTTAGTTGGCTGGTGTACTGTCAGGTTGTTAGCAACACTTACCGTAATCCTCATCGCACCCTCGATGACCTACAATATCGATCTTTTCCCGGGATAAGGTCCGGCCTGATGAGTCCACTAATATTCCCGCCCCACAAACTAACCGGTACTTTCCGTAGCTAGAATAGTATTGGTAGATAAGCGTAGTCTTTCATTCACACAATCACCCGATTTTGTTCGTATGTCTCTCGGGTTCAAGTCATTTGTCGATTCTTCCGAATTTAAGGTGATTCAATAATTATTTTGTACAACTTTGCGCTGTTAGAAGGAGCCGTGCGAAACACCGAGTGTTGAAGTGAGATTGTTGTGAGCCAAAGTACAAAAAATAAAGTATTTATTATGTCGTTTTATGAAGAGAAAACTGTGTACAATTACTACATTTCGTGCGATCGAGCAACGGATTTCGAGTAGGATCCAACCACTAAAAATATGACAAGATTTTCCCCTGTTAATGTATTGAACGTGTGCTGAATAGTCGTGTCCGAATTCATCAAGATGGTCAATTCTCGGTGAAACACATTGGTTTTTATCCAGTCCTAATGTCTCGGCAGTGCGTAAAATAACTTCGAATTATGGTTTCAGGCGATTTCGACTAATCAGACAACAGGTTACGTAAAACATGCCAATCAGGTGACACAAAACCATTTCATGCTAGAAGTCTCTCGGCTTGGCGGTTTGTAAAAATGTGAAATCATTTTCCCGAGGTTTCAGCTGAATACTCACCGCCTCAAATCGGAAACCCTACTTGGAATGCTTCACCTCGATACGACTTCCATTGAACTTTAGGCTGAATTGAGGCCGCAGTTCTTCCTGTGGCACTCCTCACGAACGAAATGAGACAGAGTGGCGGGGGGACGGTTTTCACAATTTTCAGGGAACAGGGTATATCGAATTGTTTTGAGTTAAATAAATTAAATAGAGTAACGAGTGACCGAGACGGAGAAGGGAAACACGAGCACTGCGACATCAGACTGATCTTTGATCCCTGTTCTCATGACTACACTCATTTATAATTTTTTTTGTTTAACGTAACTGCAATCTATCAAAAGTATTAATTTGTTTGATATGTATTGTTGGGTGATCTGAATTCATTTAATCATAATGTTTTACCATGTAAAACAGAGCGTCTCCCAAGTTTCATCATATTTTGAAATGGTCAACCACATTTCTCCTTTGTCTATTTGCACTCACTATTATTTTTGTTTCCGTCCCTCGTTTTGCAGAATAACTGTCCTCTCTTTATTTCTCCACTCATTTCCTCCTCTTCAAATGGTCGCTAACAGTCGTCTTTCAATTCGCGCCCGGTCAGAATCACGAATTCCTCTTTTTTCCTTTTTGTTTCGCATCTGAATCGATTCAACCCCTTCCTATTTTCAAATCTAAATTGTTTTCAGACCTAATTTCTCAATTCCTTCTTTAGAAGGATCATACAAGACAATCAAGAGAACGAGCAGAAGCGAGAATGTGGGAACTGATACAAGATAACCAAGTTTATCGATTTATTCCAGCTCGATGAACTTGTTTACCGTATGAAGGTGTTGTACATGTTGCAGATTTCACAAAATTGGAGGTGAGAAGAGTACGGTAGCAACCGGAGATTTGAAGGCTAGGATACTGTAGCTTCTCGATACTGTATCGACTTAATCAATCGGTAAATCAGAGAAACTCTGGCCGCTGGTTTGGCGGATCTCGCGTCCAAATTGTGGGAGGAGAGGAGAAGAGTCAGCCTTCGGGTGAGTTAACTCTATTTAGAAGATGTCAGAGGTCATAGATCAACCCTTCACTATGACCAAGTTTACAGGCGCTCTACTGGGTCATCTCCACAGTGTGGAAGGAACTGCCGACCGAACTCAATTCGAAGTAATCAATAACTTTTTTTCAATTCGAAGTAATCAATAACTTGTTTTTTTTATGATTGGGAAGAATTTCTGGATTTAGAACGTTTAATTTCTGAAAAATAACCGGTTAACTAATCCCAACTGCGAATCGATGAAATCTTCTGGAATGCAAAGATCAAAGATCAGTCTGAAAGCAACATAATCTCTCCACAGTGTTCGCGTCTCTCTGCTCCGTATCGGCCTCTGGTTCATGAAGTTTTTCTTCTATCTCTACAAGAAATCATCGAACGATGCATCAGTTGACTCGGTAGTCCAAGTACTTGAGCAAGTGAGTACTCGAGCCGGGTTTCAAATTTGCATTGCCTTCCGAAAACTATTTGTATTTAATCAATAATCTGAGTGCAGGATCTCACTTCTGAGGAGAGAGAAGATGGACTAAACGTGCTGCACCGATTGGGCCTCGATGATGACGTCGAAGAAATCGTGCGGTCTCCATATTTATAAAATATTTATACAATATGCTTTCTTCTTATATGAAATAATGCTAACAAAATTTAAAATATAAAGATTGCATGGAGTACGAATTTATTTTCTCCTTTTCAGTACTCCTCTCGTATCATTGACATTGTACTAAGAGCGATCGAGGAGCAGTACAGAGATCAGCCATACAATGGTTCTACTGTAGACGTCTAATTACCGTAATCATGCAATTACCGTAATCTGAAGATCGCATCATGAGCTATCTATGTGGCTGCATCACCACTGCCATTGGTATCGATTCGGTTAGTTTGTTTTTTTTCAATATTTGAAATAAAATTTAGTGAATCTCAGTTTTTTCCAGTCAGAATCGGCCGTTACGAAACTCGTCGATAATGAATTCGCCCTACCGTACTTTTTCGATACAATGAGACATGCTGAGGGAGAACTGCTCAAGTATGTCAACTGCAAACAGGGGATATTGATATTGAATCATTTCCAGAATTATCTCCTCTCTCTTCTTCAACATACTCTCAAATTACTCTGTTCGATTGTCTGTCGTGGTCCGCCACTTCTACCAGTTGCGTCGAGCCTTTGCATCATCACTACGTAATACTCATGTGATTGTAATTAAGGCGTCTTTCAGCATCGCATCAAACTCCAATCTCTCGTATGGATATCCAATTACAGGGAAATTTCCGGAATCATCGCAACGGTGGGTCTCAAACCCGGCTCGTGTAATTCACGACGAGAATTCTCCTTTAGACTCCGACGCTACTGCAGCGGCTGCACCAAACTCTGCAGCATTACCCGGAAGTGCTGCTTGAGAAATACGGGAAGAGTCAGGATGAGTACTGGGATGGACTGGAGGATCACACAGCCGGTGAGGGAATTACATAGTGATGATGCAATAATAAGTGAAACTATTTGTAGCGTGTAAGATTGTAGTCGCTCTGATGCGTGATCTAGTGAACCACGAAGACGACCGCCTTCTCCAAGCAGTGCTCGGATACGGTAAGCCTTATCATAAGATACAGTATACTTTCAATGTCGTTGCATGATTACGGTCATATGGTCATACGATCTCCTCTTGTAGGTTTCGTTTTTATCGCTGATCACTACGCCTACAGCGATTTCGACACGGAACGGAATAATGCCAACGTCTTCCGAAGGTAATCTACTATTTGCGAAAATTAGTGCGTATCAAATGCAAAAATCTTTATATTTCAGCGTTCTCGCTCGTCATCCCGAATGGAGAAGCAAATTCAGAGCCCTCACTCGTTTTGGCAACATTACCAGTTACACTGCAGCCCTCGGAAGAAGCATCCCACATAGGTGTGTTTAGTTATATAAAAACCTTACCAATTTGTGTTATGTATACTCTTTTTTTCTTGTTGTATTCAAATCTATTCTTTAAAAAATAGAGAATTGTGGACAATCTATCAATATTCAGGGATTCTCACGGGGAAGATTACTACTTGATTGACGAAGATTGTGAATCGTTCTAACAAGACTGTCAGAACGATTCCATTGTACTCATGAATTGCAAAAAAATCGTCCGGAACTCAAGTAGTCAACTCGTTTCTACTCGATAAAACAGTGATAAAGACATTGCAGCATTCCTGAATACTTTACAATTCAGCAGAAACAAATCTGGAAAATATGATATTTTTAGTTTTTTAATGAGTAGATGTGAAAACGTGACCAAATGTTGACTGAAAATATTTTACTTATCGTCATATTCTTCGATCTAAATTGATATGATAATGAGTGTAAATTTTCTATATAAACTTGACCTATCTGACGTCCACTTTGCATTTATCTCCATGAAAACGTCGTGGAATGTATCTGAGATGGTAACGAAAGAGGGACGAAAGAGGCGAGAAGATCAGCAACTAAGTTGCACGAATGCTAATATAATAAAAAAATTTTTAAAAAAAACAAACGAATCAATATAACGTTAACGATTAATATCTAATAACTGATATTAATAAAGATTATATAGAAAGTAAACCGACCTTTTTAGCAGATTCTCCAGTGTTTCGAACTCGGTCCCACTCGGAATTGCGGGATGCCTGATATTTTGGATGCAAAATCGGAAGAGTGAGGCAGAACCTCGTATAGCATTATTTTTTTTTGTAAAAGAAATTCGATTGATTCTGATGAGGCACTATTTTCCGTTCGAGAAACATTACTTTTTTATCGGATCCGATGTGAAATGCGAGTGCGACGTCATCGATGTTATCGAGGGGAATTCGACATGCGAACATCTCCCACATAACCAAGCCATACGAGCACACGTCGCACTACAAAATCCATAATTTCTGCTCAAGTATTTGATAAAGTACGTTTTCCTTTTGCTAATTTATTTTTCTTCAACTACCTTCCAAGATTCTAGAACAAAAAGCTGATTTAGAGCATTGTCGTAATCTTTCCTACGTAGAAATCGTCGACCACGTACTAGCCAAGTTCAGTGGCAACGCGTGTACATGAAATCGCTGCCGCCAAAATAATAATGTTTCCTATGGATTATATCGGGTTTCACAAAAATATCATATCTAGTTTTCGTAATGGAATAATTAGAAATTGTCCCATTACTAGTGTGCGCGCTCCATTTTCGTGTGTTCCGTCGACATTTCACCTTCTTCAAGTCCTCTTCCTGCGATGAAGTTTCGTCGTGCTGTTCAGGTGCCATGTAACGAGCCGTACCCTATAGATCACAAAGTGTTTATCGACATATTTCAAACACTTGTTCTCGGCAAGATTCCAATGGGAATTCGCTACGACACCAAGTCTTATCATTGATTTTCTCAACAATATCAACTAGTGGTGTTATTTGGAATAATCCTATTCGCGAATAACAAAGGGTTATTGGCGAATAGAATTATTCCAAATAACAACACTAATGTCAACTGATCCCATTTCCTCCCATCGCAGCTGAAGTCGTCAGTCCCAAAACCGGCTATCCTCACATTGTTGTCATTTACAATGAGAATGATGCAATGAAAATTAATTACTCAAAGCAAATATGCGATTATTTTACTATATTTGAAGGGTAAACACAACTTTTAAATATGCAAACACATAGCTTTATGCCGTAGAACAATCTAATGCGAGCTTTAGCGGAGGAGGCAAAATATTTAAATTAGGTGAGAATCATTGATCTTACTTGAGTGGTTTGAGCTCGCCGTGGCTAATGCTATGTTGATGAACGTACTTCATGCCTTCAGTGATTCCGTGACCCCATCTCAGAAAACTCTTGGGATCTAAATAAACGAAGCGCTTCTTTATCCAATTTTTGTCCAATTATCGCATATTTCCGTTGTGCCCTACGACAAACAATCCGTCATAAATTCGAGAAACCAACCAAGGAAGGATCCTCTCATACTGGCAGTTTCGATTTCTCCTGCTAAAATTGTCTCACAAAACTAGATTAATATATATCGATCGGGACCTTTGATCCCACGACCACTGCAAATGACTAACTAATCGACGATATGTTCACAACTGGAAAGGTGTAGTCTTCTCAATGTTTTTTTTGCTTTCGATTGGTGAACAATCTGTACATTACCAGGAACAGCACTCGACACAACTAAGGAACTATAATAGGAGCACCATGAACATTCCCAGAAAGAACAAATCTTCAGTTCGTTTACAATAAACATACATTTTCATATTCGGAAAATAAATAATTGATAATCGGTAAAAATATTGTTCAAGTTGAACTAAGCAACTCACAGGAAGGACACAATTTTTTTTGCATATGTCAATTAAAATAGACCATTTAGAAGTATAGTACCTCGATTCTTTTTTTTAACCGTAGGACTAGTCATGAGCTAAACGAAAGATATAAGGGACGGTAAGCGATACTCATAATTAGTAGCGACAACTATATCAAAAGTATTCAATGTTTTTTTATTTATTGTTGCGTGTTCTAATTTCATTAAATAATAATATTTTATCATGCAACACAACACGAGTGTCTCGCAAGTTTAATTTTGTTTTACAATAGCCGATCACATTTCTCCTTTTCAAACTATTTTGACTCATGATTACTGTCGCCGTTCATCGTTTTACAGAATAACTGTCCTCTCTTTATTTCTCTACTCATTTCCTCCTCTTCCAATGGTCGCTAGCAGTCGTCTTTCAATTCGCGCGCGGTCAGAATCACGAATTCCTCTTTTTTTCCTTTTTGTTTTCGCATCTGAATCGATTCGACCCATTCCTATTTTCAAATCTAAATTCTTTTCAGACCCAATTTCTCGATTCGTTCATTGGAAGGATCAAGCAAGAAATTTAAGAGATCGAAGAGGAGTGAGAATGTAAGAATAGATAAAAGACAACCAACTTTATTGATTGATTCCAGCTCGATGAACTTGTCTACTGTATGAAGACGTTGTATGAGCTGAAGATTCCAGAGAATTGGAGGTGGGTAGAGTACGGTAGCGACCTATTCTGGAATGGATACTGAATCTACTTTATCAATCGATAATTTAGAGAAACTCTGGCCGCTGGTTTTGAGGAGAAGAGTCAGCCTTCGGGTGAGTTAAATATATTTAAAAGATGTCAGAGATCAGAGACCAGTACTTTACTAAGACCAAGTTTACAGGCACTCTACTGCATTATCTCGATTCTGTGGAAGGAACTGCCGACGGAACACAATACAAAGTAATCGATAACTCGTTTAGCTATCGTACCTAATTGTGCTAACAAACCAATTGGGCGCCATTCGGCTACGATAGACAAGTAATAAGTGTAGCTGACTGACCTGGTTAGCAAAGCAGAGATCAAAGATCGGTCCGTTCTTGCAGTGTTCGTGTGTCTCTTCTCCGTCTCGGTCAATGGTTCATCACTTCTCGCTTCTCCCTCTATCGACACGGCATCTACCAGAGACTGGCGGACGAGGTGGCAGTCACGGCTGTAATGTGTACTCTGGAACAGGTTAGTACTCGAGCTGGGTTCCACCTTCTTTTCTACGGATGCAATACGTGTTTCTTATTGCATGTTGACCAGTTATCTTTTTTCCAAATGTTATGAATCGAATTTTTGCGTGTGTGCTCAATTCACGCAAAAATTTGATCTGGTACGCCATTATCACGAGCTGTTCAACAAATTCTTGTCAAAATAGTGTTGTGTGCACTCCTCTCTATTCAGGATCTTAATGATGCCGAGAAGGAAGAATCGCTGCTGTTGTTGAAGGAAATCGGATTTAGGAATGGCGTCAATGAAATCGTACGCTCTCTTAATTTCGAATAGTAATTCAGCAATAATATCGGGCTTCCCGTACTTTCATGGCATTTTAAAGTGACGCTGTAGAGATTTTTTTCCTTTTTTGCAGTACAGCTCTCGTATTATCGATATTGCATTGAAGATTATTGAGGAACAGTGCAAGGGCCACCGATACAATGGTATTACTGTAGATGCATTGCTACCGTAAAACGGTATCATCAGATCGGATCGTCAGCTACCTCTTCGATTGCATTACAATCGTCATCTTGATCGATTCGGTAGGGACTTACTGAAATTGCGTATCTATTTTTTTCACGATTTCCTACAACGAAAAAATAATTTTGTTGTTTTCAGTCGAGAGAAACTCGAAAGAGGTTAACCGAAGATGAATTTGTACTGCCGTATGTCTTCGATGCAATGAGAAACTCTAATGACCAACTTCTGAAGTGTGTGAAAGGCTTACATCTCCTTTGGCTGATCTTTGATCTTTTCTCAACTGTTCACTAGCATCTAGCAGATTCCCTTAATATTCGATCTCCACTCTTTTCCAGGAATCTTTGCGCTTTCGTAATTGAAATCGTATCCACTGATGAAGATCAATTGACCATAGCTGTCCACTATTATCCACAGTTGGAAAACGTAATCGTGAGTATTGCATCATCACAACGCAACAAGTCAATCACATTCCAGAGACGAATGCCCCTCTCCCCTCTGGCATGGTTATCAAGAACGCCAGCATTGGCCGGAATTATAAGCACCGTGAGAGTCATCCGATCTTCGTTTTCCGGATAAGTCAACACCCTCTATTACTTTTCGAAGAGCTTTTCCGGAAGACAAAAGCCAAATCTAACATTCTTGCTTACGATTTATAATTTCAATTCAATTTCAGTTTATCCCATTTACACTTTTACAAATTATATGTGATAGAAGATAGACGTCAGGGTTTTTAAAAAAAATAGATTGAGACTCCTTCCCTCCTCCACCGTATGTACGAGGTTGTGCAGCACACTCAGAGTGTGTGTGACAAGTTCCATGCGAGAAATGAATGCGAGAAATGAGATGTAATTCCGAATACTGGGAAATCGAATACGAATTCAAATCATGTGAGCAAATTCCCTTGAATTTTCTAGCTTCTGTTTTTATTGCTAAAAAAGCTTTGCAGCGATCAAGATCGCGACAACAATGATGTTCTTCTCCAGCAAATACTCGGATACGGTAAAAATGACGTCACTGTGATGTACAGTAACCTTCTTCTTCTTAAGGGTTCCTCATCTCCGCTGCTCGCAGGTTTGCATTCGATGCAGGAGGCAATGACCTCACCACTGCCTATGATTTCCGAAAGTGTGTCCACTAATTAGCGGGAATTGATTTTATATTTTTGATTAGTAATTACAAGTTTCCAAAATAAATTACGTTTCAGAGTCCTCGCCAAACACCCCGAATTGAGAAGTTCCTTCAGAGAGGCGACTCACAAGGGACTGGCACACAGCGAAACCGCCAAGTTGGGAAGGAGCATCAGAGAAGTGTTCGTTTTGCATGTATTTACGGAAAAAAATTAACCAAAATGTGTGATTCTCTATAGCGAAAAAAATATTTTGAATAAAAAATTGAACAAAAAGTAAATTCAGGATTACACACGGTGAAGATTACTATGTGATTGATGAAGATCGTGATTCGTTCTGAGAAGATTTCCCATTTCATTCACTCATTGACAATTGTTCATTAGGAACTCAACTCGAATTGTTCAATAGCACAACTCGTGTTTATTCGAGAACACACTGATAAATTTGACGTGCAATTACTGAAGACTATTATTTCAGAACGTCTGTCTGTCTGTCTGTCTGTGTGTGTGTGTGTGTGTCTGTCTGTCTGTGTGTCCGGCGGTCACGTTTTTCGCATTTTCCTTATATTTCGCTTCAAAATCGCGCTATCTTCCCAAATCCTTTTGCATATGATTCCCGACCAGAATACCTTTCAAATTTTACAAAATTTAATTAACGAAATCCATAGCCAAGTGGGTTACGAGCCAAACTTTGAATCCGAGACCCCCAGGTTCGACCCCCGCCGCGGGCAAACCTTTTGCCGCATTTTTCGCAAGTGCCAGAAACCGTTCTAACACGTTTTTGAGTAACGTGAAACACGTTTTCACCTGTTTTGCGGAGTTTTAACGTGAAAAATCGAAATTTTCGATATTTTCCCAAATGATGAAGGGAGTGTCGGGGATCATAGGAAAAGTATTTTGCGATGTCAGAAACGTGTTTGAACGTGTTCTAACACCTTCTAACGTGAAGAAATCGAAAATTTCGAAAAGTTCCAAAATGATTCAGAGAGCGTAGGGGATCACAGGAAAAGTGTTTTGCGATGTCAGAAACGTGTCTGAACAGTGGCAACTTTTTTCGATCGCTCTCAGCCTCACGAGCCTTTTGCAACGGAATAAGCCAGTACTCTTTGTAGCGATTAACACTCCCCAACATAAGGTTCAATGTAATGTGGCGTTAAAAATCTTCGAAAAGATCTCAAATGTTGACATCTGCCTGTTAAAAAATTCACGACAAAAAGATCGAAAAGATCTCAAATTTGAATTCCCGCATTTATCGATTTTTGCGCATATCTCGATTCCCAGTGGGGCTAGAATGTTGAAACCTTAAGTGGCCATCAACACTCCTATTTGGAACATGTGATCCAAAAATTGAGTTTCTACCTTCTCTGGGAGCCGAGATAATCGATAAAAACAGAAAGTGCGGGAATTCAAATATTCGATCTTTTGTCGATCTTTTGGTTGGAATTTTTAACAGGCAAAAGATCACATCTCTGATCTTTTCCTCGATTTTTAACATCGCATCAACTGGGGCCGGCTATCGAGCTCCCCCTGGACCGATCTTGGAGCCGGCTACCGAGCTCCCCCTGGACCGAATTTGGAGCCGGCTACAGAGCTCCCCCCTGGACCGAGCCTGGAGTCGTATGCAAAGCTCCCCCTGGACCGAACTGTGCCCTGCAACTGAACGCCCCCCTGAACCATACTTTGAAAACGTAGTGCGCACCCTACCATAACGTAGTTTAACCTCAACACACCCTGCTAGTTCGAAATCCACAAATGGGAAATATTGAGAAAAAATCATATGGTCCCTGTATTCTCAATTCAAAGAATCGCAAGGCAAATATTACTACTTCATTGATGAAGATTGTGCATCGTTCTAACAAGATTCCCATTTTATTCATGTATTGCAAATAGTGCATTAGGAAATAGCGCATTGTGAGATCGCAGAATTCGTGTCTACTCAATAAAACAGTGATAAACAAATGTTAGTATTTATCACTAAATACATTTTTATTTACGTTTCAACAACACTTCCTGCATGTTTGTATTTCATACACCCACTAACTGCTTGTACGTTTCGTTGTCGATAGTGTGCTTGATGAACATCTTGATAGTATTCAGTTCTTTGGGTATCGTTCCAAGTGAATATTTTGTACTCAGATACTCCAACTCCGCACTGAAATGAAGAAAGAACTGATTGAGTCCTGATTACGATTCAACGCCAGTGCACTTACACAAATTGCGAGGATTTCTGTTCTTTCACTGACACGGATCGCGAACTCTCTTACACGTCTAGAGAATTCTTATACTTAGGTGATTAACGAGATAGTATATGATTTTGGGAGAGTTTTAATCGTCACGCTAATTACTACGAGAATTCGAGGGTGGAACACTATTTGTGCTCACCAGAATTGATCTTTCATCATTCCTAATGACGAATTCCATCCGTTGAGCTCAGCTTTGAAGGTATTTTCGAAAATATTTCGCTATGCAGAGATCATGTAAGTTCCGTCCTGTGATAGAATTACTCTTTAATCGCTTGTGGTCCGATCGGTTAGTCGGAGTAGTCGCATTTGTCGGCCGGATAGCGTCCGTTAGCTGGCCGATAGATGATAATGGTCCGACCACCGGTGATTTGATCGCAGAGTATGTGACGCAAGATTATAGCTTATTCTCACCGTGAAGTAGAGATCCATGAGAAACTTGTGAAAGGTCGTAGCCACTTCCGTTCTTTCTTTGTAATAGTCATTCAGCTTTTCAACGGTGCAAGAAAACGTGAAACTTCTTGAAAATAATCGAGAATAAACTCACTCGAGGTAGAATACAATGAACTTGTACGTAGTGTTCTCGAGAAACTTCAGAGTTGGCTGGTATCAAACATCGCAAAAAATATGTAAATGTGGCCTCACCGTTTCGGCCTCCATTATTGCTCTCAGAGCCTTTTCTCAGATCGTTATCAACGATTGAAACGTCCTCTTACATGTGATAGTAAAGGAGAGATAAACACCGATAAAGCAAGCAGTTTTCCGAGTGATTCGATGGGACGAATGTGTAAACAAGCCAGAAGTGTTCATTTGTATCCTTCTCCAAACACTGCAACTTTAACTGACTTGAAGAAAAAAGAAGATAAAACAGCTGCAAAGTTGAAAGTGTGTATTTTTTGGTTCGGGGTTCAGAAAAATACATTCTTCATGAGCGAAGAATTGTGTTATTGAAAAACTGATTAAATCTACCGGAGAAAAGTGAGTACATATGATTTATGCTCCACTTCAATTTACGACGTGTTTTCGCGATTCTGGAATATTTTTCTTGTGAATGATGAGCTTATTGCGCTCACTGATTGTTTGGTCGACGCGTGTCGCGAATGATTGTAAATTCACTTCCGATAATCGTTTCGAGTTCATTAAAATATGCCATGCTCATGCACATTTGATCCAATTATTTGTTGATTCGATCAACTTAGTCACATGCGTAGGAAATGTAGCTTATTAAACTCTGCAGTTTCGTCATTTATTTGACATTTCTCGTATTATATTGTGTGTGGTTAATAGTAAAACTCGACAAAATATGTCTAAAGTTGATGTTATAAATTTAATTTTTTTTCAGTGATCTAATAATGTTCAGCTTTTCGCGGTTGAATTCAGATGTTACTCCTGGACACATTACTACTGCCAACCGGATAGAATTCGTAAATTGTTGTAAGCATAACTGAAATTGAAGTTGTTCCCTATAAATAATAATCAATAGGGATTGGCATCGCAATTAGCCTAATTCTTGTATACTGTATCATCTTCAAGACGAGTATCAATCTGGGCTATTTCAAGGTTCTACAGGTATTTTGTTCCTCAAAATTCATTCAAACGTCAACTTTTCGCAGATTATATTCGTGACCAACGACATACTTTATTCGATCGCGTCATTCGTTCTGGAAGAGGCATCAATTTTTTCTCTTTATTTAATAAATTTAAATATTACAGAAAGTGATCACCCACGATTTCAAATTCTGCTTGTTTACACTGGGCGTCGACAACTTGGTTCGGTTCTCTATCATAATTTCTAGAGTTTTAAATTCGGATAATTAGATTAGATCTCTTCATTCCGTCAACTCTCTCATCAATCGACCGGTGCAGAGAGTGTGGAAATGAAGAGGTCTGATCCAATTAGTCACCCGAATTTAAAACTCTAATAATTTTCTTCCCCGCTAACTCAATCTCCTCCAGTATTTTGTCTGTCTCTACTGTACTTGTTTCTGCACAATTCTTCTCATTGTTCTTCTCAATTTTCTCTATCGATTGCTGGCCGTGCGATGGTGAGATTGTTTATAAAAATACATTAAAGAAGGCGTAACAAGAATGATTTAAACCTTTTCTTTCCCACGATGTTCGAAGTTTCGTTTCTGTTATCAGAAATTGGTGAAACACAAATGCAGCGCGTGTTTCCCTCGCGATACTGTAAGAACTCTTATCGTTTTAACAATTTATTACTCACTCACTACTAAAAATTGAACTAAAAATTAAAGCATGCGAGTTCTCTCATCGGGTATTCGATACCCATTACCCCACAGTGAGAACTCAGTTGACCAAATATTCGAGGGACACCTTCTTTAACTATTTTTTGAGGCCTGATAAAACGCGGTTGTTCGGCACACCTTGGTTCATTTTCCTCCTTACCACATCCGTAATCGTCACACTTCTTGTGTGGTAAGCGTCGATTCGAATGAAAAGAGTCTGATTACTCGATTCTCGAAGGTTTTTCGCATCGCTCTTTCTGTATGAAGCGTCGGAATCTGCTCGTGAAGAACTCGCGCCACAATTTCTCTCCAAATATGGAGAAGATGCAAGGAAGAGAGCGATGATTGTTGGAGAATATCGGGTAATTGATGATTTAATTTCACGAAATTCCAAGGGAAATCTAAAACATAACAGTAACGCAATGCAAGCAAAACAGTGACCTTTAACGCTGAAGTATAGTATAAACCATTGAAGAACTATAAAATAGTCGTGGAAAATTCTCAATTCAGAAAGATGGCCACTTCAACCTCGTTCCCCTCGCGGGTCTTTCAATATTCGCTGGAATAATAGCTGCAGGAATGATCTTCATGGTCTTCTCTGCAATCACAATTGTTTCCTTCCTGAGAGCATCGAAGGCGATATCGGCAAAGACACGAAAATTACAGTTTGGCCTGTTCCGAATGTTGGCTTGTCAGGTAATATCGTTTTATCATAATTTGATTTTTAATTAAAACAAATTGTAGACGATAATTCCCGTAGTTTTGATGCACGGCTGTGCGGGGGCGCAGCTTTTCGTGCCTCTTTTTGGATTCAACATTGAGTTGTACAGGTGAGCATTTACGAAATTGTATTGTGTAGTTCAAAAATTTAGCAGTCTCCGCCCACTCTGGCGATACGGTCGTGAGCGCGAATTAGTCCATATTTCGGAACATTATATTCCCTACTAGGGCAGACATATTCTCTAATATTATTTCATCCCTATTTCATAAAACGTGCATTCTACTGCTATTGAAAGCCCATAATTAGATTACGGAAATATTGGTATGGCGTGTTAGCGTTTCGCCGACTTTTTGCACAGTAGTTACGTTATTGTCGGAACGGAAAATTTACGCACAATATCAAGCAAGGCATCATAACGTAAAACTTTGGCGAAATTATGGTTCTAATACATTAGTAGAAACACTACCATTTTCGTAACTGTTGAGTGACGTCTCGACTGTTTTCCTCTCCTTCTTCACTCCCCTCGATTCCCTTGTCGTCATTTTGCTGATGAAAGACTATCGGGAAGCAGTGCTTTCCATTTTTCCGTGCTTTACGAGGTTTGTGCTCGCTGTGTTTATTTAGCACATTTCAAAAACGAATTGTGCCGTGGAAAAGTGGTGGAAATAAATCTTGTGGTGGAAGTAAATCCAAATTCGTGTTTTATGTAATATTTATGTTTTATTCAGCATTAAACGAAAGAGCACCTCCATCCTTCAGACATCAAGGACAAATTGATTCAATCCGAACTTCAAGAATCTCCGATATTTCCAATAACATTTATTTATTCCTTTTTGTTTTCCTTCATCGCTGCGTACGCCCACAATATTTATCTGTTTTTCCTACTTTCTCTTGTCGGCCTTATATTAACTGCGAAAAGACAACAGTTCGAGGAGCCAATTAAATCATTTATCAATATTCGATCAACACATTGTTTGACCCCACATGGTTCCGAACCTACAAAAAAGAGAAGCGAGAGAGTGTGTGGACGAGAGAGAGAAGCGAGAGAGTGTGTGGATGAGAGAGAGAAGCGAGAGAGTGTGTGGATGAGAGAGAGATCGAGGAGAGGGAAAAGTAGGCATGTGTTGTTTACAAATATTGCGAAACTCTGCGATCTCTCTTGTTTACGTGCTCTCTCGTCACTGTCTAGCTCGCTCAAAACAAACTTGGCGAAGTTCTAGTTTTCGACCATCTTCAACACTGATTTGCTAGTCGCTAACAATATATTTTATGTTCATTTCTTTGGCATTGTTAATTTTTCACCTTGCTTAATCGAACCATTACAAAGAAATAAAAATTAAGTCAAAAACTGACGAAAGAAGATGGACGAAAACTTGGCCTAGTTCTGACAGATTGTACAGCCCCCTGAAATATCGCCCGTTTTGCCATTCTTGAAGGATACATTATAGTTAGTAGCGTTGTTTTTGTACCCTTTCTTCACAATTAGTCGCCAAAATCGGTGAAATTAAGTATTGGAATGAGATTGTAATATGAAAAGATGCAAATCATACTGTAGGGTATTGATTTTGGTATGAATATATTAAAGTACATTGTATTAGGATCTTACAATTTCGGTAGTGCCACCGAATGGATCGATCCATTGCATGGTCGTCGCGACGGGACCCATAACACAATCGAAAACTTCGGGTTTTGCTGAAACATGAATGAATAATCAATATTCGGGTTTCTTTTTGTTCTTTTTACCTTTTCTCCTACCAATTCGAGACTTTAGACTACAATGACAATGATCTTCATGATAAGAGAGTGAGAGTGAAGCTCAAAGGAAAGGTTTATCGATCGATTGTTCGACCAGCAATGATGTACGGTAGTGAGAATTGGGCACTGCCTGACGAATTGGAGGAGAAGTTGAGTGTGGCAGAAATGAAGAGGGCGAGATGGATCAGTCGAGGGCGATTGAAAGATCACGTGCGATCATGTAGCACGACTTCCATTATATCAAGTTGGATCTTTCTCTTTTCAATCGCGCGGTACATGGTAAATCATATTTATTGTATTCGCTACAAGGTAATGAGTGATTCCACTGTTTCTACGGTTGGTAGCAGCCGAGGTGAAGTGATTCCGTGTATGAGTAACGAAGGAAAAATGCGACGGATCCGCCCCACTCTTCCCACTTAGACTCCTTTGTCTGAAATTGTCTTATTTGCATTGATGTGCATTCACAGAGAATGAATCTTCTCAAACGATCCTGCGGATGAGTTAAGAAAAAGATGCCAGGAACGAGAAAGCAAAAATGAAGCTCTCTCTCCTTTAAAAATTTAAAATACGAAAAAAAAACGTACATCAGGGTTGAATTTACACACGAGCTTATTCGTCATATGGTGGATTGATTGATCTTCGAAGAATGGCTAAAAATATGCAATATAAATAAATATTAATAAAAGCAATTCGCAATTCGATGTCGACCCAAATATTAGGCCAAATATATTAGGCCAATATTTTCATTTATTTGTATCATTTATTTTCTCTCAGAATACGTTAACAAGGTAACATTTAAATAATAAATTAATAATAATATTATATGGTCCACTTACCTTCTTACCGTTCAGGCAGAACACGGTAATTTCAAAGTTGAATTCACCCGACCATCTATCGCAATAAAGACTAATGGTGTTGTCCAATTCTGACTCGCGCATCAAAAACTTGCATGCGTCCCCATTCCAACATCCTGTAAATGATTTATTTGTGAGTGTATTGCATCTTCTTCGTTTATTTTTTTTGTCAAGGTTGCATTTTTTTCATTTAAATCTATTTAAAACGGTTAACATGGGCACACTGTAGCACCTGACATAAAATTATGAGGTCCCTATGCATAAAGTGTTGATATCTCGCTTTTGTCCTCGGTCCATTTCGCAACCCAATTATCGCTAAGAGATGTCGTAGTAGGCGGCTCGGTTGTTGTAGGTGGAAGGGTCGTCGGAGGCGCTGCGAATATTTCATTTTCATGTTGACACAGTTTACAACGGACTTTTGCAGAATGTTTTTTTCTTGAAAAATGTTACGCTCGTATACACATATGAGCCCGTTTGCGTAAGAGTCAGACAATACTCGGTACAGCAAAAAAGTGATGGACTGAGATAATAACTGTTTTGGACACACTTCGATGGGTTAGGAACGCTGGTAGAATCTCATGATATGCAAATTTGATTGGAGATCAGTGTGGAGCTCTGAAGATTCAACTGATTTGCGGTTTATTAAGAATAACTCGATACCCAATAGACGAAACCGAAATGTCTAAAGAAGGACTCTAGTTGAATTTTTGAGTGGAACATCGCTGTGTTTTTCAATGTTGGAAAATATATTTTATTTTCGAAATTCGTTTTATAAAAAAATAATAACAAAAAAGAGATAGCAGAAACTTTCACAGTATCTCGAGCATACATTAGGTGATCTACGTTATTTTTCTGGAAGCACAAAACCTACACGAAAATGAGTTATGATTTTTTGAATGTCGAGATATGAGGGTGAGTGTTCCAATTTGAGCTAAGAATGCTCGATTTGCATGGATTAGTCGTCTCATTTCTCATTTTCAGACACCGCGCGGGCTCGGGGATTAGAAATAAAAAGATCACCTAAGGTATGCTCGAGATACTGTGAAAGTTTCTGCTATCTCTTTTTTGTTATGATTTTTATATAAAACGAATTTCGAAAATAAAATATATTTTCCAAAATTGAAAAACACAGCGATGTTCCACTCAAAAATTCAACTAGAGTCCTTCTTTAGACATTTCGGTTTCGTCCATTGGGTATCGAGTTATTCTTAATAAACCGCAAATCAGTTGAATCTTCAGAGCTCCATACTGATCTCCAATCAAATTTGCATATCATGAGATTCTACCAGCGTTCCTAACCCATCGAAGTGTGTCCAAAACAGTTATTATCTCAGACCATTACTTTTTTTCTGTACTGAGGTCTGTTGACGCTTGTCCGACTCTTACGCAAACGGGCTCATATATACACATATACACATATACATATACATATACACATATATATACACATGTATACACATATGCTCGTATATCGTATACACAGAGTACGAAATATGTTTTAATTTTAATTTCATCTAGTTTCCTTTAAATCATTAAATGCAAATCTACGACGCCCCCTAATTGGAACACACTTCTTGATTATCTATTTGAGATTTCATTATCATTTGTGTAAAAAGAAATAACGTAAACGAGATTTTGATTTACTAATTTATAAAATTATTTTTATTAGATTTTTATTTACTAATTTATAAACTAACTGAAAATGACTTACGAACTGCACAACCGACATCGATCGACTGCTCAAACTTGGTAATTTCTCCATTACAATTCATTCCCATCCATTTGCCCTCATCCAGACAAACGGCCTTGTTGTAGTTCACAGGGGAAACAGCCGTCTGGAGGGAAAAAAGATAATTTAATTACAAAACCTTTCAAACTAGTTATTTGTTGCAGCTCATTCCCCGTCAGCCATTTTTCTAAGCGAGTTATCATTGATTTAGTACTCATAATCTCCAATTCACGATCCGATGCGACTCATTTGGTTAGAGACCGTGCAAAATCGTGAAGTACACTCCTCTCAAACTTTATCCCTCTCTCTCACGTGACCCCTTTCTGGAAGTTTGGAATGATAAGCGGACACTTTCAGCGCAGCTTGAACAGTTTTATTTCACCAGCTGCGCGTCATTGAGTTCGAGAAGTTTCAACAGAAGTGCAAGATGCGCGCCGAATTGTTGTACGATTGATTCCGCCGATGTGCCGAACCCTACAACAATCCGTCGCACATGATGCGCTGAACAGTCGGATCATATTACAAGTTTAAAATACGACGCTCCATTTCAAGAACTATCTCTGGTGTGCTTTCTACATGATTCTCTCGCTCTCGTCTCTGCTGTTTATCAGCGGGACGTTTCAACATTTCACACTAGATGTAAAGAAAGTTTTGTAGTACCTGTATGGTGAGATCGGATCCATCAGCACAGCTCTTGACCTCCATTCCATCGACGCACGTCACTGTAGGAGAAGTGCCAGAGGAAGTAGTAGAGGAGCAGGTTGAAAGGGAGCAAGAAAGAGGACAAGAAACAGTGACGGACGAGTTGAGAGAAACCGCCTGAATCAGTTGATGATCGTGTGGGAAACGGTGAAACCAGACTTTTGAAAACACGGTTCGCATGTTTCTACTACAAGTCGTTGTTCTTACTAGTACTATTCAGTATTAAAATTAAATGATCGAATTGTGGATATCGATAAAACTCACTCTTCCAGCACAAGAAGTTCCGAACCAATCACCGCCGATGCAAACTACGTTATCGAAAGCGTCCTGGAATTTAGAAAAATTGTTAACCTTGAAAAATATTGAAGGAATATTAAGTAGAAAAGTTTTTCGCTTACAGTCCCAGTTGAAATCTATGCTGTTTTGCAGTTGAGTTTGTGTTGGTTCTTAGCCGTGCATCCGGATTGGACGTGGCCCGAACTGTCGGTGAATGTACACTGGTCACAGGCTGCAATCAATTGTGAATGTACACTGGTCACAGGCTGTAATCAATTGTGAATGTACACTGGTCACAGGCTGTAATCAATTGTGAATGTACACTGGTCACAGGCTGTAATCAATTGTGAATGTACACTGGTCACAGGCTGTAACCAATTTTGTATTTATTTATTTATAAAACAATCAACTAACACTTGCTCACTGGATTCGGAAATGTGCCATTTTAGATCTTTTGCGAAGGATGTTTAAAGTTGTCTAAAAACAGTTTTGCAATTGAAGACACCCCGAGGATTTCTACTAAATTGAATTAGTATGCTAAGATCTATGTATAACTCAATGAATACTTAAAGTAATAGTGGTGGAAATTATAATAGGTACGACTATTTATCTCCTCATTTCGCACACTCTTTTCACCGGTCGGCTGATGAGAGAGTGTGTGAAATGAAGAGACAGTGGTCTCACATTTCGCACTCTAGATAATAACATACCCATTGTTGCGCCGATAACAACAGCAAAGACCGCGAGACGAATCATGTTGCGAGTGTGTCACTGTACTCTCTTCCCCCGGTTTTATACAGCAGAGATTTATTCAAATTTGATCACACTTACCACCGATCTTTTGACTTCGGCTCTACTTCTTTCCTATCAAATCTTTCCTCTTATTCAACTCTCTTCAATTCACATGCTCTCTCTCCGATAATTCCCTGCAGTGACAAGGAAATGTGATACTATCGGTATCAACTGCGGTTATTTTCCCGCTGGTTCCGCTAAGCGAATTGGCAATTCGTTGCAACGAGGATTATTCAAATTCGTTTCAACGACGTTTCCCGTCAGTTTCCTACCAGGAACAATAGTTGCATGAATTTCTGGCAAGATATACAATTTAAAGTAGATAACGCTAAGAATATTACCGCACACTTTTCTTCTAACACGAAACTAAATCCGGTTATTTCGTTCTAATTGATGTATCATTTGAACAAGTTTAAAAAATCGGTCTGAAATATAATTTAAGTACAGACATGACATCAATGTGTTGATTACGCAACATAAATTGCCATTTCCGAGGCATATTTGAAACAGAGTCCTCCCAATTATCGCACTTATGACAGTTGACTTTTCTTCTAACACGAAACTAAATCCGGTTACTCAGATTTCTACAATCGTCATTAGGCAAGCATCTTTGCCGATTTGCTCAATCTTTTCTGTTTATTGTGAGATAAGCATACCCCATCCATAAGCCGCCTAAGTTTGTTTGACATACGAGAGAATATCTGAGTCGATTGAGATTCTCTCAACAGGGGCCGTACAAGCAAAACCTAACCTATGCTGAAAAGTTGCTCCTAGGGTAAACATTGGCCGTAGAGACCGAAAATGGACATAAGAAGTTTCATAGATCAAACCCGGCTGAGATATGTTTCACCACATGTCCAAAAGTGAAATTTTCAACTTTGACAGAACGCATCCAAACCCCCTACATAGCTATATATTATGAAAGCACTCTCTAAAATAAACATTTTTCATGTTATGGCCAAGTGGCTAGCTCTTCTGTGAAAAAAGTTATTATTTTTTTAACAAATAATTTTTAAAAATCAGTATCACGGCGTATTCGTCGGCACTTTTAACTGTGTCCATTCGATTGCGCGTTGAAAATTACCCCCGTGCGCACAAAATTAGCAAGATTCATTTTATGCGACCTGATCAAATCATTAGGTGAACAAACCCGACTGCTCAAAAACGGGGCGATTTTCAACAAAATAATTTATTTTGAATGTATACAAAGCTCGCACAGCGAAATATTTCGTAGAGTCACTAGAATACAAAAGATGAAGAAATTAAAATTAAATCTGCTCAATTTGGAGGAAATTTTTTTTGAGCTCAAACCACGTACCCCGGGTCATGGTCCAAAACCCGGAAACTGTTCTTCATTTTTTTTGTCTCTTCCGTTCGGCATCTAATATTAAAAAATAATAACTTTTTTCACAGAAGAGCTAGCCACTTGGCCATAACATGAAAAATGTTTATTTTAGAGAGTGCTTTCATAATATGTAGGGGGTTTGGATGCGTTCTTTCAAAGTTGAAAATTTCACTTTTGGACATGTGGTGAAACATATCTCAGCCGGGTTTGATCTATGAAACTTCGTATGTCCATTTTCGGTCTCTACGGCCAATGTTTACCCTAGGAGCAACTTTTCAGCATATATTAGGTTTTGCTTGTACCTCAATCGTATCTCAATCGACTCAGATAGTCTCTCATACATCAATTTCCATCTTTCCTCTATTCTACACAACATTTCATACACATCTACTCTCTTCGGCCAATCGAGGGAAATGCGTGATCTCTATGGAGTCCCTCCTCGAGATTATGCTAAACAGGATTTCAACGCGTTTCAGAGCGATTATTCCCTTCCCTCCTTCGGTGTTTCGTATCAAAACTGTTTCCTTGCAAATTTGATCGTACTTTTCCTATTGTTGATCATTTAAGCGCTTCTAAATCTTATCTTCTTCAAGCTTTCGATAATTAACAAAATACTGCAGACGCCAACATTTCGGAATTTATTAAATATTTGATATATGTAATCTCGATATGTACACTGAGATGAAATAATAAAAAAAATAACTAAAAATGGAATGTGATATAGGAATACAAATATTCTAATCCTTCTTCAGCTTTCTCTTCAACATTGCGAGTTCACCCAATCGGACGGCTCTGAAATTAGGTATTTATTTTATATATATATATATATATATATATATATATATATATATTTATGCGTGTTCAATGGAAACGCGGTTACAAATAGAAAGAGAAAACGAATACATCATAACAGATTGAGATCATGAAAGGTCGGGGTGTGGGGGTCGCTCATACAGGGAAACTGATTTGATTACCGGGTTTTGAGAAAAGCCGAGCCGCTCTGGGAAAGAAACTATTGTAATTTATAAAACTATACGATCATTCCAAAATGTCGAAACATGGACTTCCGTTGTTGAACACACAATAACAAAAGTCTTGAATTAATCTATTAACTTGGAGGATTGTCCTTAAATATTGAAATTGCTTACCTCGCAGTTGTATGCTCGCTCATTTTCTCAACGGGCATCGCTCTTTCGAGACTCGCTTCCAACTCTTTCATCACCTGAAAATTGTATGATAGTTGAGTATAAATAATTTCGAAATATATGCTTTCATATTTTTATTCCTTCAAAATATTCCAAAACTCCAGAAAGAAGTAGAGTGAGAAAGTGAAAGTGAGACAATCCGACACTTTCCAATCCCGCGTCTCAGAATGAGAGAGAGGCCAAATCCGATATCTCATTGTTTCCCTCGCCCACTATCCGATATCTCAGAGATCAATTAGTGATTTCCTTAACTCTGAATGAGAATTGTTATCATTTTGGCTTATGAATCTCATCAGGATTGGTCGGTGAATAGTTTCCAATGATCTCTGGAACTGTAAGTTCTTGTATAAGCTAAACAACTTGACTCCCTTGGAAATTCTCTGGTAAAAGATATCGGATTGTGGATCATTTTCGACTCTGGATATCGGATTTGCTTCATTCCGCGATAATTGGCTGAAAAACCGGTCTCTACCCGAATACTCGGACCGAATTAAAACCTCTAGAAAGAAGTGAGAAGGAAGAGAGTGAACTTAAGTGAGACGAACGTTTCTGTCTCAAACCCTTTTCTGAAGAAGGCTGTGTAGTGATATGAACACATTACCTCCTCCTCGTCAAAAGTCGGCGTGGGCGCGGCGTCCGCGAGCACGCGGCGCACGCCGGGCGCGTAGCGGGCGCAGTAGTCGCGGACACCCGCCGCATTCATGTGAATGACACCGAAAGGACCGTAGAAGGCATAGCGCGGACCAAGACCCTCCGACATCACCTGCAATGTTTTTTCTCTCAGAGAAGTGACGATTATGAGAAGCCGAAATACGTTATCATGAGGGAATTACTATATATTAGAAAATGCTAACGTCTCTCTGTCTGTGTGTCTGTTTTTTTTTTGTTGTGATTCCTTCCGTTCGCAAAATTTTCGTCTTTTCGCTATAAATCGCTTCAAAATTACGCAATCTTCTCAGAACCTTTTGCATATGATAACTGACCAATAACTTTAAAATTTTACAAAAATTAAATCACCAAATCCATGGCCAAGTGGTTAAAGCGCGCGACATTCAAATCCGACCGACGCAGGTTCGACCCCGCCGCGGGCAAACCTTTTGCCGCATTTTTCGCAAGCTCCAGAAGTGGTCCTAACACGTTTTTGAATACCGTGAAACACGTTTTCACATGTTTTGCCGAGTTTTAACTTGAAAAATCGAAATTTTCGAACTTTCTCCAAACGCACCGGTGAGTGTCGGGGATCACAGGAAAAGTGTTTTGCGATATCATAAACGTGTTTGAACGTGTTCTAACACGTTTTAACATGAAAAATCGAAAAATTCGAAAAGTTCCAAAATGATTCAGAGAGAAATCACAGGAAACGTATCTGAAAGTGTTCTAAAAGTTCTGAACGCACTGATCCTGCGTTTCCGTTGTGAAAGGCGCGTGAGGCAGAGAGCGATCAAAAAAAAGTTGCCACGAAGTGGCGTAGTGGCAACTTTTTTTCGATCGCTCTCTGCCTCACGAGCCTTTTCCACCGGAATAAGCCAGTACTCTTTGTAGCGATTAACAATCCCCAGCATACTGCGAGCTTTAATGTAGCCCGGAGCCGGCTACCGAGCTCCCCCTGGACGAAATTCGGCGCCAGCTACCGAGGTCCCCCTGGACCGTACCTGGAGCCATCTACCGAGCTCCCCCTGGACCGAACCCGCACCCAGAACTATGCATAGAGCGTAGTGTGCGCATAGAGCGTAGTACATTTAACCTCAATACAACCCCGCTAGTTATCAATCTCTCCACTTTGATAAACAAAATGTGCCACGGAATCTCTGAAAATACCGAGATGTTTACAAATGAGTATGTTCTACCTTGTCGACATCTTCTACACTCAACACTTGGTCCTTCACAAGATTCCACGATTCAGCGAGAAGCGCGAATTGCAATCGATTCACAGCGAATCCAATCACTTCCTTCTTCAGACGAATTGGCGTCTAAACACTTTTATGTTTTAGGCATTCAAATATCTATTCGATATTGACGCGAGTAACCCTCAGTGTGAGGTATTTACGATATGAAACTCATCCGATTGGATGATTTCAACCGTTTGTAAGTGCACTTTCCTACACGGTCTTGAGAAACATTAACAGGCCTAGCTAATCCGAATTCTTATTTTAGAAGAGAGAATACACATATTTGCATTGATATCAACACGAAGGCTCTTGTTAATGATTAGCATACATTTCTAAAAATGCTTCTCACTACTTATCACTTCACCATTGCTTGATACCAACCCGACAGTTTTCTGAGAAAAGAAACCTTGAAGAACCATTTTCCTATCAATTCTACGCTCTGCGTACCTGTCCGATGCTCTCCATAATCTGAAATGCTCTATCGACGGCTTCCTTCTCAGTCCACGGGGCGGGGACGAGTTCAGTGAGAGTGAGATAGAGAGGAGGATTGACGGGATGGACAACCAGGCAACGAGAGCTTAATTATTTGTTATTGTTATCAAAAGAGGAGGAATTTATTTTCCCTGATCTATAATATCTACGCTTGCCTACTGAAAACTGTACAACGAATAATAACTGTGTCTTTCGGTTCCCTATTTGATTGATTTCTTCCATGATTACGTTTTTAAGGGAGTGATGCATAGTATAGGTGGAGTGAGTCTTTAATTACCGATGCTTCAATCCCTCAGTGAAAGAGGAGGCAGGAATGGTGGAAGTTGATGAGGCGAGAATTGTCTCCTGCCCAGCGACAGCATCCATTTCAGAGAAGATCTTAAATTTAATTTCAAAAATGTTAATTTTTATTAAAAAAGAAATGTTTATTAATTATCGTATCAAACCTTCTGTTTGAATTCGAAGCTCTCCATTGTTGACTCTTGCGCGTAAATTGCACCTGCGATATAGAAGTTAAATTTTCAACAAACATTCAACCATTTCTTATTCAGTGATTGAAAATGCAATGAGTTCCATATGAGCGCACGTTGAAACTCAACAAGATTCGGGTAATGATTGTTGCTTTGCCAATCTGCATTTTTTTCTCGATCTTTTTTTTTAAAATTGTTTCACCTTCCAGTGCCTCCTTCAACGAAGTCGTCGCTGATATTCTCTCCATTGCTTCTGCAGTAGTAGAAGGACCCCGAGAGAGTCCTTCTGACTGCAAAGTATTCGGATTTGGTGTGCGAGCTAAACACCCAGTTGCAATACAACTAAACTGAGGTCGAATTTTGCAAGGAGAACTCTTTCTTCTTCTTTTTTTTGTTTTGTTTCTTCTTTTTTTGTTTTTTTTATTATTTATTTCTTCTATTCTCCAACAAACACACGCTCTCTCGTTTCGGTGAGCAAACGAGAGAGTCCATGGAGGGATGAGGAGCTTGGAAAACAGTTCTCTACGAAATGAATCCTTTTACAAATGTAAATTTTCGCTCCGTGTGGATAAACATAATATCACCTCTAACTTCTCCAGATTCCTTCTGACATTCTCTTTTGCTTTGTTCAATTGCTCCTGTCCAACATCGTACAAACAGACGGGGTAGCCTGCAAAGATTATTACAGATAACAAGAATTCCTATTATTTATTAATATATTTTCACCTGCCGATGAAAATAAAGCCGCCCAGCACGATCCAATCAACCCACTGAAAAAAAAGAAAAGTAAAACCATTTTTACCAATTCGCGGCCATTTTTAATCACCAGGAAGGGCCAGCTGCGAAACAGTTTAGGAAATGTGAGTCTTGAATCGAACAAAATTTCACCTGCCAATAATCGCAACCTTGCCGCGTTCACTCATTTTCTCTGAAATGCAAACTATTTTCAATATAAATTTTAAATTTCTGAACAAATGCGTCTAAGAAATATATGGTGCGGGCGATACATAAAAATAGAAATGTAGTGATCGAAAATTAATGTTTGTGAGCAACGATCAATTTTCCGTAGATTTACAATCAAAAGCAAGCGATAAACCAAGAAAGCTCGGACGCAAACAAAGGCGTAAATGTGGCACGTGAGAGCTTATTCGCCTCAGGGCAGATTGGTCTGCCAGCTGGACGTGTGACGAGAGAGTGTGGGGAGTGAAGAGAGTGTAGACAGCCGGTCGAAGAGAGACAAGGGGCAGTCGAGAAGGACAGAGATGGAGAGCGATGGACAGCTGGTGAGAGAGTGGGAGAAAGTGAGAGGGGACAGAGAAAGGAAAGGGCAGCAAATAGAAAGTGATAGTGGGAAGTGTGTGTTGCCGTGAGTGCTGTTATGATTAGGACGATTCGTAGGTGCGATGATATCGGTGATTTTTTTCTGTGGTATAAAATTGTAAACAATTGAAATATGAGAGGATAATAGTGAGATGAAGAACGGATGAAACACAACAGAAACTGTCGAAGGGACTGAATTCGGAGATTCGATTTGCAAAATAAATACAACTGTTGCTAGTTATGAAAATGACTAATGTGTGATTTGAGGTAACGGTTGACAAATAACTAAAATTCTGCGTGAGAACTGGATCGGTGGCTAGATCGAAGTGTTTAGAGATAGTGTAGTGATCGAACTGCGAGGTGTGAGCAATCTAATAGCGTCACGAGATTGAAAAGAATGAGAGAAACGAAGAGGTCACTTTGTTCTACTCCACTCCACAAAGTTCACTGAGCTACTCCACTTTTCCTCTACTTGTTAGTGTAGTGGAATAGGATGCTAAAGCGAAACCAAAGTGACGGCTTGAACTCATAAAAAATTCGAAAACTGTGTAGAAATATAAAATGTTTCTTCTCTAGATCGAACTGAGTCTAAAGTAAGCATGCATTTCGAAAATAATAAAATCATCTTTATCTGTACACATGTTCATTATATTCAAATGCCTCCTACACGTTTAGCATTATCATAAAATAATTCAAAAAAGTAATAGATATTGCAGAATCCGAAGTGAAAGGCGGGTACCGTAATAGTGAGATCACTGAAAGATCGTGTGATGGGGTAACAAGATAGAGATCAAAGATCAAAGATCAGATCATAGTGAAGGTCTTGTCTACTGGATCTCTCTTGATCTTGCGCCATTTGTGGCGGCAGAGAAGACAACTGCCGAAGTCGACTTAAATAGAAAGAGATTTCGAAACCAATCAAGTTTTCGAATTAAGGAAAGCGTACACCCCGCCTCACTCGCATAATAACTTCTCGCACTCGTTCATTTTAAAGGTATATGCGTAGATTGGGTGTAAATATTATCGAGAATGATTTGTGTTTCATTACACTCATATCGAATCGGGCGCTCTCCTGGAGTATTTCACTTCGGCTTCTCGGTGACAAATATTGTAATAATAAAAACTGTCCCACCTGCAGGGGGCGTTTGCGTGTTGGGATCCGAATTGATTGAGACGAACCACGTGTGCAGACAACTAAATTATATTTATGTTTTATAATACAATATTTAATTTATTAAAATAGAATACCTCCTACAAGCGATGACTTTCTTGCAGTGCGAGCACATCACCGGTTCCTGCAATATTTAATTATTATAATAATTAAAAATCAACTAATTAATTTGATTTATAAATAATACTAATAAATGATTACCCACCTTTGGCGGGTTCTTCAAGCAAACTGCACATGCATCACCATCGGGAGAATCAAGCGAATCTGAATTTATCGATTTTTTAAATTTAAAAATCAATAAAAAACCTTTGTCATCCTCCTCCTCGACTTCGTCTTTTCCCAGAGGAATCTTCTTCTTGCCTGAGAAGGTTATCGATTTATTGTATTCCTTTCCGTGAAAACATGGCTCATTTTGGACAATTCTTAAAGGTGGTGCCCCACGAACTTTTGGTCAACTGAGTTCTCACTGTCAGGTTATGGTAATCGGTTTCCCGATAAGAGCCCCGCAGACCGCATGTTCAGCCGATAAGTTTGAACAAAGTTATTCGCGTTTGGTTCGGTGCCAAACTGACCCTGACGCGCAGGGATTCAAAAATGAAAGGGAGGGATAAGGGGGAATGGGGAGAAAGCGACCGCGCCATTGAAACATAGGAGACGAGGAATGAGGGAGCAGGAGGTTCTTGAAACTCCTTCTTTAAAGAAGGTGTCCCACGAATATTTGGTCAAGTGAGTTCTCACTGTGGGGCAATGGGTATCGATTACCCGAGCAGAGCCTCGAAAATCGCACTTTTCAATTTTTAGTTTGAAGAAAGTTATGTTTAATAAACAGTCCCAAACGACCAGAATTCTTACAGTATCTCACATTGATCCTGCAATCTTTTTGCGGTGGGAGATGGCATTTTGTGGAGAAGAAGTCAGAGAAAGGCAGAGAGATAAGGGGAAACGATGGTGCGCGAGGGAAACGCGCGCTGCATTTGTGTTTCACCAACTTCTGATAACAGAAATGAAACCTCGAACATCGGGGAAAATATAAGGTTTCAATCATTCGTGTTATGCCTTCTTTAAAGTGTGTATTCTTAGCAACCAAGACTACGAACACTCGGCTCGTTTTGTACACTCAAAACACCCAGAATTCACTGATATTCGCATTAATATCTAAGCAGAAATTGACGAACGTAGGTGCCTAGATTGCGGATTGTTGTCCCGACACATTCATTCATCTCAATGTCTGATCAGAGAACGAATTTACAAGGATAACGGTTCTTCTCTCTCGTTTTGGTACGCATCGGGGTGATATGGCGCTTGTAAGGTTGGAGAATGGTTTTCTAAGAAACGAGAACCGTTCTCTTTGCAAACTTGAGATCGGTGTAGAAATGCACTAAATATTCACTGACTTCTCCTATAGCTACCCCTACTCTATATATAGTCATAATTCGATGTTTTCACCTCACAATTCATCTCGTTGCGCCCCCGGGTGAAGATAAAATATAAATAATCATGTGCTCACTCTCAAATCCATGGATTGTCGCTCTTCGACAGTGATGATTGGGTGGGAAGAGCATCGTTTGATGAGAGGGAATGACCTCGATGTTGGGAAATCTGGAAATACACAATTGAATCGTTACTGAAACTCAAAATCACCGTGAAAATATTAATGCACAAACATCGGTGTCAGAATTTATTTTTTTATCATATAATTCCGAACCTACAGCAAGATATCAGTGCGAGAAAGTGTAGAAAACGAGAGAATGTCTCTCGATTTTACACGCTCTTTCCCTACAAACTCTTTTCTGTAGGGTTGAAAGTTCTGTAGAGATGCGATTATTACTAAATCTTTGGAATAAAAAAATTACAAAGATTTCCACTCACCGTTGATTGAATGCATTCAATCCGAATTGATGCGATCGACGGCGATTACAGCTTACTGCAAAAGATAATATTATTATTTTTCCTCTTTATTCTTCGTTTTATCCCCGGATTTCCTGTGCTGCTTCTCATAACTGCAAAGCCGATTTCACGAGCTTTTCTCGCCAGGAAGCGCCATTTCCATGGCTACTTTGCTTTATTGCCCGAGAAAGGAAGAGAGAGAGAGAGAGAGAGAGAGAGAGAGAGACCCAGTGCCTTCTCGGTGCTCTCGCTCACTCGTTTTGCTGATCTCTCCAATTATCATCTGTCGACTCGTGGCTTCTCTCTCATTTTCTCCCAACCCCTAGGGAATCGCCCCCGAAAGACACAGGAAATGAGAAGGATATTTTGACTGCGTTTTCTTCTTTTTCTTTTTTAGCGGGCAAGGGAATATTCATTATGTTGACGTGAACGATACAGAAAAATGGGCAATTCGAGACATTCCAAATTTCTAGGTGGCTTCTTGTTCTTCGAAATTTACGTAAAGCCATCGTTCACTTGGTGTCTCTTTAATGCAATGGATTTGAGATACGAGTACGGGTTTATTCACAAGTTTAAAATGCTTCGTTCATGAAATGGACTGCTGGTGGTACTCTCTTTCTATACCTCGGCGCGTCTCTCGTTTAGTCATGCTCTCTCACAGCCATATCTGCTGTTTAAGAGTGCAACGTTTTATTTCCTTTGGACGAATCTTTGTGAATTTATAATATATTCACAAAATCTCTTCCCCATTCGGTTTCCGTGACAAAGTACACAGCGAAGAGATCATCGATGCCTAATAAGTAGTCACTTCTAGGTAGTCACCAATAGTAGTATCTCTTTCGCGCTCACTCACTAGACTTCATCTATATTTAGTGTCGGCGCCGGCCAAAAAGAGATTTCCCCCGTGACTTGCGTAATACCTAATTGCGTCATCACGGCCATTTTTGGAGTTTGTGCTCATTGCCTGGAGCGTTCTTACACAACTTCTCTCTCTCTCTCTCTCCCTCTTTCCTAGTTACCGAGACAGAGAGATCGTGCGTGTATCGTCCACACCTTTTTCAGTCACGCTTCACACGATACGAACGTGTTTTCAGATAGAAAAATGGTGCGGTGAAAGATCATTTCGCTAAATAAGATATGAATTCGCATGCATTTTTCAGTACCGTGTGAAAGAAGTTGATTCCAAAAACACAATAGCTTCTTTTCTATCAATAATGACTAATACTACAAATCTGGAGCTTGTTTTGGTTGAATCGCTCCCAAGGCAAATAATGATAACAGATTGTTATCTTCGTACGATAATCAGTTGGTTGAACAATATTCTACTACTATGGATACTAAAAAAACAGTTAGCATATTTGGCGATTCTATGCAAATTGCGGAAAACAATTTGATAGTGCGAAATAATAATTAAATGGGAGTTTGTTTCGCCACAATTTACAATTTTAATTTCGGCATTTTCCACAGAACATCTTGACAATAGAAAAGTCTTAGAACATTTGCAATATTTTTTTATAATTCCCAATGTTTTCGAATCCACTCACCTCCTCTGTACAGCTCGCAGAAGGGTCCGGCGAAATAGACGCCTCGCTGATGCATCGGCCCTAAATTCGAATGTATTTAATCGATATTTAAAAATCAATAAATATTTCCACCCAACGTACTGACCCTGCGGCTGAACGCGGTAGTGTACTACCGTAATCTGCTGTCGGGCGTTCGTCGGGCTGCCGTTACCGTGTCTGCAAAATACCATCAGTTCTCGATTGACCGGCTACCGTAATCACTCACACTGTGGACGGAGCGACTCCCATTACTCTTCACTTCCGGTGTGTCGAGAGAACGCTCGGCGGGCTTCTGTTGTCTTCTTTGACTGATTCTGCTCGAGCAGGGAGAGAGAGCGGCAGACGATCAGAGTATGGGTGGAGACTGCTTTCTTGCCTGACTTCTGAAGCCACACCGAGCAGAGGGCAGAGACGCAGAGGTGCACCACTGTAGCTAAGGGTGACACACACCAAACACACAACAGGAGCTCACTTCGGTAGAGAAGAGAGAGAGACAGCTGCTATAGTTAAGCTCCGAGGTATCGCTGAGACTATTCCCGAGAGAGAGAGAGAGAGAGACCCGAGTGAGACTAGAGCCGTGAGTTTCCAAGGACCGAAGTTTCCGGAAGCCGATGGTCGGTTCTTGAAACCCGCTAAAGAACCAGTGCTGAATCACTACGAGGTCGTCTATTTCTGAAAGAATTCGTGATTTTCAGGGATTTCATTCGAAGCTCGTCATGTTCCCACGTCGAAAGTAGATGAAAACTGAGACAAGAGAGAAAAGAGGTTGGATTCACTTTAGATAGTGAAAATTGAGAACGGCACGCGTTCCCAAGATTCGAAATCGGGCAAACTATACTAAATTGCAGTTTTCAAATGATGGCTGTTTAATTACCTATTAAAAATACATATCGGGTGGGCGCCATGGATAACTTTACAAGATCGGTGCGAGTGCGGAATCTTCAGAATGTCAATTTGCTCTTTGCATTTCTCGCTGTAATGTTGGACCGAAATATCGGAACTACGAGATTGCAATTAAAACGAAATCCATTACCGTGCCAAATCCATTACCAGACTCGTGTCAGGGCCAGTTATGACTCAGAGATCCATCGATCACTTCCTTTTCTTCGAAAAGTCCAGAAGATCTCTCTCTCTCTCTCCCTCTCTTTGCCAGTCATAGAAACCGAGTCATTTTGTTGAAAAGTGTTTCAAGAAGTGCGTTAGATCACTATGGACGACTAACAAGGGGAGACCGCATATTCGATATGGAGTTTCCGAATGAGACCTAGTGGGATCGATTACTCTCATAAAAGTAAAAAATAATCGGTGGTTTAAAACTGCTAAATAAGCTCCACCTTTTTTGCACCCTTAGTGGGATTGGCTGATTTTCCGGACATAGCCGCAATTTTAGCCACTTCCCCACAGAGTGTGCAGATATCACAAGATCTCTTTAGCAGTTTTCAACCACTGATCATTTCTTACTTTTATGACAGTAATCGATCCCACTAGGTCTCATTCGGAAACTCCATATCGACTACGCGGTCTCCCCTTGTAAGATGCAGTCGATTTTGGAGAATGGTAATAGAAAAGAGTCGAATGTCGCCTTCATTGGAAATATCATTGTTGCTCTGCACAGTTCTTCAAATCCACATTACGTTTCAGTTTTGTGCTATTAAATAAATATTCAAAATAAACAATATACTCACAATAAAAATTTTACTCGTATCCTGTGACTTGAAAGCAGGCCAACAACCAGTTAACTGTAGTATCTAGTATCGTAGATTTTTGAAAGACGCATTTAATTGCTCAATAAAAATTGCACTTCGGATATGAACGATGCATGACTTTAAAAGACTACGAGCGCGTAACATTAATATTCTGATGCCCTCCACAATGTTCGGATTGTCAGGGAAGCGGCCACATAGTGTGTTCCCCTAATTGGGAAAAGGCGCCGAACAGCGCTCATGTTTTGAAATGCACGGTGCGCGCACGATTTTTCAGTTTGCGATAGAACGCACGTTCGTGGAACGTGCGCCGAACGTGCGTGGTGTACTTCGGTAAGAAACATCGTCAATTGTGCATCGGGCGCACAAGAGGCGCACGTGCGCTCTACTAGCGCCCCCAGTGCAAACGACGAAATTTCTTACAGAATTCAGGATGTACGCACAACGCACGTTGTGTGCACGTTCGACGCACGTGCAACGCACCTTGTGCACATCGTGCATGCACGCACCACGCATCTGCGGCGCCCGGGGGTTTCACGGGCGCATTCCGTGTGCGCACCGTGTATTTCAAAACAGGAGCGGCTCTTGGGCGCCTTTTCCCAATTAGAGAAAGACACTCGTTGCGCGTTTGCCTTACATTCCTTGAGGCACCAGAACATTGTGCCTCCTAGCATGGTAAAATATCAAAGTGATCTGTAAAGTTGTGCCGATGCCCAACTTCCCAGTTCATTCTCCTTAAAGTCTCGCTATGACTCTGAGAGCGAAGTCTCCAGCTTTCCCTACTCTGGAGTGTTTACATCTCCAATTATAAGGAGAATTGATGTCTCCATCTCTCGATTTCGCTCTATCAACAGGAGACAACCTCTCCAGAGTAAGGAAAGCTGGATACTTCCCGCTCTGAGTATGACTCAGAGATCCGAGAAAGGTTCAAAAGATCACTCTTCTTCACAAAAGACTGGCGGGTGCGCCACAACCAGAGATCCATGGGAGGCGAGGGGCAAGTCTGGCTCTCTCCATTTTAAATGATCTCTCTCACTGTCTGACTGATGAGAGAGTGTGTAGAATGGAGAGAGTCTGGCCATTGCGCGAGACGTGTGGCTTCCCTCCAATTCGACCAACCGACCATCATTCTCAGTCATTCAGTCACACCAACCGAGTCATTTCGTTGAAGAGTGTGTCGAGAAGTGTGAGAGATCACGATGGACGACCAAAATGGAGTGCATTTTGGAGGACACAATCTGTCGGTGCCTGAGGGAGTGTCAGGAGAGCGATCACGTAGTTTTTTTTCAATTGAAAAAAAACACTTTACTAACAATCCTAACACAATGGGAGTCGCTCCTTCCACAGTGACAGTTGTAGAAAGGGACTAGCCTTTAGGGTTGCTCGTTCGGTATTGATAGTACGGTTCCCTCTCCCCTCTCTCTTGTCACTCACCCTTACTTCGGCCTCTCGCGAGGTCAACTCTCTCGCTCTCGCCTGAGTAAGGAGAGAGGTGGGGTCAATGCCGTACTACGGCTTTTTATCCGTACTAAGGGAATATTATCAATGCTTTTGCGAATTTAGAAAAAAAAACAAAAATAGAAAATTCCAATTTCTAACATTCTAACAATGCGAATCTGAGTAATTCTAGAAGTAATGATTCTGATTAATTCTGAGTAATTCTATAATAAAATACGTAATGAGTAATATCAGATTGGGACGAAAGAAATCAACAATTTTGAAATTTTTGAAAAGTCTTCCGTGCTTCCGTCCCAGCTTCTCAAACAAATTACATCTACGGACATTGCATAATTTGTTTACTTAATTTGACTTCCTTTTCATTATCACAAGAATTGGAAGGGGAAAACTTGGCTGCTGCATTATCTTTAAGATATCTTTAGGATAATGCTGCACACGTATTATTTTACGGAAGAAAATATTTTTCTGCATTAGCACAACTTTCCAAAAATATAGCAAAAAGTTGGTCGATGGCGAGGAGTTGAACCCGCGAGGCAAAATTGACAGCACTGGCGCGCTACCGCCTGAGCCATTGGGCCACAATCCCATTGGTCACTGCTAGAGGTATGCAAATGAGTGGATTGACTTGAGCATTGCAACTTCCGGATAAATATTCCTTAGGAATCAGTTTTGGTTTTTTGAAAGTTGTTTGGGGTTGCTCCCTAGCTTCCTCTTTCCATATTTTTAGCAACATTTTCAGTTCTCTTTCCGTGAGGCCCCTTATGAATAAAAACAAGCAAGCGAGAGAGAGAGAAAGAGTCTCTTCCCAAGCCGGATCCGGGTCTAAGTACGGCGTGTTATCTCTCCAATTTGACCTCCCCTTCCTTACTAAGGGAGGAGAGTGAGAGAGAGCACTTTCAGGGGCCGAAATACCGATATCAATACGGTACGGACATCCCTACTAGCCTTCATTAGAGGAGATATTTTATGTGCAAGAAGTGAAACTTAAACACGCAATATTTGGCTGTGATAACGATCGAGGTGAACGAGGTCGATATCTTAGGGGGTAATAACGGAGAAATTTTGTGTTGAAGTCTACGAAACTGGAAATGTATCCACTCGCCCACAATGCATTGTTGTTCAGAGTTTCTCTCTAATATAACGCAATAGTTTTCTTAAAATTTGAATACTTACCCTCCCTCGTTACTCCATGTGACTGAGTACAATCGACAGACATAGTCAATGGCCGGCCACAACATATCAAAAATCTGGGATGTAACTCGGTTTCATTTTCGAGATATTCTTTGAAGTTTGGACGAAAACTTAGAATTACTAATTTGAATATACAAATGACATAACCAGATGCAGCTCATCAAAGTGGCCAATATTGCTGTTTGTACCAATTCTGTTTCTTTTCTCCCTGATGAGCTACACTTAGAAAACTACACATTACCGTATCATTGAATTTCTGTAATTATGCAAATTATTAATATCTGGTCATGAATATAACAAAAATCGATGCAGCATGTCAAGGGACATCAGAATTAGTGAAAAACCAAACTGGTAATTTTTTGCTGAAAGGAGAGTTTGAAATCTCTATGCGAAAGATATTTCATCGTTTATTGCCGCTCGAGTTATAAATCCACTTATGCGAACGATGGATGGATGAATCTTTCTATAATTTTGTATACATTTTCGAAGACATCAATACAAAATTTCTCCGTTATTACCCCCTAAGATATTGACCTCGTTCACTCGTTTCATCGGCGAGAAGCCTTTAAAAATATTTCATCGTTTATTGCCGCTCGAGTTATAAATCCATTTATGCGAACGATGGATGGATGAATCTTTCTATAATTTTGCATACATTTTCGAAGACATCAATACAAAATTTCTCCGTTATTACCCCCTAAGATATTGACCTCGTTCACTCGTTTCATCGGCGAGAAGACTTTAAAAATATTTCATCGTTTATTGCCGCTCGAGTTATAAATCCATTTATGCGAACGATGGATGGATGAATCTTTCTATAATTTTACATACATTTTCGAAGACATCAATACAAAATTTCTCCGTTATTACCCCCTAAGATATTGACCTCGTTCACTCGTTTCATCGGCGAGAAGACTTTAAAATTATTTCATCGTTTATTGCCGCTCGAGTTATAAATCCATTTATGCGAACGATGGATGGATGAATCTTTCTATAATTTTACATACATTTTCGAAGACATCAATACAAAATTTCTCCGTTATTACCCCCTAAGATACTGACCTCGTTCACTCGTTTCATCGGCGAGAAGACTTTAAAATTATTTCATCGTTTATTGCCGCTCGAGTTATAAATCCATTTATGCGAACGATGGATGGATGAATCTTTCTATAATTTTGAATACATTTTCGAAGACATCAATACAAAATTTCTCCGTTATTACCCCCTAAGATATTGACCTCGTTCACTCGTTTCATCGGCGAGAAGACTTTAAAATTATTTCATCGTTTATTGCCGCTCGAGTTATAAATCCATTTATGCGAACGATGGATGGATGAATCTTTCTATAATTTTGAATACATTTTCGAAGACATCAATACAAAATTTCTCCGTTATTACCCCCTAAGATATTGACCTCGTTCACTCGCTTCATCGGCGAGAAGCCTTTAAAAAATATTTCATCGTTTATTGCCGCTCGAGTTATAAATCCATTTATGCGAACGATGGATGGATGAATCTTTCTATAATTTTGCATACATTTTCGAAGACATCATTACAAAATTTCTCCGTTATTACCCCCTAAGATATTGACCTCGTTCACTCGTTTCATCGGCGAGAAGCCTTTAAAAATATTTCATCGTTTATTGCCGCTCGAGTTATAAATCCATTTATGCGAACGATGGATGGATTAATCTTTCTATAATTTTGCATACATTTTCGAAGACATCAATACAAAATTTCTCCGTTATTACCCCCTAAGATATTGACCTCGTTCACTCGTTTCATCGGCGAGAAGCCGTTAAAAATATTTCATCGTTTATTGCCGCTCGAGTTATAAATCCATTTATGCGAACGATGGATGGATGAAGACATCAATACAAAATTTCTCCGTTATTACCCCCTAAGATATTGACCTCGTTCACTCGTTTCATCGGCGAGAAGACTTTAAAATTATTTCATCGTTTATTGCCGCTCGAGTTATAAATCCATTTATGCGAACGATGGATGGATGAATCTTTCTATAATTTTGAATACATTTTCGAAGACATCAATACAAAATTTCTCCGTTATTACCCCCTAAGATATTGACCTCGTTCACTCGCTTCATCGGCGAGAAGCCTTTAAAAAATATTTCATCGTTTATTGCCGCTCGAGTTATAAATCCATTTATGCGAACGATGGATGGATGAAGACATCAATACAAAATTTCTCCGTTATTACCCCCTAAGATATTGACCTCGTTCACTCGTTTCATCGGCGAGAAGACTTTAAAATTATTTCATCGTTTATTGCCGCTCGAGTTATAAATCCATTTATGCGAACGATGGATGGATGAATCTTTCTATAATTTTGCATACATTTTCGAAGACATCAATACAAAATTTCTCCGTTATTACCCCCTAAGATACTGACCTCGTTCACTCGTTTCATCGGCGAGAAGCCTTTAAAAATATTTCATCGTTTATTGCCGCTCGAGTTATAAATCCATTTATGCGAACGATGGATGGATGAATCTTTCTATAATTTTACATACATTTTCGAAGACATCAATACAAAATTTCTCCGTTATTACCCCCTAAGATATTGACCTCGTTCACTCGTTTCATCGGCGAGAAGCCTTTAAAAGTATTTCATCGTTTATTGCCGCTCGAGTTATAAATCCATTTATGCGAACGATGGATGGATGAATCTTTCTATAATTTTGCATACATTTTCGAAGACATCAATACAAAATTTCTCCGTTATTACCCCCTAAGATATTGACCTCGTTCACTCGTTTCATCGGCGAGAAGACTTTAAAATTATTTCATCGTTTATTGCCGCTCGAGTTATAAATCCATTTATGCGAACGATGGATGGATGAATCTTTCTATAATTTTGAATACATTTTCGAAGACATCAATACAAAATTTCTCCGTTATTACCCCCTAAGATATTGACCTCGTTCACTCGCTTCATCGGCGAGAAGCCTTTAAAAAATATTTCATCGTTTATTGCCGCTCGAGTTATAAATCCATTTATGCGAACGATGGATGGATGAATCTTTCTATAATTTTGCATACATTTTCGAAGACATCAATACAAAATTTCTCCGTTATTACCCCCTAAGATACTGACCTCGTTCACTCGTTTCATCGGCGAGAAGCCTTTAAAAATATTTCATCGTTTATTGCCGCTCGAGTTATAAATCCATTTATGCGAACGATGGATGGATGAATCTTTCTATAATTTTACATACATTTTCGAAGACATCAATACAAAATTTCTCCGTTATTACCCCCTAAGATATTGACCTCGTTCACTCGTTTCATCGGCGAGAAGCCTTTAAAAGTATTTCATCGTTTATTGCCGCTCGAGTTATAAATCCATTTATGCGAACGATGGATGGATGAAGACATCAATACAAAATTTCTCCGTTATTACCCCCTAAGATATTGACCTCGTTCACTCGTTTCATCGGCGAGAAGCCTTTAAAAATATTTCATCGTTTATTACCGCTCGAGTTATAAATCCACTTATGCGAACGATGGATGGATGAATCTTTCTATAATTTTGCATACATTTTCGAAGACATCAATACAAAAGTTCTCCGTTATTACCCCCTAAGATATTGACCTCGTTCACTCGTTTCATCGGCGAGAAGCCTTTAAAAATATTTCACCGTTTCTTGCCGCTCGAGTTATAAATCCATTTATGCGAACGATGGATGGATGAATCTTTCTATAATTTTGCATACATTTTCGAAGACATCAATACAAAATTTCTCCGTTATTACCCCCTAAGATATTGACCTCGTTCACTCGTTTCATCGGCGAGAAGCCGTTAAAAATATTTCATCGTTTATTGCCGCTCGAGTTATAAATCCATTTATGCGAACGATGGATGGATGAAGACATCAATACAAAATTTCTCCGTTATTACCCCCTAAGATATTGACCTCGTTCACTCGTTTCATCGGCGAGAAGCCTTTAAAAATATTTCACCGTTTCTTGCCGCTCGAGTTATAAATCCATTTATGCGAACGATGGATGGATGAATCTTTCTATAATTTTGCATACCTTTTCAAAGACATCAATACAAAATTTCTCCGTTATTACCCCCTAAGATATTGACCTCGTTCACTCGTTTCATCGGCGAGAAGCCTTTAAAAATATTTCATCGTTTATTACCGCTCGAGTTATAAATCCACTTATGCGAACGATGGATGGATGAATCTTTCTATAATTTTGCATACATTTTCGAAGACATCAATACAAAAGTTCTCCGTTATTACCCCTTAAGATATTGACCTCGTTCACTCGTTTCATCGGCGAGAAGCCTTTAAAAATATTTCACCGTTTCTTGCCGCTCGAGTTATAAATCCATTTATGCGAACGATGGATGGATGAATCTTTCTATAATTTTGCATACCTTTTCAAAGACATCAATACAAAATTTCTCCGTTATTACCCCCTAAGATATTGACCTCGTTCACTCGTTTCATCGGCGAGAAGCCTTTAAAAATATTTCATCGTTTATTACCGCTCGAGTTATAAATCCATTTATGCGAACGATGGATGGATGAATCTTTCTATAATTTTGCATACATTTTCGAAGACATCAATACAAAAGTTCTCCGTTATTACCCCCTAAGATATTGACCTCGTTCACTCGTTTCATCGGCGAGAAGCCGTTAAAAATATTTCATCGTTTATTGCCGCTCGAGTTATAAATCCATTTATGCGAACGATGGATGGATGAAGACATCAATACAAAATTTCTCCGTTATTACCCCCTAAGATATTGACCTCGTTCACTCGTTTCATCGACGAGAAGCCTTTAAAAATATTTCACCGTTTCTTGCCGCTCGAGTTATAAATCCATTTATGCGAACGATGGATGGATGAATCTTTCTATAATTTTGCATACATTTTCGAAGACATCAATACAAAATTTCTCCGTTATTACCCCCTAAGATATTGACCTCGTTCACTCGTTTCATCGGCGAGAAGCCTTTAAAAATATTTCACCGTTTCTTGCCGCTCGAGTTATAAATCCATTTATGCGAACGATGGATGGATGAATCTTTCTATAATTTTGTATACATTTTCGAAGACATCAATACAAAATTTCTCCGTTATTACCCCCTAAGATATTGACCTCGTTCACTCGTTTCATCGGCGAGAAGCCTTTAAAAATATTTCACCGTTTCTTGCCGCTCGAGTTATAAATCCATTTATGCGAACGATGGATGGATGAATCTTTCTATAATTTTGCATACATTTTCGAAGACATCAATACAAAATTTCTCCGTTATTACCCCCTAAGATATTGACCTCGTTCACTCGTTTCATCGGCGAGAAGCCGTTAAAAATATTTCATCGTTTATTGCCGCTCGAGTTATAAATCCATTTATGCGAACGATGGATGGATGAATCTTTCTATAATTTTGCATACATTTTCGAAGACATCAATACAAAAGTTCTCCGTTATTACCCCCTAAGATATTGACCTCGTTCACTCGTTTCATCGGCGAGAAGCCTTTAAAAATATTTCACCGTTTCTTGCCGCTCGAGTTATAAATCCATTTATGCGAACGATGGATGGATGAATCTTTTTATAATTTTGCATACCTTTTCAAAGACATCAATACAAAATTTCTCCGTTATTACCCCCTAAGATATTGACCTCGTTCACTCGTTTCACCGGCGAGAAGCCTTTAAAAATATTTCATCGTTTATTACCGCTCGAGTTATAAATCCACTTATGCGAACGATGGATGGATGAATCTTTCTATAATTTTGCATACATTTTCGAAGACATCAATACAAAAGTTCTCCGTTATTACCCCCTAAGATATTGGCCTCGTTCACTCGTTTCATCGGCGAGAAGCCTTTAAAAATATTTCATCGTTTATTGCCGCTCGAGTTATAAATCCATTTATGCGAACGATGGATGGATGAATCTTTCTATAATTTTGCATACATTTTCGAAGACATCAATACAAAATTTCTCCGTTATTACCCCCTAAGATATTGACCTCGTTCACTCGTTTCATCGGCGAGAAGCCGTTAAAAATATTTCATCGTTTATTGCCGCTCGAGTTATAAATCCATTTATGCGAACGATGGATGGATGAAGACATCAATACAAAATTTCTCCGTTATTACCCCCTAAGATATTGACCTCGTTCACTCGTTTCATCGGCGAGAAGCCTTTAAAAATATTTCATCGTTTATTGCCGCTCAAGTTATAAATCCATTTATGCGAACGATGGATGGATGAATCTTTCTATAATTTTGCATACATTTTCGAAGACATCAATACAAAATTTCTCCGTTATTACCCCCTAAGATATTGACCTCGTTCACTCGTTTCATCGGCGAGAAGCCTTTAAAATTATTTCATCGTTTATTGCCGCTAGAGTTATAAATCCATTTATGCGAACGATGGATGGATGAATCTTTCTATAATTTTGCATACATTTTCGAAGACATCAATACAAAAGTTCTCCGTTATTACCCCCTAAGATATTGACCTCGTTCACTCGTTTCATCGGCGAGAAGCCTTTAAAAATATTTCATCGTTTCTTGCCGCTCGAGTTATAAATCCATTTATGCGAACGATGGATGGATGAATCTTTCTATAATTTTGCATACATTTTCGAAGACATCAATACAAAATTTCTCCGTTATTACCCCCTAAGATATTGACCTCGTTCACTCGTTTCATCGGCGAGAAGCCGTTAAAAATATTTCATCGTTTATTGCCGCTCGAGTTATAAATCCATTTATGCGAACGATGGATGGATTAATCTTTCTATAATTTTGCATACATTTTCGAAGACATCAATACAAAATTTCTCCGTTATTACCCCCTAAGATATTGACCTCGTTCACTCGTTTCATCGGCGAGAAGCCGTTAAAAATATTTCATCGTTTATTGCCGCTCGAGTTATAAATCCATTTATGCGAACGATGGATGGATGAAGACATCAATACAAAATTTCTCCGTTATTACCCCCTAAGATATTGACCTCGTTCACTCGTTTCATCGGCGAGAAGACTTTAAAATTATTTCATCGTTTATTGCCGCTCGAGTTATAAATCCATTTATGCGAACGATGGATGGATGAATCTTTCTATAATTTTGAATACATTTTCGAAGACATCAATACAAAATTTCTCCGTTATTACCCCCTAAGATATTGACCTCGTTCACTCGCTTCATCGGCGAGAAGCCTTTAAAAAATATTTCATCGTTTATTGCCGCTCGAGTTATAAATCCATTTATGCGAACGATGGATGGATGAAGACATCAATACAAAATTTCTCCGTTATTACCCCCTAAGATATTGACCTCGTTCACTCGTTTCATCGGCGAGAAGACTTTAAAATTATTTCATCGTTTATTGCCGCTCGAGTTATAAATCCATTTATGCGAACGATGGATGGATGAATCTTTCTATAATTTTGAATACATTTTCGAAGACATCAATACAAAATTTCTCCGTTATTACCCCCTAAGATATTGACCTCGTTCACTCGTTTCATCGGCGAGAAGCCTTTAAAATTATTTCATCGTTTATTGCCGCTAGAGTTATAAATCCATTTATGCGAACGATGGATGGATGAATCTTTCTATAATTTTGCATACATTTTCGAAGACATCATTACAAAATTTCTCCGTTATTACCCCCTAAGATATTGACCTCGTTCACTCGTTTCATCGGCGAGAAGCCTTTAAAAATATTTCATCGTTTATTGCCGCTCGAGTTATAAATTCACTTATGCGAACGATGGATGGATGAATCTTTCTATAATTTTGTATACATTTTCGAAGACATCAATACAAAATTTCTCCGTTATTACCCCCTAAGATATTGACCTCGTTCACTCGTTTCATCGGCGAGAAGCCTTTAAAAATATTTCATCGTTTATTGCCGCTCGAGTTATAAATCCATTTATGCGAACGATGGATGGATTAATCTTTCTATAATTTTGCATACATTTTCGAAGACATCAATACAAAATTTCTCCGTTATTACCCCCTAAGATATTGACCTCGTTCACTCGTTTCATCGGCGAGAAGCCGTTAAAAATATTTCATCGTTTATTGCCGCTCGAGTTATAAATCCATTTATGCGAACGATGGATGGATGAAGACATCAATACAAAATTTCTCCGTTATTACCCCCTAAGATATTGACCTCGTTCACTCGTTTCATCGGCGAGAAGACTTTAAAATTATTTCATCGTTTATTGCCGCTCGAGTTATAAATCCATTTATGCGAACGATGGATGGATGAATCTTTCTATAATTTTGAATACATTTTCGAAGACATCAATACAAAATTTCTCCGTTATTACCCCCTAAGATATTGACCTCGTTCACTCGCTTCATCGGCGAGAAGCCTTTAAAAAATATTTCATCGTTTATTGCCGCTCGAGTTATAAATCCATTTATGCGAACGATGGATGGATGAAGACATCAATACAAAATTTCTCCGTTATTACCCCCTAAGATATTGACCTCGTTCACTCGTTTCATCGGCGAGAAGACTTTAAAATTATTTCATCGTTTATTGCCGCTCGAGTTATAAATCCATTTATGCGAACGATGGATGGATGAATCTTTCTATAATTTTGAATACATTTTCGAAGACATCAATACAAAATTTCTCCGTTATTACCCCCTAAGATATTGACCTCGTTCACTCGCTTCATCGGCGAGAAGCCTTTAAAAAATATTTCATCGTTTATTGCCGCTCGAGTTATAAATCCATTTATGCGAACGATGGATGGATGAATCTTTCTATAATTTTGCATACATTTTCGAAGACATCAATACAAAATTTCTCCGTTATTACCCCCTAAGATACTGACCTCGTTCACTCGTTTCATCGGCGAGAAGCCTTTAAAAATATTTCATCGTTTATTGCCGCTCGAGTTATAAATCCATTTATGCGAACGATGGATGGATGAATCTTTCTATAATTTTACATACATTTTCGAAGACATCAATACAAAATTTCTCCGTTATTACCCCCTAAGATATTGACCTCGTTCACTCGTTTCATCGGCGAGAAGCCTTTAAAAGTATTTCATCGTTTATTGCCGCTCGAGTTATAAATCCATTTATGCGAACGATGGATGGATGAATCTTTCTATAATTTTGCATACATTTTCGAAGACATCAATACAAAATTTCTCCGTTATTACCCCCTAAGATATTGACCTCGTTCACTCGTTTCATCGGCGAGAAGACTTTAAAATTATTTCATCGTTTATTGCCGCTCGAGTTATAAATCCATTTATGCGAACGATGGATGGATGAATCTTTCTATAATTTTGAATACATTTTCGAAGACATCAATACAAAATTTCTCCGTTATTACCCCCTAAGATATTGACCTCGTTCACTCGCTTCATCGGCGAGAAGCCTTTAAAAAATATTTCATCGTTTATTGCCGCTCGAGTTATAAATCCATTTATGCGAACGATGGATGGATGAATCTTTCTATAATTTTGCATACATTTTCGAAGACATCAATACAAAATTTCTCCGTTATTACCCCCTAAGATACTGACCTCGTTCACTCGTTTCATCGGCGAGAAGCCTTTAAAAATATTTCATCGTTTATTGCCGCTCGAGTTATAAATCCATTTATGCGAACGATGGATGGATGAATCTTTCTATAATTTTACATACATTTTCGAAGACATCAATACAAAATTTCTCCGTTATTACCCCCTAAGATATTGACCTCGTTCACTCGTTTCATCGGCGAGAAGCCTTTAAAAGTATTTCATCGTTTATTGCCGCTCGAGTTATAAATCCATTTATGCGAACGATGGATGGATGAAGACATCAATACAAAATTTCTCCGTTATTACCCCCTAAGATATTGACCTCGTTCACTCGTTTCATCGGCGAGAAGCCTTTAAAAATATTTCATCGTTTATTACCGCTCGAGTTATAAATCCACTTATGCGAACGATGGATGGATGAATCTTTCTATAATTTTGCATACATTTTCGAAGACATCAATACAAAAGTTCTCCGTTATTACCCCCTAAGATATTGACCTCGTTCACTCGTTTCATCGGCGAGAAGCCTTTAAAAATATTTCACCGTTTCTTGCCGCTCGAGTTATAAATCCATTTATGCGAACGATGGATGGATGAATCTTTCTATAATTTTGCATACCTTTTCAAAGACATCAATACAAAATTTCTCCGTTATTACCCCCTAAGATATTGACCTCGTTCACTCGTTTCATCGGCGAGAAGCCTTTAAAAATATTTCATCGTTTATTGCCGCTCGAGTTATAAATCCATTTATGCGAACGATGGATGGATGAATCTTTCTATAATTTTGCATACATTTTCGAAGACATCAATACAAAATTTCTCCGTTATTACCCCCTAAGATATTGACCTCGTTCACTCGTTTCATCGGCGAGAAGCCGTTAAAAATATTTCATCGTTTATTGCCGCTCGAGTTATAAATCCATTTATGCGAACGATGGATGGATGAAGACATCAATACAAAATTTCTCCGTTATTACCCCCTAAGATATTGACCTCGTTCACTCGTTTCATCGGCGAGAAGCCTTTAAAAATATTTCACCGTTTCTTGCCGCTCGAGTTATAAATCCATTTATGCGAACGATGGATGGATGAATCTTTCTATAATTTTGTATACATTTTCGAAGACATCAATACAAAATTTCTCCGTTATTACCCCCTAAGATATTGACCTCGTTCACTCGTTTCATCGGCGAGAAGCCTTTACAAATATTTCATCGTTTATTGCCGCTCGAGTTATAAATCCATTTATGCGAACGATGGATGGATGAATCTTTCTATAATTTTGCATACATTTTCGAAGACATCAATACAAAATTTCTCCGTTATTACCCCCTAAGATATTGACCTCGTTCACTCGTTTCATCGGCGAGAAGCCTTTAAAAATATTTCATCGTTTATTGCCGCTCGAGTTATAAATCCATTTATGCGAACGATGGATGGATGAATCTTTCTATAATTTTGCATACATTTTCGAAGACATCAATACAAAATTTCTCCGTTATTACCCCCTAAGATATTGACCTCGTTCACTCGTTTCATCGGCGAGAAGCCTTTAAAAATATTTCATCGTTTATTACCGCTCGAGTTATAAATCCACTTATGCGAACGATGGATGGATGAATCTTTCTAGAATTTTGCATACATTTTCGAAGACATCAATACAAAAGTTCTCCGTTATTACCCCCTAAGATATTGGCCTCGTTCACTCGTTTCATCGGCGAGAAGCCTTTAAAAATATTTCATCGTTTATTGCCGCTCGAGTTATAAATCCATTTATGCGAACGATGGATGGATGAATCTTTCTATAATTTTGCATACATTTTCGAAGACATCAATACAAAATTTCTCCGTTATTACCCCCTAAGATATTGACCTCGTTCACTCGTTTCATCGGCGAGAAGCCGTTAAAAATATTTCATCGTTTATTGCCGCTCGAGTTATAAATCCATTTATGCGAACGATGGATGGATGAATCTTTCTATAATTTTGCATACATTTTCGAAGACAACAATGCAAAAGTTCTCCGTTATTACCCCCTAAGATATTGACCTCGTTCACTCGTTTCATCGGCGAGAAGCCTTTAAAAATATTTCACCGTTTCTTGCCGCTCGAGTTATAAATCCATTTATGCGAACGATGGATGGATGAATCTTTTTATAATTTTGCATACCTTTTCAAAGACATCAATACAAAATTTCTCCGTTATTACCCCCTAAGATATTGACCTCGTTCACTCGTTTCACCGGCGAGAAGCCTTTAAAAATATTTCATCGTTTATTACCGCTCGAGATATAAATCCACTTATGCGAACGATGGATGGATGAATCTTTCTATAATTTTGCATACATTTTCGAAGACATCAATACAAAATTTCTCCGTTATTACCCGCTAAGATATTGACCTCGTTCACTCGTTTCATCGGCGAGAAGCCGTTAAAAATATTTCATCGTTTATTGCCGCTCGAGTTATAAATCCATTTATGCGAACGATGGATGGATGAAGACATCAATACAAAATTTCTCCGTTATTACCCCCTAAGATATTGACCTCGTTCACTCGTTTCATCGGCGAGAAGCCTTTAAAAATATTTCACCGTTTCTTGCCGCTCGAGTTATAAATCCATTTATGCGAACGATGGATGGATGAATCTTTCTATAATTTTGTATACATTTTCGAAGACATCAATACAAAATTTCTCCGTTATTACCCCCTAAGATATTGACCTCGTTCACTCGTTTCATCGGCGAGAAGCCTTTACAAATATTTCATCGTTTATTGCCGCTCGAGTTATAAATCCATTTATGCGAACGATGGATGGATGAATCTTTCTATAATTTTGCATACATTTTCGAAGACATCAATACAAAATTTCTCCGTTATTACCCCCTAAGATATTGACCTCGTTCACTCGTTTCATCGGCGAGAAGCCTTTAAAAATATTTCATCGTTTATTGCCGCTCGAGTTATAAATCCATTTATGCGAACGATGGATGGATGAATCTTTCTATAATTTTGCATACATTTTCGAAGACATCAATACAAAATTTCTCCGTTATTACCCCCTAAGATATTGACCTCGTTCACTCGTTTCATCGGCGAGAAGCCTTTAAAAATATTTCATCGTTTATTACCGCTCGAGTTATAAATCCACTTATGCGAACGATGGATGGATGAATCTTTCTAGAATTTTGCATACATTTTCGAAGACATCAATACAAAAGTTCTCCGTTATTACCCCCTAAGATATTGGCCTCGTTCACTCGTTTCATCGGCGAGAAGCCTTTAAAAATATTTCATCGTTTATTGCCGCTCGAGTTATAAATCCATTTATGCGAACGATGGATGGATGAATCTTTCTATAATTTTGCATACATTTTCGAAGACATCAATACAAAATTTCTCCGTTATTACCCCCTAAGATATTGACCTCGTTCACTCGTTTCATCGGCGAGAAGCCGTTAAAAATATTTCATCGTTTATTGCCGCTCGAGTTATAAATCCATTTATGCGAACGATGGATGGATGAATCTTTCTATAATTTTGCATACATTTTCGAAGACAACAATACAAAAGTTCTCCGTTATTACCCCCTAAGATATTGACCTCGTTCACTCGTTTCATCGGCGAGAAGCCTTTAAAAATATTTCACCGTTTCTTGCCGCTCGAGTTATAAATCCATTTATGCGAACGATGGATGGATGAATCTTTTTATAATTTTGCATACCTTTTCAAAGACATCAATACAAAATTTCTCCGTTATTACCCCCTAAGATATTGACCTCGTTCACTCGTTTCACCGGCGAGAAGCCTTTAAAAATATTTCATCGTTTATTACCGCTCGAGATATAAATCCACTTATGCGAACGATGGATGGATGAATCTTTCTATAATTTTGCATACATTTTCGAAGACATCAATACAAAATTTCTCCGTTATTACCCGCTAAGATATTGACCTCGTTCACTCGTTTCATCGGCGAGAAGCCGTTAAAAATATTTCATCGTTTATTGCCGCTCGAGTTATAAATCCATTTATGCGAACGATGGATGGATGAAGACATCAATACAAAATTTCTCCGTTATTACCCCCTAAGATATTGACCTCGTTCACTCGTTTCATCGGCGAGAAGCCTATAAAAATATTTCACCGTTTCTTGCCGCTCGAGTTATAAATCCATTTATGCGAACGATGGATGGATGAATCTTTCTATAATTTTGTATACATTTTCGAAGACATCAATACAAAATTTCTCCGTTATTACCCCCTAAGATATTGACCTCGTTCACTCGTTTCATCGGCGAGAAGCCTTTAAAAATATTTCATCGTTTATTGCCGCTCGAGTTATAAATCCATTTATGCGAACGATGGATGGATGAATCTTTCTATAATTTTGCATACATTTTCGAAGACATCAATACAAAATTTCTCCGTTATTACCCCCTAAGATATTGACCTCGTTCACTCGTTTCATCGGCGAGAAGCCTTTAAAAATATTTCATCGTTTATTGCCGCTCGAGTTATAAATCCATTTATGCGAACGATGGATGGATGAATCTTTCTATAATTTTGCATACATTTTCGAAGACATCAATACAAAATTTCTCCGTTATTACCCCCTAAGATATTGACCTCGTTCACTCGTTTCATCGGCGAGAAGCCTTTAAAAATATTTCACCGTTTCTTGCCGCTCGAGTTATAAATCCATTTATGCGAACGATGGATGGATGAATCTTTCTATAATTTTGCATACCTTTTCAAAGACATCAATACAAAATTTCTCCGTTATTACCCCCTAAGATATTGACCTCGTTCACTCGTTTCATCGGCGAGAAGCCTTTAAAAATATTTCATCGTTTATTACCGCTCGAGTTATAAATCCACTTATGCGAACGATGGATGGATGAATCTTTCTATAATTTTGCATACATTTTCGAAGACATCAATACAAAAGTTCTCCGTTATTACCCCCTAAGATATTGACCTCGTTCACTCGTTTCATCGGCGAGAAGCCTTTAAAAATATTTCACCGTTTCTTGCCGCTCGAGTTATAAATCCATTTATGCGAACGATGGATGGATGAATCTTTCTATAATTTTGCATACCTTTTCAAAGACATCAATACAAAATTTCTCCGTTATTACCCCCTAAGATATTGACCTCGTTCACTCGTTTCATCGGCGAGAAGCCTTTAAAAATATTTCATCGTTTATTACCGCTCGAGTTATAAATCCATTTATGCGAACGATGGATGGATGAAGACATCAATACAAAATTTCTCCGTTATTACCCCCTAAGATATTGACCTCGTTCACTCGTTTCATCGGCGAGAAGCCTTTAAAAATATTTCATCGTTTATTGCCGCTCAAGTTATAAATCCATTTATGCGAACGATGGATGGATGAATCTTTCTATAATTTTGCATACATTTTCGAAGACATCAATACAAAATTTCTCCGTTATTACCCCCTAAGATATTGACCTCGTTCACTCGTTTCATCGGCGAGAAGCCTTTAAAATTATTTCATCGTTTATTGCCGCTAGAGTTATAAATCCATTTATGCGAACGATGGATGGATGAATCTTTCTATAATTTTGCATACATTTTCGAAGACATCAATACAAAAGTTCTCCGTTATTACCCCCTAAGATATTGACCTCGTTCACTCGTTTCATCGGCGAGAAGCCTTTAAAAATATTTCATCGTTTCTTGCCGCTCGAGTTATAAATCCATTTATGCGAACGATGGATGGATGAATCTTTCTATAATTTTGCATACATTTTCGAAGACATCAATACAAAATTTCTCCGTTATTACCCCCTAAGATCGTTCACTCGTTTCATCGGCGAGAAGCCGTTAAAAATATTTCATCGTTTATTGCCGCTCAAGTTATAAATCCATTTATGCGAACGATGGATGGATGAATCTTTCTATAATTTTGCATACATTTTCGAAGACATCAATACAAAATTTCTCCGTTATTACCCCCTAAGATATTGACCTCGTTCACTCGTTTCATCGGCGAGAAGCCTTTAAAATTATTTCATCGTTTATTGCCGCTAGAGTTATAAATCCATTTATGCGAACGATGGATGGATGAATCTTTCTATAATTTTGCATACATTTTCGAAGACATCAATACAAAAGTTCTCCGTTATTACCCCCTAAGATATTGACCTCGTTCACTCGTTTCATCGGCGAGAAGCCTTTAAAAATATTTCATCGTTTCTTGCCGCTCGAGTTATAAATCCATTTATGCGAACGATGGATGGATGAATCTTTCTATAATTTTGCATACATTTTCGAAGACATCAATACAAAATTTCTCCGTTATTACCCCCTAAGATATTGACCTCGTTCACTCGTTTCATCGGCGAGAAGCCGTTAAAAATATTTCATCGTTTATTGCCGCTCGAGTTATAAATCCATTTATGCGAACGATGGATGGATGAAGACATCAATACAAAATTTCTCCGTTATTACCCCCTAAGATATTGACCTCGTTCACTCTTTTCATCGGCGAGAAGCCTTTACAAATATTTCATCGTTTATTGCCGCTCGAGTTTTAAATCCATTTATGCGAACGATGGATGGATGAATCTTTCTATAATTTTGCATACATTTTCGAAGACATCAATACAAAATTTATCCGTTATTACCCCCTAAGATATTGACCTCGTTCACTCGTTTCATCGGCGAGAAGCCTTTAAAATTATTTCATCGTTTATTGCCGCTAGAGTTATAAATCCATTTATGCGAACGATGGATGGATGAATCTTTCTATAATTTTGCATACATTTTCGAAGACATCAATACAAAAGTTCTCCGTTATTACCCCCTAAGATATTGACCTCGTTCACTCGTTTCATCGGCGAGAAGCCTTTAAAAATATTTCATCGTTTCTTGCCGCTCGAGTTATAAATCCATTTATGCGAACGATGGATGGATGAATCTTTCTATAATTTTGCATACATTTTCGAAGACATCAATACAAAAGTTCTCCGTTATTACCCCCTAAGATATTGACCTCGTTCACTCGTTTCATCGGCGAGAAGCCTTTAAAAATATTTCACCGTTTCTTGCCGCTCGAGTTATAAATCCATTTATGCGAACGATGGATGGATGAATCTTTCTATAATTTTGTATACATTTTCGAAGACATCAATACAAAATTTCTCCGTTATTACCCCCTAAGATATTGACCTCGTTCACTCGTTTCATCGGCGAGAAGCCTTTAAAAATATTTCATCGTTTATTGCCGCTCGAGTTATAAATCCATTTATGCGAACGATGGATGGATGAATCTTTCTATAATTTCGCATACATTTTCGAAGACATCAATACAAAAGTTCTCCGTTATTACCCCCTAAGATATTGACCTCGTTCACTCGTTTCATCGGCGAGAAGCCTTTAAAAATATTTCATCGTTTATTGCCGCTCGAGTTATAAATCCATTTATGCGAACGATGGATGGATGAATCTTTCTATAATTTTGCATACATTTTCAAAGACATCAATACAAAATTTCTCCGTTATTACCCCCTAAGATATTGACCTCGTTCACTCGTTTCATCGGCGAGAAGCCGTTAAAAATATTTCATCGTTTATTGCCGCTCGAGTTATAAATCCATTTATGCGAACGATGGATGGATGAATCTTTCTATAATTTTGCATACATTTTCGAAGACATCAATACAAAATTTCTCCGTTATTACCCCCTAAGATATTGACCTCGTTCACTCGTTTCATCGGCGAGAAGCCTTTAAAAATATTTCATCGTTTATTGCCGCTCGAGTTATAAATCCATTTATGCGAACGATGGATGGATGAATCTTTCTATAATTTTGCATACATTTTCGAAGACATCAATACAAAATTTCTCCGTTATTACCCCCTAAGATATTGACCTCGTTCACTCGTTTCATCGGCGAGAAGCCTTTAAAAATATTTCATCGTTTATTGCCGCTCGAGTTATAAATCCATTTATGCGAACGATGGATGGATGAATCTTTCTATAATTTCGCATACATTTTCGAAGACATCAATACAAAAGTTCTCCGTTATTACCCCCTAAGATATTGACCTCGTTCACTCGTTTCATCGGCGAGAAGCCTTTAAAAATATTTCATCGTTTATTGCCGCTCGAGTTATAAATCCATTTATGCGAACGATGGATGGATGAATCTTTCTATAATTTTGCATACATTTTCGAAGACATCAATACAAAATTTCTCCGTTATTACCCCCTAAGATATTGACCTCGTTCACTCGTTTCATCGGCGAGAAGCCTTTAAAAATATTTCATCGTTTATTGCCGCTCGAGTTATAAATCCATTTATGCGAACGATGGATGGATGAATCTTTCTATAATTTTGCATACATTTTCGAAGACATCAATACAAAATTTCTCCGTTATTACCCCCTAAGATATTGACCTCGTTCACTCGTTTCATCGGCGAGAAGCCTTTAAAAATATTTCATCGTTTATTGCCGCTCGAGTTATAAATCCATTTATGCGAACGATGGATGGATGAATCTTTCTATAATTTCGCATACATTTTCGAAGACATCAATACAAAAGTTCTCCGTTATTACCCCCTAAGATATTGACCTCGTTCACTCGTTTCATCGGCGAGAAGCCTTTAAAAATATTTCATCGTTTATTGCCGCTCGAGTTATAAATCCATTTATGCGAACGATGGATGGATGAATCTTTCTATAATTTTGCATACATTTTCAAAGACATCAATACAAAATTTCTCCGTTATTACCCCCTAAGATATTGACCTCGTTCACTCGTTTCATCGGCGAGAAGCCGTTAAAAATATTTCATCGTTTATTGCCGCTCGAGTTATAAATCCATTTATGCGAACGATGGATGGATGAATCTTTCTATAATTTTGCATACATTTTCGAAGACATCAATACAAAATTTCTCCGTTATTACCCCCTAAGATATTGACCTCGTTCACTCGTTTCATCGGCGAGAAGCCTTTAAAAATATTTCATCGTTTATTGCCGCTCGAGTTATAAATCCATTTATGCGAACGATGGATGGATGAATCTTTCTATAATTTTGCATACATTTTCGAAGACATCAATACAAAATTTCTCCGTTATTACCCCCTAAGATATTGACCTCGTTCACTCGTTTCATCGGCGAGAAGCCTTTAAAAATATTTCATCGTTTATTGCCGCTCGAGTTATAAATCCATTTATGCGAACGATGGATGGATGAATCTTTCTATAATTTTGCATACATTTTCGAAGACATCAATACAAAATTTCTCCGTTATTACCCCCTAAGATATTGACCTCGTTCACTCGTTTTATCGGCGAGAAGCCTTTAAAAATATTTCATCGTTTATTGCCGCTCGAGTTATAAATCCATTTATGCGAACGATGGATCGATGAATCTTTCTATAATTTTGCATACATTTTCGAAGACATCAATACAAAATTTCTCCGTTATTACCCCCTAAGATATTGACCTCGTTCACTCGTTTCATCGGCGAGAAGTTTTAAAAAAGTTTAAAAAATATTTTTTTTATTATTTTTAAAATTTTTTTTAAAAATAATGGATTTATAACTCGAGCAGCAATGAACGATGAAATATTTTTAAAGGCTTCTCGCCGATGAAACGAGTGAACGAGGCCAATATCTTAGGGGGTAATAACGGAGAACTTTTGTATTGATGTCTTCGAAAATGTATGCAAAATTATAGAAAGATTCATCCATCCATCGTTCGCATAAATGGATTTATAACTCGAGCAGTCGTCGCGTGCGGTCCCTCTTCATTTTGCTCTGATGGAGAGGGGACTTCCCTGGTTCCCTGGACCCCCTCGTCTTACTACCAACTACTCGACAAGATCGGAATCCCCGTCTTAGCCGGCCTGGTCACCGTGGATGGATATGGCCGTTTGATGTTGGCTACTCAGATACCAGTTTCGCTAATTCTCAATTTGATTGATGATTCGATCGTGGTGGACTCAAGTGCAAGAAAGAAGTGTCACCCGTTCGTCAGGACTGCCTTCAGCTCCACGTAACCTCCTCTTTCTTCCTACGTCCATGGTCCTAAGAAAGATCTCGCCTATTCCTCCAGCAACTTCAAAGAAGATGGTCTGTGAATGGGAAGAAGACCGATCCTCTACCCCGACCCCAGCCGAAATGATCTTTCTATACTGAGAAGAATGATCCTGTCCCCTGAAACCACATCCTCACCAGATAGCGTTACCGCCTGATGTGATAAATAATTGAATTGAATTGAATCGTACGATCTACGATCTCGTACAGCGGAAGGCACGACTAGAGACCCATAATTACCGTGATAGTGAGAGGAGAGACTGTATCGCATATCGCTATAATAATATAGAGTAATACAAATGTCGCTATTACCACTACTAGCTCCTGTACTCCCTCCTTGCTTTGTCACGTTTAATCCTCCAAATTGAAACGCCATTGTACTCTCCATACCTTCATTAACTACTTATCTTCTGGCTCACCATCAAAATATCTCCAATTAAGCCCCTAGAAAGATGTGAGAATAGGCTCCGCCTCTCCCCCCTCTCTCCTCTCGTCTTCTCTCACTCTCACAACAGTCGAAGCGCGTGTGGTTTTAGAGGTGTAGCTCGACGCAGAGATAAGATATCGACCTAAATCCAAAAGATTTGTCTTAGTCAGACATGTAGGTACATTTTGACACTACATTCTACCCTAGTCAGCCAATTCCGCTGACCACGTTGTGGTCTCTAACCACTTGAGATCTGTATTTAACTGCTACACATTTGCTTCAATTGAAAGACGAGTATCTTTATCGTCGAATCCAATATCACTCGAATGGACGTCACAAATCTGACTGTGACAGACACAGCGGCGACTAATCACACTCAGCACACACAAAAGTCTCGATCAAGGGACGGGCAAGGGGGGAGAGGAGAGAGGGAGGGAGAGAGAGAGACGGAGAGAGAGAGAGAGGTGATCTTTGATCTCTGCTCTTGGAGCTCTAGGCTCTTCTCTCGCTCCTACTTCTGCTGGACGAGCGGCTTTTCGGCGAGGTCTGTAATGGGGGCGGAGTTGGGGGCGGGGTCGGGGGGCGGAGTCTCTCACCCGCGGGCACGTGACGGTCGACTCCATCTTGCACGGCGTTCGCTGCAGCGGCGTGTAGGCCGACAGCGAGGAGTAGTCAAAGTGGGAGGAATTCTGAGCGGGGGTACTGTAGCATAAGCAATCGAGAACCGAATACAGTATCCGTACCATACAGTACCTGATGCTTGATCTCGGCCCATCCGGCAGCCATGGAGATCTCGTTGGCGGTACTCACATTCGACGACGGCCCGGTGACCTGACAATATCGATTAACTCTCTAGGTTATCAATAATCATGCTACAGTAACCAGGCTACCGGAACAGGATTACTGTAGGAGGTATACGGTATTCGTCTCACATCAGTCGTGATGCCTGCCTCCTCAGCCATCGATATCTCGTTGGCGGTACTCGCGCCAGTCGTCGGACCCGTAATCTGAAGGATTGCATCATCATTAGTCAATCACGCGCTACAGTAATTCATGTACAGCACTCATCTATCATACAGTACTCAGCAAGAGTAAGGCAGGCCGTTACGTGAAGCCATGGAATGTTCTGCTGCACCCACCGTACCCAGCAATCGTACAGTAGGCGCTACAGTACCCGGCAACATAACAGTATCCCTCGAGAGTACGGTAGGTGCTACAGTCCTCAGGAAGACTACAGTACCCTCACAATAACACGGTAGCCGCTATTGTATGCCTACCGTAGTCATCATCTCGTCTCCTCTGACTGCCGTCTTCATCTCCTCCTCAATCTCTTCTGTCGTCACTCTTTCTACAGTATACTCTCCTACACTCGTGCTCGGACTGGGCGCGACGCCACCCGCAGCGTGCTGAAGAGTGTACGTTATTGAGAGGAGTACGGTATCGGTATCTCCCGGTATCGAAAGGTACGGTAGTATCTACCGTAATCTCTAAAGAATGCTGTAGAAAACGAATAAAGTATGTACACTGCATCCACCGCACTTCCATTTTCATGAAGTACTATAGGAAAAAAGTACGGTAAGCCTACTGCATCTAGCGAATTCAGTTTTCTGAGTAAGGGGCGGTGTTTCAAGTGGGCGGAGTATACCACACCGTACTTCTGATACAATGCGGCTACCGTACTCCTCCATAAGTGGCAGAGGCGGCTCACTACCGTACCTTCTTCCTGTCGATAGCGCGTGCTGCGAGCGTGAGACACATCTTGTCGAGCGAGTTGTTCATGCTGTCCAGCTCCTGCTCGCGCACGTCCAGACCCCGCAGCAGATTGTCGATCTGATGAAGAGGCGGAGTTTATCGAGTGGGCGGAGCCTCACGGAATGGGCGGAGTCACACCTCGGTGATCTCCTCCTTGATCTCTCCCAGCGAGAACGAGATGCCCATCATGGCGGACGTCAGTTGATGAGACGTCTTCTTTTCCACCTCAAAATAGTCATTTATTTCAAAACCGGGAAATAAAAGGCGGAAGTTCAAAATGCACACACCTCTGCATGCTTCGCTTCGGCCACGGAGAACGCCCATTTCGTCTCGAAACTCTTGTTGGGCTCGCAGTCGCGCGGACGTCTGCAATGGGGGCGGAGATTTGAAATAGGGGCGGAGTTTGGAGTGGGCGGAGTCTCGAGGAGGGGCGGAGCTTCCGTACTTGGCTAGATTCTCGTGGAAGCGCGTCGATCGATCGTGCTCATTGTAGAGGCTGCCGATTATCGAGGGGTTGCTGTTGGCGCCGCTGGTGTTGAGATTATTCTGCAATGGGATACAGTAGATTCAGAGTACGGTAAGTCTAGGGTAAATGATCTGAAGGGTAATACGGTAGGTCTGTGGTACGGTGTCTGGAGGCCTGAAACCACCCTATCTGAGGTTTCAGGCATCGTAGCCGAAGCATCGTAAGGTAGATTCCAGAAACAGTATCTAGAGGTTACGGTACCTGAACGATCGGTTGTGCTGCCATGCTCCGGGGTACTGTAGGTGTGTGTGGGATGTGGTGTGGTGCGGGATACGGTGGCGATATTGGAGAAAATGGAACGGGCGACCGCCCGGAGAGAGCGGAAAACGTAGAAATGAGGGAATGGAGAGGAGGAAAGGGAAGAGACAATAGAGACATAATGGAGTGCGCATCTGCAAGAGGGAGATAATTGAATTGAGAGATGAATGGAGTATGAACTATTGATTGATTTATGCAGTATTGATTGGAATTGACCAACCACGTCAGAACAAGTTGAACCGAGGAGTGAACACACGTGACGTCAGATCTAGATGATCAGTGCGCAGTTAGCAATCTCCTGTGACTACCGTAGTTCCTACCGTACTCCTCATGGACATTTCCTGCCAAAAAGATCAGCACGAACCGGTTTCAGACAGAGTCGGCATGCGAAATGAAGCGTTGAATCGCCAAAAACTCATGTGTTTACTCTTTGAAATCTCAAACAATGTCATTCTCTCATTTACATCTGTTCTACATTTCCATAATCTCTCTCGTCTCTCGATCTCCCTTCATTTCCTCCCCACGCTTCTCGCAATGGCGGTCGAACAGGTAGATGAGTCGACCAAGGCGTCGGGTCTCAGCCGCGAGGGTGGCGCCAGTCGCGAGGGTGGCGCCAGCCGCGAGGTTGGCGCGAGCCGCGAGCCCATCGCCGAGGACGACACGCAGGGCACCGGGGCGAATACGGGCGGCGCCGGCGCCAAGAAAGCGTCTGACTCTGGCAAAGGTGAGATGATCTTTGATCTTTTTGGCACCCATTTTTCACTATCGACTCTTTCGTTCCGTTATTGTCCGCATAGAGTGTACCAATGTTTTTTTTATAAACTGTGATAGTGAATGCTGATCGATTATGATATCAGAAGTTGTTAGACGCGATGTTTTTCAGATGATAAATCTATAGAAAATAGTTATTTTCGACAAAACCTACATTGTCAAACCGCTTTAGATCTGTCAAGTTTACGACTAGAGAACCCTGTCCAAACTCTCTTCTTGTAACTTTGGTTTCACCATTGATTATGCTAATTAGTGTCGTTGGTCTTTGATCTTTATCGTCTTCTTTTCAGGTTCCAAGGATGTTGCGCCCCTAGACTCGATTCGCGGCGGCGTCAAACCCGTGCAGCCAAGATCCGACTCCAACAAGGGTACGGTATCCTTTATATTATTGACCCAGTGATTTGATGACGTCGATTCCATAACGATGTTCGAGGTCTCTTGTAATTGGAGCTTTGTGTTGTTAAGCAAATATGTTTTTGCGTATCGTACGCCAATAACACTCTGTACAAAGGTGTGGCACTGTGTGGCACAGTGTGGCACTTTTTGGCACTTTTTAGCACTTTCTGATTTTCGCCTCGAAAGAAGCGAATTTTGTGGCATATCTTGTTATAAACCGTTTCCTATCAAACTTTCCTCTAACATAGCACAAAAAATTAAAATTAATTAATTAAAATAATTAATTTAGAAGGATTCAATTGCAAAGGTCGAAAAATAAAATCAGTTGTCAATCGAACCTGCTTCAAGCGTTGATTACGGTGTTTAACGCGATTGAGCGTGATTGACAACTGATTTTATTTTTCGACCTTGGCAGCTGAACCATTCTAAATTAATTATTTTAATTAATTAATTTTAATTTTTTGTGCTATGTTTGAGGAAAGTTAGATAGGAAACGGTTTATAACAAGATACGCCACAAAATTCGCTTCTTTCGAGGCGAAAATCAGAAAGTGCTAAAAAGTGCCAAAAAGTGCCACACTGTGCCACACAGTGCCACACCTTTGTACAGAATGTTATTGGCGTACGATATTTTGTTGGTGAATTGCTGATCCTTGATCTTTCTTCCGTCACTAGACTAGGCAATCTGTAACCGCGATTCCGCCCTTTTTTTAAATGGCTGACAATGATCTTTGATCTCTATGCTCTTTTCCTCTCAGGATCCGGCCTCGTCAAGAATCTGGGCGTCGATTCTCAGCCGTGCGTCGTCGGCGATCGAAAGAAATCGGCGGCGCCTGATAGCGCCAGACGCGCGCCCGAAGCACAGTCGGCGCCAAGGAATAGCAAGAAGGCAACGTGTTCAATTCCAATATTATTCTCAGATCAATTAAACGTGGATTTATTTATTAATTGTGTTGTATTCAATTAAATTTATAAATGTATTCAAGGGAGGGACGCCCAAAGCTGCGCGGTCGGATGACACAGAGGCCGGCACGGTGCAGGGAGTGAGTTATTTGTAACGATCAAGGATCATTTACTATAATTGATTCGTTCATGGTTTATTCCTATACAGGCCTTGCATTTTGGGTTTTAAAAGATAGACTCGAAGACCAGTGGTCAAATATAATCTGATTTTCCGTGTTCGTGCCTAGTTGTGGCTTTTCTGTAAATGGTTCAAAGATCAAAGATCAGTCTGAACTTCCTGATTAGTGCCTAGTTGTAGGACATGCAATTTATGAAGGGTTCAATGATCAAAGTACTAAGATCAAAGATCAATACTCCCTCCTTTACAGGAGGAGGAACCAGAGGCGTATCCGGGACAGGACGCCGTCCAGCAGTGGCGCTTCCTGGAGAAGTCACAGCGTGAGTTTAACTTGACACCATGCCAACTGGGTACGTGTACCGTATAAATGTTTTTTCCGGGCACCGTGCCAACTTGTTCATGGCGCCGTGCCAACTAGGTCCGGCACGGTGCTCACTGGGCCAGGGCTCGGTATTTACTGGGCCCGAGAACCGTACCAACTAGGTCTTGGCACGGTTCCAACTGTGTCCGGCTACGGTGCATGCTGGGTCCAGGCACAGTGCCCAAATTAAATTTGGTACCGGTGCAAATGATCGATTGATTTTTCAGGAACGGGTGAGATGATGCACTTTCCCGTGGAGCCGCCGCCCGAGCAGCTAGTCGCCGATCTCGTGCACACTTATGTAAAGACGATTGAATTGACGATGGAGAGGAGATACCAACGAATCGTGAGTGCGCCCCGCCGAACCCCACCTACCGTACTCGACACTTCTTTACTTTTCCGAATCAGGCACCCGTGGTAATAGAGGGCGTCCCTCACTTATAATCTAGCTGCCCGAATCTAGCGATCACTCAATTAACTCGTATTGTCTGGTCCGGTAAAATAAGTGCCCACCGAACCACCTACCGTAGTCGCCTTTTTATCGCTACATGGCTGGACTAATAGGTAGGAAATGGTTGACAAATCGATAGCTAGATACTAGCCTTTGATATTTCATATTCCTTGGCGGAGAGGCTCGATGTGAAGGATCAAAGATCAAAGATCAAACTACAATATACCCGTTCAGAACACGATTCGTGTGGTCTCATTGCTTCTCTTCGTCCTCTCCATCGCATTCGTAATCAATTTCATCCAGATGCACTTCTCTAATGGCGACGATTTGTTCATTTTGAGTGAGATTGATTGATCTTTGATCTTTCGTCTTTGATCATCTTGTCTTCGATCCCTGCTGTTGGAGTCGAGACGAATGAAGTGCCAAAGCTCTGACAAACATGTTGCAGTCGGACTTGGGCAATAAAGACGAAGATTGATCTTTGATCTTTGGCTTTCCCAGAATTATTCATTGCTTTTTCCAGAACACTGGGGTCGTATGCGCGACTGGCCGATGTTCCTGGTGAGTAATATGTCTCGTGTTATCTATTATTGATCTTTTATCTCTGTCGGTACGAGGTGCCCTAGTGCACAATGATCGAATTGTCAGGAAAGTGTGTTTTCCCAGTTAGGAAATGCGCTTCGTAAACACTTTCCTGACAATCCTTTTCAAAACTTTGTGAGTGATCTTGAATCTTTGATCTCTCTTCAGTTTCCCCTCTCCATCCATCTCGTCTTCTGGCCCCTCTGCACTCTTGTTATGGTATTCGGTGTGCGCGACCTCTTCTTCTTCTCCGTCGCAGCATACTGTAATGTGGGTTACTGTAGATGATTGGTACTGTAATGTGGGTTACTGTAGATGATTGGTACTGTAAAGTGGGTTACTCTAGATAATATTTGATCTTTACCATAATCCCAAGTGTGGCGGGAACTCTTTTACTTGGCCCGATCGGTTCTCTGATATCGACTATTCTGAATGTAAGGATGAGCCTACTTATCGAAGCATACAATCTTTCCTGCAATTCTTTTAAAAAAAATTATGTAGTCGGAAACCATTTCATGTAAGCGCTGTGAAAATCGTGGTGTTCTGACCCACAGTGCACCGTCCCAACCTCAGACTGATGCTGCGCAAATTTCATGGGTGGAATTCCACCCTCTGAGGGTGGAAAACTCGTGTAACTCAACTCAAACTGAACGAAATCTCTCCAATCAAGAAGGAAAATGTTCCAAACGTGGCTTGCAATCCCTGTGTCAAGTTCGGAAGTTGTAGCTTCACTAGGAAAAAAGTTATGAAAGGGTGCATACAACTGTTTTGCACCTTGCACCCCATGAAATTTGCGCAGCATTACAGTCACCCCTTCACCTTCAGACTTACAGTACCCCTCAGAACTACAGTACCCTTAGTACTGGAGATCAGTACCCCCGTCACATCCTCAGACTTACAGTAACGCTTCCATTTTCATACTTATTGTACTCCTCAGAGTACAGTACTCCTCTGAGCTACAGTAGTCCTTCCATCTTCATACTTACAGTAACCCTCAGGGCTACAGTAATCCTTTTCAGCTCCTTCCTCTCTTCTCCATCTTCCTCTCCACGATTCTCATGCTGTATCTGCCGCGCACGGAGGAATTCGATGGTGAGTGAGCAGAGATCAAAGATCAGACCTCGGTACTTTTCAGTTAGCCGGAAGCCTCGCCCCCCCCCCACCTTGTTCATTCTCCCATATTACGATCCTGAAGAGTAGTGGTTACTGAGAATATAAAAACAAGGTTTCCGGCTAACTGTAAAAGTGTCCCAATCTCAAATATCATTGATGGCACATTCATCGGCAAAAAAAATACGGAAAAAATGTAAAACATCAATGATCAAAGATTCGTAACGATTTTCAGCAGGTGTAGCATGCATGAGTAATGATGCCAAAGATCAAACAGCAAAACCTAAGAAAGATCAAAGATCAAAAATCAATTATCAATCTTCCTTCAGGTCTTCTCGAGCACGCGATCGACGGTGTTATGAGCACTTCTCGCCATCTCGAAGACGGAAATTCAGAGGCGACCCGAGAGAGTAAGAATGACGTAATATTTCCTATGCGTGACGTCATCGTGTGATTTACGAGTGAGAAGGTCTTCTCACACTCTGATAACACGATGTCGTCATTCTTAGGTAATACTTCACTCGGGGGAGACAACCTTAGAACAGGTTGCGCTTGAGGAGCTTCCCAGTCAGTGCGAAAATGGCAAAATCCTAAATAGTGCGTGCTCCAAATTTGATAAAACTTTATTCAGAAAAATAAAAATTTTAAAAACAATGTTGCCTAGACATGACGAAATATTGCCTAAGGATGACGAAATATTGCCTATGGGTGATGAAATATTGCCTAAGGATGAAGAAATATTGTTTGAGGAGTGGCAAATGTCTACATGCGCGTCGTCGTCTGGTCCGTCCTGCAGAGCATGACGTGCAGCATCGTCTTTATCGTGAGTTTTGGAATAGTTCTATTAAAATAGAACTATTTCGAATTTCGAAAATGGCGCGAAATTATTTTCAAAAATGTTTTGATCTCAGTTGAACATGCGCTCGCTCACCGCCATCCGCTACTTCCACGGCCGGTCGTTCGAGGAGGGTGAGAGTGATCTTTGATCTTTGATTTTTGATCTTTGATATTTCTCCTTTGAGTTGATCTTTGAACTCTATTCTATTATTAACTAGAAATTGTAGTCTGTCAAAAAACTTTCACTTAATATATGATCTTTGATCTTTTTAAGACTATTTTATGATCTTTGATCTTTCTAAGACTACTTTCTCTTGGCATCTGATTCATGAGTTGTGTTTTCACCTTCACCTTGTGTTTCACATCTAGAAAGAGATTTCGAATGCGCTTCGTCGGTGGTTCGAAGTATTTTCCGAGATATTTTTTATTTGTATAGTCTGTATACAGTATACAGTATAGTATACAGTATAGACTTTTATTTCGAGAGAAAAAAATCAATAATTACAGAGCACCCCGAGGACTTTGTGAACACGGAGAGAAGTGCGCTGTTGGGACAATCGACTAAGAGAGTTCCGCTGACTTCTTACAAGAATATTGGTGAGTTTACTGTTTATTTCGGTCAAAAATAGTATTTCAACAGAAGCAAAGAAGATCTTTCTCAACCATTGAACAAATGTTTTGAATATAGTCTTATCCCAATGTGTGAGCGACATGGTCGATAAGGAACTCATACACATCTACACAGAAATCAATCACATTTGGGTTGAAGTCTTGAGAGAAGAGAAGAGGAAATGATAATAATGATAATAATATCAAATTAAAATAAATTCCAGCCGACACTCCTCGCAACAACACCGTCTCTCAGTCGCCTGCCATCGTTCCCGCGGAGGGAGAAGGTGAGCACGGCAATTATTAAAGTATTTTCGAAATTACGAAATTATTTTCGAAAATTATCATCATCTTTCCCTTCTTTATATTTCGCTATTGGAAAACTGCATGGCACGAGACTTTCAATTTATGAAATTCATCTTTTTTTATTTCATATTTCAGCGGCTCCTCTACTGCAGTGATCGATTGTGGTCGGGTGAAGATTCGTCGATTGCTCCTTTCTATTCCATCTCCACCCCTCATTTCCCGATTGTACCATATTCCCCCGTAGCTCGACCATATAAACTACTACTCACATCATCATCATCATCATTTTTATCGGGAACTGAACAACGAATCAATAAAGTAAATCGATTACAGTATCCTTGTGTATGTGAGTGTCTGCAGGGAGTGGATATTGGTTACGGTATGTATTATGCGTGATGCGATAGAGAGAATAACAGAGATAATGGAAAGAGATGAGGAAATTGATCAATATTAGGAGGGAGATTGGTTTCCAAATCTGTACAAATACGTAATCAATGAGAGAATGGCGAGAAATTAGACTCTGGCAAAGTTTGTGGTTGCAATTCTACAGATCTACTTGGGCTACAACGATCTATATCGATTAGTAAAAGGGGAACGGGAGAGGGTGGAAAATACAGTAAGCCGGGAGATGGTGTGATATGTATCGGGGAAACGGAAATGGTGCAGCGCGTGTGCGCTCGCAAGGCGAGAGATAGCGAACATCGTCGTAACGGCGAAAAAAGTGAACAATATCTGTCGGTTAGACCCGGTCGGTGTGCAAGTGTGTGGTGTGTTTGGTTGAGTGTGAGTAGTACGGTATATAAGCAGTGTGTGTGTGTGTGCAACACCAATCTGGTGTTTTGTGTGTGAGATACGGTAGCGCGATATTAGAAAAAAGTCAGTAAGCGTTTGGTTGTGTGAGTGTGCGGGCGCCGTTCTGCGCACTACTGGTGCTACAGTATACAACTTCTTGGGGGCGGCAAAAAAGCAGTCAGAATCGGCGCTCGCTACACTAAAATGATGCGCCGATAAAATGCGTGGCGTGGGGTGATAGCCGTAGAATTGGCAGTAGGTCCGGGTATTGCGTGGTGGTCAGAGCCGGGGCCGGAAAGTGCGGCGCCCGTCCGGAGCCGTCAGATCGGAATGGATTGCGTCAAGTGGGCGGCGTGCGCGCGAGCCCTGCTCTCCTTCTCCAGCATCTTACGCTCCCGCTCGATGCGCACCTGCAATTTGACGGATGAGCGATTTTACGGCTCGCCTATTCCGTAAACTATTTGACGGCTACTGTACAATTGTATTGAAATTAGACAAACCTTGATCATCTTGACCTTCTTCTTGATCAACGAGCGATCCGAGTGATTCTGGATGCCCATCGTCTGAAAGAAGAGGAGATCAAACTACAATCCAATATCGATCAAACTACAAAATACTCACTGCAACGAGTAATGTACAAATTACAATGCGTTGTATGGTATAAATCAAACTACAAAGATCATTAATGGATTTGCGATCTGGGAAAGATCAAAGATCAAATTACAAACCTTCAACTTGCTGCTGTCCAACTCGAGGAACTTGACGCCGTTGATCTTGTTGATCGTCATCTCAGGGATGTACCTACAGAAATAAAAATTTAAAAAAAATTTAAATATATCCCTTGAAATTTACGAAAAGACATGATTTCCTAAAAAAAACTTCCTAAAGCGGCGCGGTTGAATATCAATTTTGATTCCAGAAATTGTGGTAAGCAATTGATCGTTACCGTTGTCTGGCAAAGTTCGCAAAGGCAATAGGCAATGCGGGTTTTATCCTGAGCTGCATTGCGAAAAGGCCAGAAACCAGAGATCAAAGATCAAAGATCAACTCACTTGTCGAGTCCCATGGACACGAGCAGCTGGCAGATGTCGTCGACCGACCAGTGCAGCACCTGCAGCAAGAAGAATTAGAGTCAGTTGACAATGCTAATTGCAGTGTTAAGAACAGTAGTCCACAGTACAACAGTAGAACAGTAGTTTCCACCGTAGTCATTATTTTTTTAGTATGCTGTCTGCCACATAATATTTATTCGTACCTGCAGTCCCTGGATCTGATCGGCAGAGGCGCGCCAGAACTCGGACTCGTCTGCAAAGATCAACAATCATTCAACTTCAATTTCACAATTCTGACTCGTGCTTTGTTCAGGGTAAAACTCTATTCGTGCTATTATTCGATACGGATAAATTATGTGATCTTGTGTGTGATTTCGCAGATGATATATTCGCATTGATCAATATTTCAAGTAAATCAGAGATCGCATATAAACTACCACTTCCAATAATTGCATAGTCCCCCAAAGATCAAAGATCAATTAACGTACTAAGTGCGTATCGTTTCCTCAAGGGGAAGAGAAGTCTTCGATGGGCGGAGAATTTGTGTGGGAGGGCGGGCGAGGCGGGCTCACTCACACGGGGAATGGGAGAGTCACACGAAGAGGAGACCACTGACTAGAAAAGGAAGAGATCAAAGATCGATTTTGATTATCGATTGACGCGGTATTATATCGAAACTAGCATCCGAGACACATGTTCAGCAAATGCAAGAGTACGCATAACATGGTGGTAAACAAACAAAGTCCACTTTTTCTCTACCCAGTGAATGTCCTATATTCTCTAACTCTTGGTGTTCTTTCCATTTTAGGTTGCTCATTAGCGTATCCTCCGTAATACTGGTGTGAGTAACTTGAGGAATCAGAGATCAAAAGCCAATTATCGATTGATTTCTGTCGCAATGCCCGTATTTTAGGCGCTGTTGCATCCTTCTTATGGTTTCCTATAGGCGCGAAATGAAAGATCAAAGACCAACCCTTGTGTCGTCATGGTTCCATCCACTGTTGTACGAGGTGTCAGCGTCACGCTTCGAGTGAGACTTCACCGATGAAGGGGAGATCTACAATCGACATATTTGCAGGCTATTTCTATTTGTTCAATACTATCTATTGATTTTGGGTCACTGATAATGTCGAGGAAGTTATTTCTCCAATATTTTTGGTGATGTCTTTTTCGAGGGCGAAGCGAAGTCGAGGGGTAAGTTCATAATTTACTATTTTATCATCTCTTCTTCCGTATTAGTACCCAGTGTTTTCTTCCGCATTCAGTATTTGCGTCAGACTGTGTTCGTATCACAACATTATCGTGCGTCACGAGTAAAGAGGGTTAGCAGCCGTTCGATCTACCATGGAAGGTAAGCGTTTTATTTGATGAAAGGGGGAGAGAGATAGAGAGAGAGAATGCATTACTGCTATTCTGTACTCTAGTTCGACCCCCTCGCTTGCAACAACACTACGATCTTTCAACTTATGCTAACTTTGGTCTACAAATGTCTCGTGACGTCACAATCCAAAAGATGCAGAAATAGAATCACAGATAATAGAATCGCATCACATCATTACGCAGAGATCTACAGTATGACGTTCGAGTCTCTTATCGAGAAATGCGCCCGAGCAATGCCGACATCGCTTTCGACAATCTATCTCATGCAATTTTGTATTGGTTCTAGCATAATTCTGCGTTCGGGCCCTCGCAATGGCAAAAGTTTTCCTGGTATTCGCTGCGAAATCCTCTTTTTTCTATTCATTTATAAAATATTTATATTTAAATTACCTTAGTTGTCATCACTTTCTCCTCCATCATTGTCTCCATTGCCGTCTTCTCTCCGCCCGGTCGATAGGCTGCGCCCTCCGAGTGTGCTGCAGCTGTCGCAGCTGCTGCAGGTGCTGCAGCCGGCGACTGAGAGACGGAGGGAGGGGCGGCGGTGGGAAGAGGGGGCGGAGAGGAGGAGGAGTGGGACAGACGGGCTGCAACGTCAGATTTTGAGAACGATTACCGATTATGTTTCACTTCGTGTTGATATTGGTGCGAACGAGGCAAAAGTCACCAGTTTCGGAGGTTTTCACACAAAATTCATGGGGGAAAAGATCTACAAAGCAACTGAGCGACGACTTTAAAAGTCTAAAGATCGACTGCTTTCAAGCGAAGCCATTTTAGCGTATTATTTATACTCGTCGTTCGGCAGTCTAGACACTTTTTGACTCGATTCGGCTTAGTCGGTGAATCTCGTGATGGGTTAGACACTAGATCCTTAAGAGATGGACGAGAGGTGGACATTTCTTATTTTATAATGTTTACTATTTTTCTCACCTTTAGCCGCGGGTCCAAATTCCTCATCCAATTTCTGCTTCAAATCTCTCAATTCGCCTTTTCTCGATGCCAATTCTCCCTTTCTAGCTTCCTCCAGACTGTCTTCCAGTTCGTCGATGCGCGTCTACAAGATTGATCTTTGATCTTTAGAGTTTGAACTTTGATCCTTGATCTTTGAACGTCCAATAGCACAAGGAGATGCAGTTAATAGATATAATAGCCGTACACATGATTCCAAATCTACAGACAAACAGCACGGCGAGAAAGTGTGCCAAAGTGAGAGTCCTTTTCTATCTGACATGCTCTCTAACTCCAAACCCTTTTCTTGAGGCGTGGTCGGCCCGTGGAATGATGTGCGCAATTATAACTACTATTTTCCAGAGATTATAGAAGATGCATTTGTAGTTTGATCTTTGATCTCTTCTTCTCTCACCTTCAATGACGTCACGAGATTAGCATAGTGGGCGTCCTTCTCCTTCAGTTGCTCCACGTGAGTTTCCTCGCGAGAGAGAAGCTCCTTCTCACGCTCCTGCAGAGAGATCAAAGATCATTGGAGATAAGATAACTCAGAATTTTGAGTTGTTCAGACCATAGCATAGAGATTGAGCTAATCCATGTGGTCCAAAACTGAAGCAACTGGAAAAGTTGCATTCTCTAAGAAATTTTTAAAAAAAGTTACTCGGCTCGATAGGATATGTTTCGACTCGAATTGTTAATGCTAAAACTGAATGTATAATCAGTATGGTTAGGAATGGCTGTCAAAAATTATAATGCATGCCAATATATGTACTAAGCCATATCCCCACCTTTCCAAAGATCAAAGATCACCCTCCCCTCCTCTCACCTGGTAGTTCCTCAGCAGAGCATTCGCCTGATCGTACTTCCTCTCCAGTTGCGTGTAGTGTTCCTTGGTCGAATCGAGGACATTGTGCATCTGAGAAGTGGCAAACGTCGCCTGACGATTTATGCTTTGCGTGTGCCGATTAGTAAACGTCGACTTCACAAATCTGACCATTTTTCTACTGCGTGTGCCTTCTACTATTCATCGCCCTCACTATTCCCATCTTTGTCACTTTTCACATTGCGTGTGCCTCTCTAGTAATCGTCGTCCTCACCTGGTCGGCCTTCTTCTGCGACAGTTCCACTTCCAGTTCGAGGGCAGCGATCTTCGCCCGAATCTCGCTCTCCTCCATCGACATTGCGAGTGCGGAGGGAACTCGCTGCTGGTGGTGCTGAAGTGGTGTGGTCGGTTGGGAAACGTCGCCCTCACTATTCTCATTCCTGTCATTTTTCTCACTGCATGTGCCTCTTAGTAATCGTCGCCCTCTCACCTGCTGCTGCATCAGTTGCGGCAGCGGGGCGGCGACCGTGGGCGGGGCGGGCGGCTGTGTCGTCGGCGGGCCGTCCTCTTCCTGGATGGAGGAAGGAGATTAGGGAATAAACTACAGTAAAGGGAGATATAATTATAAAGATTTTAAAAATCACAAATTGCCCTGGTTGGTGGGTCGGCTAGGAACATGTATCGGTCGGCTAGAGGGCGCCCGCTAACCTGTCGACAAATGATACCGGTCCGACCATCTGAGGTTTCAAGCAATTCTAGAGTTCAAATAATAAACTACGATGATCAAATATTAAGGGTAAATGTTTGACAGACTACAATTACTAGTCAACAATTAAGAAAAGCCTAAGGAAATGGTGATCAGTGTTTCGGCCCTTGGTCTAGACACTGACCACCTCCCTGGGGGTGGGCCTCGTCAGTAGACAAGCCCCAGGGGCACGTTTTAAAGATCAAGATCAAACTACAAATATGGCACCTCATCGTCCTCCTCATCTTCCTCTTCCAGAGGCAGTGATCTCATTCTATCAGCAGCGAGCGATTGTTGTATGAGAGCGTGCACTTCGGAGTCGTCCAAAGATGGCTCACGACCTGCAGTAAAGTGGTCGTTCAGTGAAATCTTAAAAACATTTCTTCGATGATAAATTATGGTCTTAAAGAACTAAAAGCAATATTGTATTTGCAGTGAACCAGTCAGCAATGACCACTCGATGAAACCTATTCCTTTTTCGAATTTCGCCGAACATAAAAAAATATGGACTCACCAATGGTGAAATGTACTCTATTGGTCGTCGCTCTCAATGTCTCTGCAGCATACAACTGTGACACTCCCACCAGACTCTTCCCATCGACAGACACGATCTGGTCGCACACGTGGATGCTCCCGTCGCTGCAAAGTTCGCGAGATATTTTACGGTCGCACCATTTCCAGGTTCTCATCACTCCCTATTTTCCTTTTCCCAAATCCGTACTTGCCGGATCTGGAAAACAAACAAATACTAACCGATGCACGGCTCCTCCGGGAGTGATGCTCTTGACGAAGATGCCCAACTTCTCGAGACCGGAATCCGCACCGACGCCCATTCCTGAAGAGTATTCATATTTTTTTGTAAAAATAAAAAAAATATTTTTTTGGAATTCGCATCATTCAAAGTCATCACGCCCTCGTTGTGGAGAAAATCAAAGTGATGTGTCTCAAGAGTGAGATTAATGATCCGAAACGCGATATACATCAACACATGATTCCAAACCTACAGACCAGGGTTTAGGCGAGAGAGTATGCAAAAGTGAAAGAGTCCCTCTCTATTTCACATACTCTCTCTCACTCCAAAGGCCTTTCTGGAAGATTGAACGGCGTGTGGAATGATGTGATCAATCAAGTCTTCGCTTTGAACTCAAACGAATAAAAAAAATATCTCTAGGAGTTTTTAATTCCATATGCACAGAGCGAGAATCCCTCTAATTTACACTCTAATTTTCGTACACGAAAACAAGAGATCAGCTCTCTCATTTTTGCACGCTCTCTAAAATTAGAGTTTCAAATTCTCGCTCTGCGCAAAATGAGAGTTTTTTTTAAAAAAACACTCACCAATGATGCTCACTCCGAGACCCTCGCTGCCCTTGTCCAATTCGACCTCGAACAGCTCCATTCTGCAACGGAATCCATTAATTCAAGCAACTTTTGGCGCCAACAATCCAAATTCGAACGCTACAGTACCTCTCCAGTCGTCGCTCCAGCTCGTACTCGGCACAGCTCGCGACCGGATCGATATCGTCGTTCTTCCTATCGTAGTCGTCGACGGAATGCGTCGAGTACACCTGGAACGATTTATTCTCAGAATTTTTCGTTCCGTGCTATTCCGCATTCCGATCTGTCATTATCCGTTTCAATGATCACTTCCACAATTCGGGGGGGCAAAGTCCCTCTTTCTCCGTTCCGTGTGATTATTTGATCTCGTTTGTGTGCAAGGGAGAAATCGGGAGAAATTATCATATCTGTCGGGTCGTTTTCACTCTCTGCCCGAGAGAGAGAGAGAGAGAGAGAGAGATTGAGAAATCTGGAGCAGGGCGGTGACAGGATCGCATGATGGATTGCATGTGTCAACAAGAGACGATAAGGAAACTATGGGATCGGCTAGAGATGGAGAGATTTATCGAATCACATGTCATTCCAAATCTCCAGAGAGTGGTTAGCAAGAGATAGCGCACGAAAGTCTTTCTCGATTTTGCACGCTCTTTCTTCAAGGGTTGAGAAGCCTATGTAATGGTATGGATCGATATACCGATTTTAATATTGCGAGCAAATTTTTTTTTCTTCGACAGAGGTCAAAGGTCCCCGAAAACAAAGACAAAACGTCAATTGGGAAAGTGGAAAGCTGATCAAATATTATCCGGAAATTTGGTAGAAAGTCAACGCGAACCAGTCACAAATTGGCAGAGACTTTGTCTTTTTGCCCAGCCAAAGACGCGAAAACGTGTGAGCGAAAGATTGAAAATACGACGCCGCCAGATTTTAAAGAATCGCTTATTTACCAATGCTATTTCTCGCGAGTCCTTTCTGGAAGTTTTTCTTCGGTATTAAGTATCCTCCCAAAGATCAAAGACCAATCACTCACCGGAATGGGAGCGGTGCTGAAGGAAATCTTCCTATTCTCCAGTTCATGCGGTCGCTCGGGCGACAATCCTCGCATCGTCGCCATCAGTCCTACACGAAATGTCCAATTTTTTCAGAAATTTTAAGTTCTTGGCGGCAATTCAAAATTCTAATCATCTACCGTACCTTCTCCGTACATTGCCTCGCGGTTGCGCGTCACTCGAAGACCGCGCTCGTCGCTGCAATGGAGATGGAATGAGTTTCAGAGTTTGACAAATAGTTATTCGAGAACGCTATTTCGATTCGCTTTCGCGTTCGCCTTCCGTTGGAAAATACATAGAAAAAAAATCCAAAAAAAGCCCAATCAGTATAATTTTTTTTTGCAAGTGAAGATAGTAATGGCTGAACTAATTGATGATCATCTTAGTCATTGTCTTACATCAGTATAATTGATTGTCCTGTGGAATGGGCGGGAAAGATTTCCGTACCGCTCCTCTACCACTACAGTATCGTTTATCTAAGACTACCGTACCGTTCGGTGACTTCTACCGTATCCTCTTCGTCCTTTCTCGTCTTCACCAGCTGATATCTCGTGCCGCTCGTCGGCTCCTCAGCGTCTTCGAAACTGAAAATAATTCAAATTTAAATTCGCACCAACTGTCCAAAATCTTTGAAAAATCGGTCATTTGCAAGAGAATGTGAGTGCTGGTCAACCAAGGATGTAACTCTGTCGTGAGTGCACCCAGCACACATGCGCTATTAGTGAAAGGGAAATAAGGTGAGTATTGCGTAGTGATGATGCAATCTGTTACCGTCTCTTGTAGAAGCTGGCGTCTCTCCAGTATGGTTCGTAGTTGGTTCCGTTGCTGGCACCGTTCGGGGCCGACTTGGTTCCGCCTCCTCCTCCGTGGGTCGACGTTGACGATCCACCAGAGGACGATGAGGACAGCGGTCGGGCGTATCTGAGAGGGGCCAGAGGTCTACGCGAGCCGGGTTTGAGACTGGGCGCGGCGATCGATAACTCAAGCCAGACTACAGTACCCTAGCAGTCGCCTGAGTCGCTTCAGGAGAGAGACACCCATTGAATGGAGAGCAGTATGGTTGCTGCCAGCAAGTAGTATTGAATGTAGATAGATGGAGAGAGAGGGGGGAGGGGAGAAGGGGAAGAGGTAATCCGGGAGTCCGATTCCTCCAAATATCGAGCCATCTTATGCAAATGCGCAGCAACCACGCGCCAAAAGAGGTTCGGAAGTGAGGGGAAGAAAGAGTGATTGAAAACCAAGGAATGACGCATCAAGGAACATTTTGGAACTAGGAAAATGTTGATTTTTTTCGAAAATATCTTTTTCCGGAGTTCTAAAATGGTCCTTTCTAAAATTGACCACCCCTGCACATCCGCAGCGAGAAATATTTCGCAAGCAGAGTTTTTAAAACTCTGGACCCTCTCGTTTCCCACACTCTTTCGCTCACGACTATTTCATGAATAAATGAAAGGTGAATAGAGTAACTAATAAGCACCACTCGGAGAACTGAATCGACCCAGGAGAGAAACCCAACCAAAAGCTGATAGGATAGCAAGCAACAGAGGATTCGCACAAGCAATCAATCAATAATCACTACCGTAATCGAAAAAGCAACCGTACCCCGATATATCCGAGTTGTTATTGTTGTTCAGGGGCGGGCTTCCATTCGGCTTCCCGAATCGAATTCTGTCCAAATCCGACGCTAGCTGCTCAAAGTTACGAGACACCTGCAATAATATTACTTTATTTTCTATAATATTACTGTATTTACATAATTCCAGTTAAAGCATAAACAGTTTTGTTGATCTCTGTGATTCGCGTCACTGTTTTATTCAAATTATGCTGGGAAAAGTACGTGGGGAGGTCGGAAAGATGACGCACATAGAGACAGACGGAGAGAGAGAGCGAGAGAGAGAGAGAGAGCGAGAGAGAGAGAGAGAGAGAGAGATTTCAACTGATCTTCGCCTGGTCTGGGGCATAAATTCCGCGCTTTTCTATTCCGTTCTATTGACTCAGGTTGTGAGGGACAGGCGACGAGGCAAATATTTTGCCAATTTCGACCGATCTCTGAATTCACACAGACAGAGACGCCAACAAGTGGCCCGGAAAAGGAGTGTGTGAGGAGAACTGCTTTATACAAATATTAATAATACATTAGAGTAGAATTATATTTTTACGGCAGACGCGAATTACGATTTCGCATGGAGCGACGGAGAATTTGTACAAGTTTTACGGAAAATAATTTAGCGCTTTCAGACAGTAAATAAGATGTCCTACAATCAAAGCTAATTTAGTTTGAAAAAAATGCGGCAAAAGAAGTGGAACTTTGATACGTCGACCTCATTCCGTAATTTTGTTTTCAAAAAAGCAATTTCCTTGTCGTGCGTCATTGCTAGAGTATGTTACACACATCAATTATCGCGATCGGTCGATGAAAGAAACAAATACGTGTCAATAACAAAAAAAGTCCCATTTCAGCATTTTTACGTCCCCGAAACATTGCGCTTTTCAATGTGCAAGCAATCTAGGCATAATACTGCATAATAGTCACTCAATTTCAGTTGATAACCGTCTTACCAGCTAGCCCATCAGAAACAAGGCAATTAAAAGCTCAATAAACACATATAAATTTGTATTACTTCTGATACATATTTTTCCTTGAATACGTTTCCTTGATAAGGGGAGATCGAATATGTATAAATAATGTATTCAAAGCGATACCTATTGTACACACAATACATTGTGTATGTGCTAGCAATTCTGTATGTGCTAGCAATAAACAGCTGCGCCTTTCTGGTGAACGAAAACACAAGAGCTGCGTCACACGTGATATTTTATTTTTTCCTCATATTTTATAGTCCAGCGAAAAAAAATAAATTGTTAAAAAATCACGTATTGAAGTGGTAAGCACGTATTCCATGAAAATAATAATGCAAAAGTGTGCGGTGGTTAATTGCTCATGAAAGATTAGCATGTGAGAATAGGCTAGAAATCTATCACAAGATCTTATGATTTACGATCTCACTCAGGGCGGAAATCGTGTGGTTTACTTGCTCTAGAGAATTTGTAATTAGATGATTGCATGCTAATGAAAGGGACAAAAGTGGGGGAATGAGTTAGTTCTTCTTTCTTTTGCGAATTCACTCGCTTTTCATCCCGTTTATGGACGCTTGATCGGTTCACAGGAAATACGACTAGGAATCGATAGTCCTTGGGTACCGAGTGACGGTTTTTCGACTACCTTTTAAAATCGTCCCTCGGTTACAAAGACATATGGATTCGTAGGCTTATTTCCCTCTGAGCAATGACATGACAGGGGGATCAGGGGGTGGATAACCAGTGGCTCTCTCGTAAGTGACTCTGGACACAGGATGGATTCCTTCTCTCTAGTTGAAATTCGATCTATGGCGTGAGTGAGGGGGAGGCGATACACAAAAGGACTTGGTTGTTCGAGTGTACAGAGTCAGAGAGAGAGAGAGAGAGAGAGAGAGAGAGAGAGAGAGAGAGAGAGAGAGAGCCCTAGGGGGGGGACCGAAGGAAGGCCGTAAAAAGGACGGTGAATGGTTGGTAAACGAGAGGCCTTTTGAAGACTTCCTTCAACAAACCACCTGAGAGCCTTGTCACATATCGACAAGGAAGCACTGATTCAGTCGTCAGACTCTCTCCATTCTACACGCTCTCTCGTCGGTCAGGCGGTGAGAGAGAGCATGTGAAATGGAGAGAACCAGACACTTCCTCCAGATTCACCTGCTTCTACGATAAGAGAGAATTTAGAAGACCAGAACGATCTTTGCATTTTAGATATTTTCTTCGCGGGCCGGTTGAATTTTGCTTCTACGGTACTACAGCGCGAGCGATTAGAATAATGCTGCGCACTTTTTAGGGTGGAAAGTTCACATTTGAATTCCCGCAATTGGGTGTCTTTGCTCGGAGTGAAGCTAACGACTTTTATTTCGTTACTGGTGCGAAAATCAATTTTACACACAAGTAAATCAAATTTACTTAAAATATAAATATTCTCATCACTGGTCGGTTAGTCGAATAGTTTGCGACTGGACTGGGGTGGCCGAAAGGTTCCTTGAAAAAACACTATAACTATGTCAGGTAATCCTTTGCAACTTTCACTTAGCGCATCATTGTCAGGTCGAGAGGGGAAGAATCCCACCGGTTGTGCACCGTCGGTGCAAGGTGCACCCTGTCGGTGCACTCCAACTTTCCACCGAGCAATGTGCGTCGGATTCTGGCCTTTGCGTTCGGGACCTTTCAACAGAGATGCAGCATGCGCGACGGATTGATGTATACACCCTATAGGGTGCGGTATACCGCGCGTCGAACCCTACACCACACAGAGAAAAATGTATGTCATATATGGCTCCTGAACTGCGTTTGTATATCATATATAACATACAGTCTGTTATATACAGTAGCGCTCAAAAGTCACCGGACACTTTTTGAATCGGCTGTAATTTTTGAACCTGAAATGTTATCAAACTGAAATTTGTTGGGTTATATAGCAAATCTATCGGCGGTTATGGCACTGATATTTAAGTATGACGAAATTATCGATTGATTGCATAGTGATGACGCAATCGCGCCATACTTTTTCAGAAGACCATTATTCTTACATGCATTTTTTCCAGCCCGTCATACTTTTAGAGCATAAAGATTAGTAGACGGGCTACCACTAAAAAATGTTTCAAGTTGCTGCAAATTTGTACATTGGCTGCAGCCGTGCTGCAATTTCGCTGTCGCAAAATTGTATCTCTGGTTCTAGGCAAGCTAGAAACTCGTTCTAAGAACCAAAATGATCCTAGGGAGGATAGATAATGATTCTGGGAATATGATTAGTCTAGGTCAGCAATTGCCCTCAGGGCATCGAAAAATCGATTTTTTTCATGACCCATTTTCAGTCGATTTCAATTACAAGGGAAAAAATGGTAAAAATCTAATCTTTGCGTAGGTGTATTACAAATGTATCGTAGAACTGATGCCTAGCTTTTTGTAGGGTTGGCGTTTGTTTGCCGGGCGCGGCGATCGATTTTCGGAAGGACATACGATAGGCCACGCCCCCTTTTCGCCCGGTCGCCCCTACAGTATCGTAAACTTTATTCCGCTGGCTGTAACTTTTGAACCAGACGAGAAATCTCTCTGAAAATTTGACTGCATCTAGTACATGCATTACGGATACGATCACCCTTATTACGTCATAATTCGATTTTTCTTTATTGCGTAGTGATGACGCAATACTACAATGGTATTTCAGAGGCGATTCTTTGCTCGGAGAAAATTTTTCCAGCGATCATACGTAGAGTGGTGATAAACTACATGGAGAGACACTCAAACAAAATTAGTACCACATTCTACGGTTCCATACCGGACCAGTGCAAGATCTCAAAGTGGGTGTCCGAAAAAAAAGTTTTTCTTTTTCTAGACGTGCTAGAGGCTCGTGCTCAACTTCAAATTGATCGCAGTAGCATTCTAGTAGTATCCCCAAAATTTGACAATGATCGGCCAACATATGCCTTCAGTGCATGGAAATGTATTTTTTGTGTTTTTTTCTCGGTTTTTTTTGTTTTGAGGAAAAAGATTCACCCGAACATAGCATTATAAAACGCGAAAACGCAAGTTTCGTTATATCTTTGTAAGTATTAAGGCCAAAATACCCATTTGAGGAACTATTCGAGATAGACCTTGTTCATCAAAATAAAACGCAATATTTTTTTTTAATTTTCATGTACTGAAGGCATATGTTGGCCGATCATTGTCAAATTTTGGGGATACTACTAGAATACTACTGCGATCAATTTGAAGTTGAGCACGAGCCTCTAGCACGTCTAGAAAAGAAAAACTTTTTTTTCGGACACCCACTTTGAGATCTTGCACTGGTCCGGTATGGAACCGTAGAATGTGGTACTAAATTTGTTTGAGTGTCTCTCCATGTAGTTTATCACCACTCTACGTATGATCGCTGGAAAAATTTTCTCCGAGCAAAGAATCGCCTCTGAAATACCATTGTAGTATTGCGTCATCACTACGCAATAAAGAAAAATCGAATTATGACGTAATAAGGGTGATCGTATCCGTAATGCATGTACTAGATGCAGTCAAATTTTCAGAGAGATTTCTCGTCTGGTTCAAAAGTTACAGCCAGCGGAATAAAGTTTACGATACTGTAGGGGCGACCGGGCGAAAAGGGGGCGTGGCCTATCGTATGTCCTTCCGAAAATCGATCGCCGCGCCCGGCAAACAAACGCCAACCCTACAAAAAGCTAGGCATCAGTTCTACGATACATTTGTAATACACCTACGCAAAGATTAGATTTTTACCATTTTTTCCCTTGTAATTGAAATCGACTGAAAATGGGTCATGAAAAAAATCGATTTTTCGATGCCCTGAGGGCAATTGCTGACCTAGACTAATCATATTCCCAGAATCATTATCAATCCTCCCTAGGATCATTTTGGTTCTTAGAACGAGTTTCTAGCTTGCCTAGAACCAGAGATACAATTTTGCGACAGCGAAATTGCAGCACGGCTGCAGCCAATGTACAAATTTGCAGCAACTTGAAAAATTTTTTAGTGGTAGCCCGTCTACTAATCTTTATGCTCTAAAAGTATGACGGGCTGGAAAAAATGCATGTAAGAATAATGGTCTTCTGAAAAAGTATGGCGCGATTGCGTCATCACTATGCAATCAATCGATAATTTCGTCATACTTAAATATCAGTGCCATAACCGCCGATAGATTTGCTATATAACCCAACAAATTTCAGTTTGATAACATTTCAGGTTCAAAAATTACAGCCGATTCAAAAAGTGTCCGGTGACTTTTGAGCGCTACTGTATAACAGACAAGCGCAGTTCAGGAGCCATATATGACATACATTTCTCTGAGTGCAATCGGACGCACAAGCTGAAAAGTCGGAGTAGCACTCTCGCTTTGTGACGTGCCCTAAAGATGAGGGAGTGCACCAGTTTCACATTATGAGACATCGTATGTCATGTCAGCCGTTTGTTTACCAGACTAACTATTATTTATCCTCTTACATTCGAGAGTAAATAGCAAGATAAATATATTATTATTATTAGCGGTGCACGCTCTTAGCCACCCTAGTAGGGTTGCTAGATGGAATAATCCTATTCGCGAATAATGAAGGTTATTCGCGAGTAACAATGCATTATTCACGAAAAACTCTTTGTTCTCGCGAATAGAATTATTCGATCTATCATAACAACACTACACCAAGTCTGGACATTGCTTAATGCAATACAAAAGCGAAAGCGAAATCCATGGAGTTTGGCCGTTTCATCGTTTGATCCTCTAAAGAGTATTCGCATCAACAAAACAAAGATCCGCTAACGATCTATAAAGAGTGAAGAGTGTCTAAGAGACTAAAGAGTAATGCGCTGTTAAAATGACCAGTCGAGGAAAATATTTGAGTTTCCACGAGTCTAGAATTTGTTATAGATATGAAGTTTGTTGATTCTAAAAACCCCATAATCCTTTTGAAGTGTATATCACCTCTGGAAACCGAGATATGGAACTGCGTGAATTCAAATATTTTTCTCGGTCGGCGTTTGTTGCCTTGAAGATCACTAAATATATTTAAAAAAATAAATATACTATAGTACATTCTAAATGTAGCAACTACAAACGATGATAAAACTTAGAGGAAAAGGAAAAAAGAGGAAAAAGGCGTGAAAACGGCAATTGCTCCATACGCTTGACACACACATGTGGTGACTATTAGAGAGGTGGGAGTAAGAAAAGGAAGACAGAAAGAGAGAGAGAGAGAGAGAGAGAGAGAGAGAGAGATACTCGGTCTAGTAGCAGTCCGCACAACTTCCTTCCGAGTACCATTGTGAAAGAGGGGGAATATCATGAGCTCAGATTGGGAAGTGTGTCTATGAGAGAATTGAAACTTGTGTTTTTGTGTTGTTTTAGACGCGAAAGGCAGAGTGGAATTGTTTTGTCTGACGGTAAAGAATCATTTTAGAAATTTGTGAAACATATTTTAGCACTTCCATTCCTAAACAACATTGGGTACATGAAGAAGAATCCAAAGCTAATTGTAAAAAAACTTTTTTAATACTATGTACTTAGAGGCACTCGATGTGAACGGCAAAACTCACTCGGGCAAGCATAGTGGACACCTTTGGTGAGAAGAAGAAGGAGAAGTGAATTGGGACTGAGAAGTCTCTCAATCTGAGGGTAGAACTAAGAGAAGAGGGGAAGTCCTTTGGTGTCTTTTTGACGAACTCTTTGAAGTGAGAGACGTTCGCGGGGGAAATGAAACGACTTTCTTTCCTCCTTTCTCTCACTTCTCTCTCCTCTCCTTCCTTCTCTCACTTACAGTGTCGATGATCACATGTTGCTCTGCTATCTCTCTCTCTCAGTAAAACTTTGACGCCCCTCTCTCCGAGAGTTGATTGCTAGAGAATAACGGTACATTTTGCACAATCTCATCACTTTTTCAATGTTTTCTACGATGGGAGTGCAGAGAACGGAGTGATTTCTAAATCTACCATAAACAAGCGTAGATGGTTCCGGAAAAGATACGTCTAACGATGCACAGTAGTTTATATGTGCGTTTAGTGCAAAACAGTACAATCCAGTAAATACTGTGTAAAACACCACCTGTTGATGCGGAGAAACTCAACGAAATTTTTTTTTGGATTTTTGCCCAGAGTACTGTGCTGATCATTTCAGTTTGTGAACATTCCAATGAATTCTAAAAGTAGAAGTTCAATGCACTCCAACGATGGCACCTATCTAAATCAAATTGCTAAACATCTCCCCATAAATCACACGCCCACCACGGGAAATGATGTTGTGCGCGACGCAAACAAAGCGTTCCGCGCGTAACTTTTCGATTGCTACTGGCGAACATAAAGCCTATTGAAAACATCTCGAATTCGGAAGTCGCTAACGGCAGGAAGTGCGAGACAGATATATTGCATTCGATCCTTGATGTCTGAGACACTCGTTTCTCCCCCTCTCTCACGACTTTTTGTATACTTATGTGTGAGTAAGTGAGCAAAGCTCACTTTTCCATGTGCTTATTGTTGTTTTGGATAGAATATGAAGACAATTATAGAATCGCAGATCGGAATCAAGTGGTGGTGTTTGGTTTGTTGCCAGAGAGATAAGATATTTATGTTTTGTTAATTAGTATCGAAAGAGGGGTGGTTTGTTGAGGTTGACTGGAATAAATCTATTCTCAATGAATTTTTTTCACTGTTTATGAGTAATTTGTAGGAATTTTCATGATAGCGAAATCAGCTGCAGGGACTAAGATATCTCTCACTTGCGACAGGGGCGAGGTCGGACAGGCTGCAGCTGCTGCAGCCGGACTGCCATCTCGCAGCTGCTGCTGCAGCTGCGGCTTCGGCGGCAGCGGCGGCGGGCAGCGCTGCGGTCGCGGCGAATAGAACGACGGCAGCTGATAAAATCAAAGTTCCCGCTTACTTTACCAAAATATTAACGGCCCTGTCAAAATTTGTACTACGTTTAGTTTTTAGAGAAAACTTGGCGGGAACGGGAAAAAAATTGAATTGTTCTCACCTCCTGCTGCCGCTCGAGCTGCTCGAAGAGCGCCTTTGTGTGCGAGAAGCGCGAGCGCGCGTCGTCGCCCATCAGCTCGGACGCCGTGGCCATGTACCTGCGGATACGATAACATCAACAGGAAACGAGCGAAAAAAATAGAAATGAAAGAAGGATGATAGTTATGGTGACCACATTGACATATTACTATCATTAGATCGCCCTAAGTATCATGACACTTTAACAACCTACAATATATTTTTTCTGAGTAACAAAGGGCAAAAGGTAAACAAATGTATAAAGAGAGAGAGAGAGATTCATCAAAGATTCTTGGAGGGCATTCAGTCGTCGAGGCGCCAAATTGTTTACGGCCCAATGACTACTCGTCCAAAGTGTAGTGAGTAAGCGTGCGTTACTAATCCCAGCCGCTTGATGAGAGGGGATTACTTTATGACAGAGTAAGTCAGTTAGCGATAAAGTAGGCCAGTTATCGATAGCTTTACCTCGTTAACGGGGTTACGGTAACGACTATAATCTCAGGTTGCAATGTACGAACTGGGGCGTTATCCTTTGATAATAGAGGGGCGAGATATCACAATAACCGGGCGAGACTTCTCTCTCTCTCTCTGTAGAATATCTTCACTTTTCATAATCAGACTCTCTCGACTTCACGTGTTCTCTCACACTGTTTGACCCGGGATCTTTCTCTGCACTCTCTCCATCCGCACTTGTCTCTCGCCCGATCCGTGCCCTATAAAACGAGCGCCCGAGGGCTGTAATATGAGGATGATAAGAGGCGAGAGAGCAGCGGATGCGAGGACAGCGCAGAGAAAGAACCCGGTCAGAGCAGATGAGATAGCGTGCGAAATCGAGAGAGCAGAGGGAAAGTTGACGGATTGTCATTGATAATTGCGGATGCCGCACCTGTCTCTCTTAGTTTTGCACGCTCTCTCGCCTTCTGTCTCTGAAATTCCCCGATAACACAGAAAGAGAACGTTTATAGGAACTTTGCGCAACAGAAACACAAAGTGGAGATGATATCTATCAATCAATAACATACATTTATGCCCCTTTATCCTTAAAGGGACCTGGCACTGCAAATGAAGTAAATTTCAGATTAAAGAGAATTTTATTTTGATTCGAAAGCAAAAAATCACATATTTTTACGATTTTTTTGAAATTAGTTATGAATTTTCAAAGATCCCATTTTTTTGCTGGAATGCCCCAGCACTACTGTGTTTAGCGGCTAAACACAGTAGTGCCGGGGCATCCTAGCCGAAAATGAGATCTTTGAAAATTCATAACTAATTTCAAAAAAATCGTAAAAATATGCGATTTTTTGCGTTCGAATCGAAATAAAATTCTCTTTAATATGAAATTTACTTCATTTGCAGTGCCAGGTCCCTTTAATGAAAAAAGCGCACCGTTTCCGGAATTTTCATGGATTTTCTGGAAAAATCGAAGCGGTCTGCCAAAGCAAAATTAAGTTGAATAATGTATCACCGAAATTTAAGAAATGCTTTTAGAGAGTTTCTGAGTCACTTCGGGAGGAACAATAGTACAAAAATATTTTACTTTTTAAATCAGATGCAAAATTCCATGACTATCTCAGCCACATGCTCACTTTTGAAGAAGATCCCATGAAACATACCCAATCGCAAAGGAAAAATCACAAGAAGGTTACAGTCAACTTATGTCAAAATCCCGGGATATAATCGCTAAAACCGAGATAGCTTTCTAAAAGAGCATTAGTATTTATAACCCTGGATTTTGATGAGAAATAAGTTTTTGTTGTTGTAAGCACCAGTTAGCCAATCGATAAAGCGAACACCGCCAAGTATATATGTCACTACACTCGTACTAACAGTTTCCGGTTACTTCCGGGGGCGGGAGATTTAAATGTAAACACGATCTTCCGTCCGATGGCAGATTCAGTGTGTGAGAGGAATAGAAGACTCGTGAGAGAGAGGGTCAATGACAAGGGAGAATAGAGCAGAAAAGGGAGAGAAGAAGTAATACAAAGAAGGGTCTGAGGGGGTGGTGATATCAAGTATCCTTGTTGATTGGATAATAAGAAAGGTAAAGGCGCTGTCAGGGACGGCATCTCTTTTTTTTAATTTAGGGTAGATGCCAAAAATTAGTAGGCTTAAATTAGGCTTATAAATTAGCAGGTTTATAAGTATAATATAATGTCCATTAATGATTACTACATCTAGAAATATAAACGTCGGATCGTATAATTGCCTATGAATGACGCAACCTCGAGTGAAATCGTACTAAAGCGCATGAGCACACGCGAGATTGGGAGGAGAGAGGGGGAGGCCAATCATAAGTGATCGCATTCATAAGTGAAAGGAGGCCCTCGGGGGTCTCTGAGAGAGAGAGAGAGAGAGAGAAGGGAGGAGAAGGGAGGAGACACTCTAATGATAGCAAGAACTGTTGAATCGGGGACGAGTCTTCCACAATAAGGTCGATTATAGAGTTGCACTCACATTTCCAAACAAAAATAGTGTCTGCTCAAACTGTCCAAAAACAAATTATAGTGAGGCACACATAATTCCTTAGATTGTGCAAAAGTGAGAGAGTTTCTCTCTCGAATTACCACGCTCTCTCACACCGAACTCCTGTCTGTAGGGTTTACTGGCATATGAAATAATGTGGGCAGAAATCAGAAGCTTGAGAACACTGGCTGTGCTATTTTCCACTACAACTTGGCTCCATTTGCGGCTTTTTCTTCTGTTTTGGCTCATATTTTCGATGGTGGCAACGATAAAAATGTGAGTTTCCCACACATGCGCCGAATTATCTGCTGCCCGCATCTCTCTTGCAAGAATGAGCGGCACTTGTCAGAAGAGAGAGAGAGAGAGAGAGAGAGAGAGAGAGATTGTTGTGTGGTCTCGTGTTTGATGTGTGTGAGTCTAGACCAGAGGGGAGACAGAATTGCTCCTTTTATGGGAGACTACCGTATGACATCATTATATGCATACAAGAACAAAGAAACGGGAAAAATACGAATTCGTAATATTATTTAATTCTACGTACAAATTACCACAAGCAGTAGATATCATGTTTTCGTTCATTTCGCAAATCCCAGTGTCGAACTCAACGCGCTACCATCTGCTTCTCTCTCTCTCTCTCTTTCTCTCTCTCTCTCTCTCTCTCTCTCTCTCTTTCCTTGTAACCACAAACACGACTCATTCATTTCCTCCCGTACAAATCGTCAACGCGTCGCGCATCTGTGATTGATCGACGTTGTTGTGAAAGAAGAGAGAGAGAGAGAGAGAGAACGTTGCCAGTGGGAACAAATGAATGGTGAGAAGGACAGAAGGACCTGTCAGGCGGTGAAAAGGTGCGACTTTGGTTGATGACGTTTGCGTAAATTTAAAGGGACCAGGCAGCGAACAAAAACAGAATTTAAATTTTTATAACTTTTTAATGATCTTTACTCACTACGATCGAATGAAAAATTAAGAAAAAATTAAATTTTTAGCATTTTTTTACAATTAGTTATTTTAATTAGAAATTAGGCCCAGGAACGGTGCGTCGCCTATTTCCGAAAAGACAGAAAGCAATATAATTTGGTCGGAAGATAATATTTTGATTTGAAAAGAGGAATGTTGGGGTTTTCACCACTCCCAGTCAAAATGCGCACAACCACAGTTCATCAAAATATCTGGTTTTAGAGAATTGAATTGTGGTGTAGTCACTACCGTAACCTGCTGTGGAGAAAAAGCGAAACTTTGAAAAATCATAACTAATTTCAAAAAAAATCGCAAAAATATGCGGTTTTTAGCATTCTTCCGGGGACAGGATTTTCTTTTATTTAAAAATAACTTATTTTTTCGTTGCCTGGTCCCTTTAAGTAACACACAGAAAGTGAATGTCGTTAGAGACGCCACAAAAAACCATTCTATTGGTAATAGGGTGCATGTTTAGTTTGAGTCTAATTTGGCAGACTGCCAAGAACGCCCCACAGGATTCAGCCCCAGTGCGCAATGACTCCCATAGTCTGACAGCCGTCGCGCGTCTCTCTCTCCCTCTCCACTCTCTCCATTCCACACACTCTCTCTCGTCAGTCAGAGTAAACGAGAGAGCACGCGAATCGAAGAGAGCGCAGAGATTACGACTGTGTAAGGAGCACGTAATCCCGTCGAGTGATTGACGATTGAGAGATGATGCCAGAGGGGCGATTTATGTTATTCGAGAAACGAAGGAAAATTGAGGAATTCGGGAAAATTATTGATGAAAAATATTGATTTCGGACACTTATGAACACTGATTGGAGCATTAGATAGACAGAGAGGAAATAAATAGACAGAGAGGAATCCAACTAATTTTGCGAATTTAAAGGAGAATGAGTTTTTCAAAGGACTCTTTCCAATTCGCTCACTCTCTAACATCGATAGGGTATTCAGACACATTGTCCACTTCATTTTCCAGTTTCGATGGTAATGTCCAGATAGAATCGGGCATATTCCACACCCGTAGGAAGTGAGTCTAATGAAGACGAATTTAAAAAAAGTGGTATGAGCAAAAAATGATGTCTGACTGATGTGAGAAGGGCGTTCAATTTAAGAAATGTGGCATAAATCAAAGAGACAATCGTAAATCATTGGGTATGAGAGTGGACATCAGAAGCAGCGGCTCGCATATGGCAGTACAAAGGACGGCGAGAGATCGTACGAGTCTCGGAGAGTGGGGCAGAGAAAGAAAGAGACGGCGAGAGAGTGTGTGAAATGGAGAGACGGAGGGAGGGGCGGATTCCGAGCGGGAGATTAATTGAATTAGCGCGCATTGCCCAAAGGGGACGAGCGATGAATGAGAGAGGGGACATGAGACAAGAGAGAGAGAGAGAGAGGGAGAGAGAGAGAGAGGAAATACTGAATTTAGACACATTATTCCATGTCCAGGCAAGCCTCCAGAAAGGGATCATAAAGGGGCGATAGAGTGTGGAGGAGTGAGAGAGTTAGTCTTGAGGCAAACTCACTCACTCTGACCCCTTTCTGGATGCCTAGTCGGTCTGTGGAATGATATGACTGAGACCGTTTGATCACTTCGAAAACTTTTTTAAAAAATAATTTACTCACTTCTGGCTGCTTCTGCTCAGACGTCGGCCGACTTTGCTAACGACCGTAAGTTTTTCGTTGATTCGTTTCGTTCGTGTGGGGCTGCAAAGAGCGGAGAATTAGAGTGCAGGGAGCAAACGAGCGAAATCAACGGAACGAGAAAAGAATTGGAGGAGGAGAAGAACAGAGGTCAATGGAGCTAATGAAGTGAAGAGTTTGGAGGACCACAAATCGGGTAGGAAGGTACACTTGCCACTATTTTCTTGGAATAGAACATGCTCAATAAAGGAACGGAATGTTGCTCCTTTGTTTGCATATCTCTAAGATATTCTGTCCAAAAATGTATTTAAAGTGTGTTTCACACGTGGTTGATAATCAAACAATGTGACGCGCAGTGGACAATTTATACTCATTTCCCGATAGTGTATAATAAAATAGAAGAAGATCGCATTTTTACAACTGGTACAAAATTGTGCGGAATTTTCGCGCATCATAAATAAAGTGTTCCGACTGAGCGAGCGGTTTCCAGTTGTGAAATAATCCTTTCCACGAAAGAAAGAGAGCGGGACGTCAAAGTTCGCCCATATAGACACAACAAAACGTGATGTCCGCATGATTCCAACTTCCAGAAAGGGGTCAGTGCGATAGAATGCGAAAAAGTGTGAGTCCCTCTCGATTTTACACGCTCTCTCAACCCAAACCCCTTTCTGTAAGGTGAAATCGGGAGGTTATATTCGAGCATAAAGTTTTAAGATTTTGATTGTTTTCCAGTTTCGAAATTCTCCTTTCGAGTGGAAAAAGAGCGGAAAGTCGAAGTTCACCGGGAGACACAACAATGATGCCCGGAGCATTTACCACATGATTCCAACCGTCCATAAAGGGGTCACGGCGAGAGAGTGTGCACAAGTGAGAGGGACTCTCTCACTTTTCACAGTCTCTCGCCGTGGACACTTACTATAGGTGTGGAACCGGGACGTCAAAGTTCTTACGCAGACATCACAAATGCCCCCGGTGCTTTCTACTTGGAAATGCAGAATTTGAATGGTGAGTGAACGATTCTACGAAAGACTCAAAAGGGAAAGAGGGAATGCTTGAGAATTCATACGTTTCCCTCACTCGGACTTTCGGAGAATGGAGAGTTTGAAATTCAAAGTCTCTTCGTTTCGCACACTCTCTCGTTGACAAAAATGTAAATAGAATTGATAACAGAAGCAGATAATTATGGTTGATAATACAAAAATGAGACAGAATGAATCAGTTAAAAAGTCTCTATCACTTTTCTACTGATTGTATGGGACACTTTGCGAAATGACGCCATCCCTGTTTGTTTTAAATTTATTTCACAAATCGAGCAGGAACATTACTGGAAGCGAGGATACTACTTTGAGAGGAGATGGAGAAGAGACACATTAGTCACATCCTAGTAGACACTCACGTCTCATTTCGCGCGCCCGGCTGAAACAAGAGAGAGAGAGAGAGAGAGAGAGAGAGAGAGACAGATAGAGAGAGAGAGAACGCGAAAGGTACGATGTTTCCTGAAATATTGGAGAAAGGGGGCAAAGGAGAAGAAATAAATGTGCCTACCAGATGTGAAAAGCGAGGAGTCTAATGGGAAATATATTGAAAGTGAGGAAGAAAACGAGAATCTCTGTTGCTTTACAAAATTTTTTCTGCATTATTGCAGTAAATCTTATCGCGCCTGCTATAAAATTTTAAAAAGTAGAATAAATATTACTATTACGATTTAAATAAATAAAATAAATTAAGATGATACGGAAGTGCTAACACCCATCCAAAAAACAGCGCTCGAACAAATCGAATGTACAGTCATTTGCTCTCTTTCTCTGCCTCTCCAGAAGCTCTCTTCCGTCTCTCTCACTTCCACGTGCTCTCTCGCGCCCTCTCTCGCCCGTCGTTCTCATCGATCCTCGTTATCTCTCGTCTCCTCTCGTCGTCTGACCCTCTCCCATCAGCACACTCTCTCACCGCAGCTTCTTACTACTACTTCAACGCGCTAATCGGCCATGATCTACTAAGCGCTAGGACAAACGTCAGAGGATGGCAAATGGCTAATCACACCACGCACCTCTCTCTCTCTCTCTCTCTCTCTCTCTCTCTCTCTTCCAGCCTGTGCGAATGCTCTTAGCGCCTGCATAAGAACAGGTAAAGTGGAGGGCTGCTGGTGCACGGTTTTTTTCGCAATTGCGAAGATGTGCCCGCAGGGGTGCGGAGAGAGAGAGAGAGAGAGAGTGAGAGAGAGAGAGAGAGAGAGCAGTACTCTTGACTGTAGAAGAGGAGGAAGTTGAGAAGTGAAGTGAGGACTCTCAAGAGTATGACGAATAGAGGTAGAAAACTGACAAACAACATGATTCGAGAAAGGGGTCAGCGTGATGGAGTGTGCAAAAGCGAGAGAGTTCCTGCCGATCTCTCACTGCTAACCCATTCCTTGAATGTAGAAAACGCATCAAAATGTGGCGCGGTTTTAGGTATGTTTGCAAGGGGAAACTGAATGGAGATGCAGAAGTGAGTTACAGCGAGCTATTCAGAGACTGAATTCCCGCCAGAAAATGGTTGTGAATGGAGAAGAGAAGAGAAGGAGCAGATTTCATGTAGCGGTATCTTTCAAGGAGAAAAGTCTTACAACTCTTTCAGCAAGGACGTTAGCATTCAAGTCATTCGTTACGAGCTGTACGTTGCTCAGTGAGCGGCATACATAATACATCATTATCAATAGAACAGTAGTAGAGAGATGCAAAATCACACGCACGAAACGTGATTATAATTCTAAAAGCAGCGGATTCTCTGATGACTTCAAGTGTTTTCATGAGATAAACGTGATAGAAGCAGGGAAAATAATGAAAAGCACGCGATTCTTTCAAGAGCCGATCGAGTGGATGGAGAAAAGTCAATGGCATGAATGAGAATGGACGAAAAGACCAGAATTAACGAGAAAGAGGAGGGCATAAGAGAGTGGCACATCATTCCACAGTCCGGCCAAATTTACAGGTTTGGAGTGAGAGAGCGTGTGAAATCGAGAGGGACTCTCTCTTTCTCTCTCTCATGGTACACTATCACGCCTTGACCTTTTTTCGACGGTTTGAATTCATACAAAGGCAATGTACAGAACCAGTGAGAAGAAGAGGGCATAAGAGAGAGTGGCATTCAGTGCAGTTTTAGTGGTGTCACGAAGTGCAACTTTTTTCCGTCGATTTTCGCATTCCCGTTCCCTGTTCGATCTAGAGGCTTTACATTGATAAACGTATAAAATACGAAGTGGGATAGCACAAACTGGGCGAGAAATCGTGAGATTAAAAGACACAACTTGTTTTCTCAAATCTCCAAAAGGCGATCAACCGGAAAAGTTCGATGTTTTGTGGTGCGGATCCCGCGAATCCGTACAATAATATCCGGTCCTCGGCAAGCATAGCAAACTGGGATTATTTGAGATTCAAAGGTGTTGAAAATCGTGATCATCTAATATATTTTGTCTCTATCAAGAAAAAAATCTTAGTACCTTTGGGATGCGATCGGCAAAAAATGCGATAGCAGAAAACAGGAACCAAGAAAAAAGGCGTTATGAGAAAAAAAGAGGCGTTGATGATTCCTCGACTGTAGCTGAGAAACGTACGATCACCGGAAAACATGACGAGAAGCCTCTTGAAAAGCACAAAAGCCCGTGGGATCCCGTCAAAACTGACTTTTTGTGCATGAAAAGCGCTAGCAAAGTTCTCAGCTTTCAAGTGTCCTCTTACAGAAGATCCAGATTAGGCTAGCCCCCTTCTCCTTTCCTGGTCTCTCTCTCTCTCTCTCTCTCTCTCTCTCTCTCTTTCTCTCTCTCTCTCGCCCACTTTACGAGTGAAATTGAGAGGAGAAGGCGGAAACCAGCTTGGCAAAAAGTTGAAGAACAAACAAATAAACGAAAAAATTTCATTTTTTCTCAGGCCTCAGCCCGATTGAATCTCCAGAAAGGGGAATGCGTGAGAGAGTGTGTAGAATAGAGAGATGGAAAAAGTGTGAATTTGGTGCACAATGAACTACAAGTCTGCATCTATTTTATTAACCTCACATGTTCGTGGATGAGAGAGTTTGAGGAATCAATGGATACTTTCGCACAATTCCAATACCGCCCACTATTCTGCCCCGTGATCCTTTTCTGAATGTTGGGAACAATGTGAAATGACCGGCGCTAAAAGTCGCATGAAATATTCAGTGTTTGTGCTAAGTGAAGCCATTGTAGACCGATACAGTATTCTATTTTTTTCTTCTTATTTCTAGAAAAGAGGACAGGAAAACAGATGTTTTCCTGGTACCTACGCAATAAATGTACAATAAAATAAAAACGAGCTAAATAAATGGAATAAACAACAAGAGAACACGAAATATTAGTTAATCACGCCGTTTACGAGAAGCTCGGGAAAAAAAAATTTCCGAGATATATTGCAAAAGTATACAATTCGGTTTCCGGTAATCGCTAGTACTGTGATGAACACATATTTGATAAAGCAACAAAGCTGGCAACTGAAACTGTAGAATGCATATTTACGGTTTTTCACAGTGTGTCACAATTGCCTGAGCCTTTCGCGGCAAAAATATGCTGAAAGTGTGGATAAATATGCGAAAAAGGCGGTGATTCTCTCTCTCCTCTTTCTATCCGCTCATAGTTTCCCTCCCTCTCTTGTTTGTTGTTTCCCTTTTCCCGCTCTTCTCGCAGGTGTTACCTTTCACTCGCTAGTCTCTCTCTCTCTCTCTCTCTCTCTCTCTCTCTCTCTCTCTCTTTCTCTCTCTTTCTCTCTCAGTCCCCTCTCAAAAGTGATCTACCCTATCGGCCACTCCTATTCCGGAATGTTTCCGGACAAGTCAATAAAAGCGATTCGGACATAATGGACATAATATTGACAAAGGAGCAGCGAAATGGATAGGTTGTTGTCCCATCTTCAAGAGATCCGGAAAGTTCTCGAATATATCAGAAATTTCATTGAAAGTGAGAAAAAATTCAGGATATTAGGGACAATACTACAGTCGTTTGGGTCATATAAAAATTGTTTTGGCCAATTGCCTGAATGCGATACCGTACGATTTCGGATACGAAAGCGAGGACCGAGAGAGAGAGAGAGAGAGAGAGAAAGAGAGAGAGAAAGAAAGAGAGAGAGAGAGAGAGATTGCAAAATGTCGTGGGAATCCCTACAGTCTCTCTTCAATTCAATTTTGAGACAAAGAAAAGAATGAAAGAAAGCCCTCTAGTACTGTTGTTGACTTCATCAAACTGTCCCTCTCGCGAGTCCACTTTGATACCGCGAAAGAGAGAGAGAGAGAGAGAGAGAGAGAGAGCGGAGTGTTTTGGTCGATGGTAATGAAGGAAATGGGCAATAGACCGATAGGAAGCGACCACACTTTACTAATTGCTCGTGAGAGACTTTCAAGTGAGAAATACGACAGCTTTTCATTCATTTCTATTAACTAAACCGCTATTTCATAAGTGGCAACACGAAATTCGCACAGTGAAAATGCGCTCGAAAATGAGAGAAATCGTTTTACCATTACTTTCAAAATACGACCATACAAAAAAATAAGTCAAAACGCAGACTTCCTTTTTTTAAATCTCAGGCACCTTGACCGCCCTCACATATTTAGGTGCTTTCCCGCGTTCGGTAATCATATGAAATAATATTATGACATTTCATGTTATATTATTATGTCGCTTAAATGTACTAGAGAGCGGGTGAAAGGAGAGGGCCAGACAGCGAGAGACTTTCTTCTCATGGCCCTATCTTTATTCCCTGTAGCATGGGAGTCAGTTACAACAGACAGGATATATCTCGGTAAACGTGTCACTGATTGCAAAAAGAATATGAGAGAAGAATGCGTGAACAATCAGTGTTTGTGTGTGTAGAAAGATAGGAGGGGGGAGTTCCGGGTGGGGGAAGTGAGTAGTGTTAGTGATACTTTGCTACTGTAGACAGGGAGGGATAAATATTTTTGGATCATTTGCGGTTTGTCAACGACTAGTAACATTAGTTGTAGTACGGTTGCAATCAGTTTTTCGCTACTGCTGCTATCATTAATAGAATACGTGAAAAATACGAAGGAGTCAACGCAGTTTCATGACGCGAAGGTGACTATATATTTTCACAGTGATCGAGTTGAGATAGATGAACAAGTAGAGTTGCAACTCGTGAGTCTCTCTACAATTCGTTGTTATCCGGAAAGAGAGAGAGGAAAGACGCTGTGTTTGCATGAATATTTCATCGGCGACGAGGTCAAAAGTCGATGGACAACAGAGGATAAATTAACCATTGAAACTGGCGAGAGAGAGAGAGATCGTGGGTAAACGGGCGTGAAAACGAGGCGAGAGAGAGAGCTCATTACTCTGCCAACTTCCATTTCCCATGTACAACTCCAAAGAGGCGAGTGGGGAGAGAGAGAGAGAGAGAGAGAGAGAGAGAGAGAGATTAGTAAATGAGAGAGTAAGCGAGAGCTAGAAGGAGTGAAGTGAGAGGAGAGAGAATGAAGAATGGGACAATGGTTTGGGGCTCTTTGAAGATCTTCCACAAGAGTTGCTAAGCTTCCCCCGACCTTCTAGAGGATAATGTTGATGGAAATGGCAATAGTTCATTTATGAGCTTCGAAAGAATGAAGAAGTGAAGGGAATTTTTAAATGATTAAAGGAAATGCAGGGACTCAGAACAGACGAACCGAAATTCATAACGATAAACATATGCAACGGGCGTATGCAGCATTCTAGACTGGCTTCTCTCTCTCTCGCTCATTTCGGGTCCTATCGCTGTATAGACATTACTCATGTTGGAATAGCTAGAGAGAGAAGGGCTAGCACACAAAGGGAGAGAGGCAGAAAAGAGAGAGAGAAGAGAGAGAGAGAAAAGAGGGAGATTACTCGAGTAAAGCTATGCCTGCTTCCTCCCCTCTCAGTGGACAAATCACACGAGTGCACCAGAATTTGATTGTGGTTTGTGAACAGCCCGGAGAGAGAGAGAGAGATCTGCAATCAGGATGAAAGGCCACCCTCTCTCTCAGTCAGAAAGAGGGCTCAGTGAGGCATGAAACCGCCCTGCTCTAGCTTGACTTTCGACCTTCGTAATGTTGACTGAACGAACACGAGATATTTACTTTACGTCAATTTAAGGGGTTCATGGGTAGTACAAATTCACAAATATCCGTCTAAAATGTTGAAAGGTTCCGTTGCGAAATACGGAAATGATAGGCCGAGGTATAGATGTAAATAACACACGCCGCAGTAACGAATTTCATGATAAATTTAAAAATTAATGATGGATGCATGGATCTGGTCATTCATAGGGATGAAACTGCGCTGATTTTGAAGGACCTTTCTGGAGTGTGGTAGCATGAATGATACAAAAAAGTGGAAAAGTAAAAAAAATGATGTTCTGCCTTCAATTTCCCTGTAGTGATCGGCTACTATTGTACAACAGAGACACGAATCGTACTAACGGAGGGTGTGAAACACATCTGGACGAAGAGGCGAACAACGAAAATGTGTGTGAGGGGAGAGAGAGAAAGAGAGAATGAGAGAGAGAGAGAGAGAGAGAGAAGGGTGTGAATGGGCTCGAATTGAAAGGACACAGTCGAATCAGTGGAGAGAGAGAGTGGAGAAAATGAGAGAGTTAGAGAAGAAAAGAGGGCCTCCGGGACTCTTTTGTATGAAAATACGCATTAGATCGGCGCCTAGTTTTGAATTTAACAAATTATAACAAATGAATGTGGGAGAATCAGGGAAGGATAGCGGCAGACGGAGGTTTCAGGGCACTTCGTTCGCTCTCTCTCTCTCTCTCTCTCTCTCTCTCTCTCTCTCTCTGCGACAATGGGGACGGAGAGAGAGCGAACGGCTAACACAATGAGTGGATGAAGAAGAGGATTCAGTAGTTTCTTAGAGGAAGGAAGAAGAGAGAGACAATCTTGCTTAATTTCACTGCCAATGATGTAAAGAATGATAATACTTTTGAACTATTAACGTATATCTCAGAGGGAACAAAGTATTCGACTCAAGAATTGGCTACCGAGCGACGATTTTAGAAGTCAAAAAGTGATTTAATTCGGAAAAGGTCTTAATCAGTATTTGATGGTGGAATTGTCCGGCAGGCGCCCGACGAATGCTCAATTTCGTAGAAAGTGCGGGAGGGAACTGATAGCATCGAGGGTGCTAAACGGAACAAGAGGAAAGGACCGGAAGAGAAGAATTCTCTCTCTCTCTCTCTCCAATCCATCTCGCACTTCTCGGAAGAACAGCAAAAAGTGAGTGGCCAAGGTGTTCCCTCTCTCTCTCTCTCTCTCTCTCTCTCTCTCTCTCTCTCTTTCCCCGCCAGAGGAGAGAGAGAGATTCAGAACGCGGGGCTCTCCGATCTCAGGCCGCGATAACATCGGGAGGGGTTAGAAGGGGTAGGGTATCCTCCATCCCTCCGGGAAGGGTACCCTACCCCCGGGAGGAGGAGACCCTCGCGTAATATCGCCGCAGGTGTCAGATTTGCAGGCTCTCGACGAGAGACCGTGCGGAAGCGAGAGAGCGCAGACAGCGAGAGGCGAGGGACCTCCACACTCATTATGACTGGCCGGGATTGCGCCTCGTCCGGAAGACCTCCGTGACAGCCGGGAATTAGGCAGCCGCTAAATGACGGAACCGGCTCACATTCACGCGACGCTTTTGAATGGCAGAGAGGCTTTTGTATGCGACGCGCCGCCACACCCAACGAATGGTAATTGAATTGGCAGGGTAAAGTGCGAATTTCGATGGGACTATCTCTCTCTCTCTCTTGAATGGGATATGTGATAGGTGAGGGTAATCGAGAGAGGACTATTAGAGTCGATGGGACGCATTCAGTAGCCAATTGAAATCGGAACGCAGTGTGCGGTAAACGCCCCGATTTCTACGTTCTCAGTGTTTAAACAATTTCAAGCTTGGTGGAAATAGGTTTCACGAAGATGATATTTCAGTAAAAATATGGCGAATCCAGAAGCTGAGAGATGCGACACACAAGCTATCACTCACAAATATGGCACGGCATGTCGATGTTGGTGGCCTTTAGGAATGCATGAGATACTGGCAGAAAGGGAGAGAGAGAGAGAGAGAGAGAGAGAGAGAGAGACCAGAGCATTCTACGGCATTATTCATGCGACTGATCGGCCTACGGGAGCGCGGAGAGAGAAGGGCACAGAGGTGAAAGACACAATCTAGAGAGGGTGGGGAGAGAGAGAAATGGGTTCGACTAAAAGCCGGCCCCCGTATTGTTCCCCTCTCAAATGCTGAGAGGGTAATGTATTCAAAGTGGTTTGAGAGGGGGAAGCTGGTCGTCTATCGATTTTAAATGACGAATGGAAATGATCGAGGAGCGAACTGGTAGAAGAGTTTGGAAGCGGCCAGATTTCTCTCTCTCTCTCTCTCTCTCTCTTCTCTTCATTTCGCGCATTATCTCACCCAACGACCGGTGAAGAATTATCTTCAGAAATCATAATAGTATCATCCTTATTTCCCTCGTAGAATCCTACTGGGAAAATGAGTAGGATACTACTGGAATTCCACAAAGATTTCTGAAACCATGAGATGACATGCAGATTTAAAATATAAGAGAGAGAGAGAGAGTGAGAGAGAGACGGAGGCGCTAGAGTGTGGTGGTTGCCTGGAGGAGAGAGAGAGAGAGAGAGAGAGAGAGAGAGACTAGCGCCCCAGGGCACAAATCAGAGACAGCGAGAGAGAAGCTAGAGATCGGTTCAAGTGGCAAGTGTGCTGTAGTGAGGGAAGTGGACAGGAGGGAGGGGGAGACCCTCTTGAATCCCTGCTGATCTCTCTCTCTCTCTCTCTCTCTCTCTCTCTGAAGTAGAGAGCACTCGAGGAGCGTGCGAACACGCTATTCAGAAGGGGCGATTCTTTTCTAGTTTCAAGCGGGCGATCTCTTAAAACTTCGCATTTCGGCCAACACTTCTCTACATTTGATGCTACAAGAAGAAAATGACAGATATATGGTACTTTAGATGGACACATTAATGGGAAAAAATAACAAAACAATATCAGGACTGTTAAAGACGCTTACAGCCTGCTACCAAACAAACTCTGTCAGGATCTTAGTAGGAGCAACAATTTATCATAGAACGTTTAAAAGCGCAGTGGTGATGGGCCTTATTTTAAACTCCCGTTGAGGAAGCCTCTATATTTCCCCCCCGTTTTAGGGATACTTTTTTTAATGAAATTTGGAAATTTTTTATATGTTCTGACTCCCATACGGTATTTCCAAAAAGGACCGTCACAGGCGCATTATAAATCCCGCTAGGATGCTATTGTAACCTATGGAATTATTCGCCCACTTCTCTTTGCAAATACACGGATAAAAAGGCATGTACAGTCAAAATGACATATTATGAACAAAATGCTATAACTTTTTATAAGTTATTATAACTTTTCATTTCAGTTTGTTCCCGTGGACGAAATTATCTGTTGTTTTGGGAAAAGGTTCCCGTTCAGAATCGAATAACTTCTGTCCAAGGAATTATCGAAATATTTATTGTGAAGAAAGTTATCGCCGATAAAAATTATAATTACGAAATAGAGAGTAGAGCCGGGGCCGGAAAATCTGGCCGGGAACCGGAAATTAAAGTCTTAATTTTCCGAGGAATACTAATTCTTACCGTAATCTTAAAGACCTTTTCCGGTTCCCGGCCAGATTTTCCGGCCCCGGCTCTACTCTCTATTTCGTAATTTTTATTTTTATCGGCGATAACTTTATTCACTATAAATATTTCGATAATTCCTTGGACTGAAGTTATTCGATTCTGAACGGGAACCTTCTCCCAAAACAACAGATAGTTTCGTCCACGGGAACAAACTGAAATTAAAAGTTATAAAAAGTTATAATAACTTATAAAAAGTTATAGCATTTTGTTCATAATATGTCATTTTGACTGTAGTACATTTTCACGCACATTCGGGGCTCGCGCGGATCAAGTGTTGAGTAACACGCCAGTTGACCCACCTCGACTCGTGATAGATTATGCGCGAATGGTACCATGAATCGGGGATGGTGCCCGTCACACCCCAAAATTGGTTCGGGTTTCTAGATGGTGGTTCCGAAAAGCTGGTTCCAAACGTGGCACCACCGACGGAAAGGGTGCGCCCTCTGAGGAAGGCGAAATGAGTCAAATGAGGGGGACAAATAGCGGCGAGAGTGTGAAAGAGGGCGACGATTTTTGGAGGCCAAGAGAGAGAGAGAGAGAGAGAGAGAGAGAGTGAGAGAGAAAGAGAGAGAGAGAACGCGCGAAATGGGATTATTCTAGTGCGCGCTTGAGCTGATTAGGAAGGGGCGAAAAGGGGGCAGGAAGAGGGGCTTGAGAGGTTGGAAGAAAGAGAGAAAGAGAAACATCGACCAACATTTGTCCGCACACCTCATTTTACGTTGATCTGAGGGCAAAGAACTGGCTGAGAGGATGGATTCCTATCGGAAGAAAACACCTATCTTTTCTAGAGGAAAATCCTTGTTCGTTCTACAAGAAATGCGTATTCTCAGAATGAAGAATTGGAAACCAATCAGACTTTGAGATATGATCAAGGGGCATAATGATCTCATTTGCTTTTGAACTCCGTTCGTTCTATGGATCTTCACTCTCGAAATAAACACAAATAAGAACATTTGCACATAGAACAACATTGATTAAAGAACCCGGATTGCATTGATGAATATGCAAATCGGCCTGATTCCTCGAAGTCAATCGAATGAACTTCTTATAGGAAATCGAGAGAGAGGAAATGAGGACAGGAAAGGACACAGCAAAAACAGAGTCGAGTCATGGCTACTCGAAGATTAGAATGAAGAGAGAGAGAGAGAGATAGAGAGAGAGAAGCAGAAGGAAATTGTATCCAAGTGAATTGAGATCGCGAGATTTCTCTAGGATCCTAGATCGAGTTATAACAATAAATGATTTTAAATCGGCCAGCAATCTTCTGAGAGGAGAAATATCAAACAAGCGTTTCTTTTTTTTTGCAGCTTTTTCTATGAACAGAATTGCAGTTTTTTTTTCTCGTTTTAAGTGGAAATGATATTTTCTAAATCTGATTCTTTTTAGAGTTTTAAAAATTTTACCGACTATAGTAATAGGTTCGAAGGTTGAGCGTAAACGGGTCATTGTAAACTGCGGGAATCTGTGTTACTGTAAACTTTACGAGGGCGCGTGTGCGAAACTTGTTCTTGAACCGATTGGATCATCAATCTCTCTCATTTGCATTCTGACTCTCGAATGATTCACGGTTGTAGAACGGAGAAAAGATAGAGACAAGGGAGAATGAAGAGAGCGCAGGACGAGGAAGAGGAGTGAGAGAGTGTGTGAAGTGGAGAGAGTGGGCAAGCATGATAAATGTTCGAAATTACGCGAGGAAGGGGAGAAATGAGATGCGCGATTGCGAATGATGGATCGAATGTGCGTGAATTCGCGCAATGAGCGACGGCTACTTGGATCTGAAAATATCCAGAAAGGAGTCAGGAGCGAGATAGTGTGTGGAAACGAGAGAGTCCATCTTGATTTCACACGCTCTCTCATTCTATACCCCCCTTTTTAGGGCTGGCCGGCCTGTGAAATGATGTAGCTACTTGCGTCAGCAATACCCATAAAGGGGTCATGAGCTAGAGATTGTGCAAAAGTGAGAGTCTTGCACACACTCCCTCGATCCCGACCCTATTCTGTTTATATATTATTGTGAAGTGCACGGATAAACTACAAGACAGAGATGGAGGGGAATCCAAT